>VZTI01002066.1:0-68983 GCA_013397865.1 Struthidea cinerea
CTTTGTTTTCCTTTGCTTGTGTGCGTGAGGTTTGCTTCCATATTAAACCCTCTTGATCTCAATCTGTGAGTTTTCCAGCTTTTATATTCAGTTTCTCTCCCCAGTCCATCCCGCTGGTGGGGCAGGGAGCGAGAATGTCTGTATGTAGTGCTTGGCTGCTGACTGGGGTTGAACCACTGCACACAGTCACAGGAGATTCCTCATCTATGGAAATGAATCCATTGGTCCCAGTGACTTAGTCGGAACTGCAGAGGAACTGTGAAGCTGATCTGCAACTGTAACATTCAGCTGTCTATAACCAGGGCAGGCACTTGCCAATGACAGATAGGGATTTCTTCAAAATTCCATTTTTCTGTTCAAAACCTTCATTTGTTTTAACTGTAAAGTGAACATTTAAATGCACAAAAGATGAAATCTAAACCTTTGCTAGGATGTTAAGTGAAAGGTTATGGCAAAGTGTACTGACATAGGGTCACTGAACCACAGAATCACAGGATCACAGAATAGTTTGGGTTGGAAGGGACCTTAAAGATAATCTAGTTGCAATGCCCCTGCCGTGGGCAGGGACACCTTTCACTCGACCAGGTTACTCAGAGCCCCATCCAACCTGGCCTTGAAGACTTTCAGGGATAGGGCATCCACAACTTTTCTAGGAAACCTGTTCCTGTGTCTCACCATCCTCACAGTAAAGAAGTTCTTTCCAACATCTAATTTAACTCTCCTCTTGTAGTTTAAAACCCTTCCCCTTTGTCCTACACAATCTGCCCTACTATAATGCCGTACTTCATAGATTTCAGAACTCTCTACCTGAAACACCATCAAGATTACTTTTTCTCCTCCACAATTTCACAAAACATTACAAGGAAACTTATTTTGCCTTTTTCTTTTGCCTTTTTATGCCTTTTTTTCAGTGAAAAAGGTCTTTTCATTCCTTTTTTTGGCATGAAATTTCTGGGGAAAAAAACCCCAGTGCTATTTGTTAACAAAATTAGCTGAATGTACAGCTTTAACCTTGAGGGATGCAGACAGTTAAAGGATATTGAGATTCCTGAGGATACCTTCCCATTTTTATGTTCTATCATTGAATGTTAATAATGGATGTGCCTTGAAAATTTTGGAATGCAATGTCATGTGTCTGAAAGCCAAGAGTGTCACAGATACAATCTTTAAATTTATTTTGATTAGAACTCACTGTACCTTGTCATGTATAATTTCCCTTTCTGGATGTTGTATAACCATGCAAATTATTTCAACAAAAATAATTTTCTATATAAGGAAATAGATACTCCTAAAAGCACAGTACCATATTCCTGTCATTGGTCTGGAATTTAGATCCTGTTTTCTCTCATAAATGGATTTAAAAGCCCAAGAATATATAATGTCTGTATGAGTTAAGCATGTGTTCTGAAAACCAAAAACGTTTTAAATTTCTCTTTTTTTCAATAATATCTCTTTTTAGAGCTTGCCATTGGAATGAATGCATGGTTTTTTACTAGCATTCAGTTCTTTTTTCCCTGCATTTTAATTGTATTTGCATTTTTTTTTTTGTTCAACACATTTTTTCCTTTAGTCAGACAAGTCCATCTGGTCTGTGTCAAAACTATGTTTTACTTGGGAAGGTCTTCATCACTTTCTTCCGTTCAATGAAAATCTACAGGGTAGTGTGCTGACAGCCTGTGTAACAACTCAGAGGCTTCTGTTCACAAAATAAATTCTCTATGTGTTGAAGAACTAGTAAACTTTCTTTTCCAAAATCGTCTGTGACATGGTCAAGATATTCCCAATACTAAAATAACTGTGCCATGATTAGGATTTTGATTGCTAATAATGATCATGATTATCACCATAAAGGCTTTTTTTATTCATACTTAATCAGCTAACAATCCTGACATTTTGCTTTGTCACATGAAAGGTGGTTTTTTTTAAGTGATTGAGACTACTAGATTCATTTATATGCTAGAGATTAATAAGGAGTAATAAATATGCCAATGATATATTAGGGAAACTGAATTCTCTGTTATTGGATGTTCAGATTAAGCACATTTTGAAAGCACTTGAGACACAGCAACTCTTCCTCCCACACTGGGACAGGAGAAAAAAGGTGTGAATTATTTGTATGATTCAACAGACTTGACGAGGAGTCGGAGTTAGAGATCTGAAGACCATCTGAATGGTGGCAGAAAGCAGTTGTGATGGAGTGTAGCTTTAACAGCTGTGATATCAAACACAAACCCAAGATGCACTTCTACTCTCGACGGTGCAAAGCCCTTCGTATTCTCTAGCTCGTTCAACAAGAAAGAAAAGGAAACAGCTTTCTGAGCACATGCTTTCTTACCCACATTGAAACTTGGAGTTTCGAATGTTTCATGTCCTTTCTCCCTTAGTCTGTTTGTCATCAAGAAAAAAACCCAAGAAATCCTTGTTTAGCAATGTAGATAGTTTTCCTTCTGATCCGAAGGTGTATGCAGGACAAATTTGGAGGAGAATATCCTCTGACAGAAGTCAGGTTGCAACCACCCCTCCCGCCAGGTTCGGGAAAGGAAAACTAATTCCAAACTAAATATATAATTCTGGGAAACCTTTCCACCAGAGGATCACTGCTCAGCCCAATCTCTTAACCTAGATGTAACCTCACCAAGTGTTTTACAGAGTTCTAAATTTTCCTTCCAAATTCTGCCAAGAGGAGCCTCACAAAAGGGAAGGCATTTCAGTAGGCTTTGCCTTTATTTATATCTGTGGGGATTTCACAGTATTTGGGGATTTCTCAGTATTTGACATTCTTATTGTCTAAAATCCCAGATTAGTCCTGTTCTTCATTAACTTTCTTCTGATTCATAGCATCCCCTTTTCCTAAGCACTTGGTAATTTACAATAATGGGTTTAGATCATGATCCTCTACTTCTTTATTATTGTCAACACTGAAAAGTTAATTTCAAATGAAAGAAGTATGTAGCTTTATTATTACTTGATATTCGCTGTTGGAAGTTATACATCTGTAATTCTCATGGTGGCAGATAAAATAGAAAACTTGCAAGACAAAAACGTTTTAACAAGAACAAAGAAAACCTCATTGCCTTGGGTATATCAAGAAATGCTAAGGTAACTCATGAGTCAAAGTAAAAATTACGTCTGATTATATGAACAGTCCTTTACGTTTGATGAATAAACCAGGGCACATTCTCATCTTCTTATGCTGAATAACTTCACAGCAGAAACCTACCATGCCTTCTGGGAAATAAGGTGCTCCTCAGCAAGATAAAGTGCACAAGGACCTTTACGATCATTTCCCTGTGTTACCAGGGGATGGTAAGGTCATTACTCCTTGTGTAACATTTCTGTAAGTGCCTGGATTTTGGAAAGGATATTATGGGTTAGTTTCTTGTTGCCATTTAATCTTTGCGATCAGTTTGGGACTTTTTCCTTCTCTTGGAATTAAATACACTGTGACACTAACTGATGATGCCATGAAGAACCGTGATTCAGTATGTATCAATCTTTCCAAGCGCACTGTAACTCTCAGGAAAATCTTAAATTGTTTCACACTTCTTTCGGCAATGTACAGTATGTACAGTAACAATTTTTCCCTGCTATTCTACACCAGTTCATTCTACAAATTTTCTGGTAACAATGTTACTACCTTTCAAAAGGCCAGGTGATAAGTGGCTAGCAAAAGAATCTGCCTCCTATGTGATCTGAAAAAGTAATCAGCAAGTAGTTTCAGACCAGTGTAAAGAGTTGTAAACTGCATACCACTGATAAAATTTGAGTTTTAGGACATTTTCATAAGAGACAATCCAGCCATGGCAATCTAACAGTATAAAGTCATAGCCTGTAAATGGAATTCTTTTATTTGCACCGACTTATAGATATTAAAAAAGTTATTTAAACTAATTTTTAACTGTTGTTTTCAGATAGTTTTCCTTCTGATCCGAAGGTGTATGCAGCCAGTTAAAAATACTCTTCTACAACAACTTGTTTCATATAAGGGAACATGGTTTGCATTAGGAAGCTAAGTTATTGTGACTGTGTACTTTAACATTAGCTTTTACCTTTTTTATCCTGTCACTGGAAATTACCTTAAAAAATGCTTTTCAAGCAAAAATATTAGTGGTGCTTGAACAAGTGCCCCAAAGTCCTTCATCACAAGTTGCAGAAATAATTGGATATTTAGACTTCTAAGTAACAGAAAAATGAAATGAGCATTTCAGCTGCTGTCCAAGAGAAGAGCGTGGTATAACTAATGCAAACTCCCAAAATAATTATGCTGTACATTGAGGTGTTTCAATTAGGAAAAACCCTCTTGATTTACATTCTGTACTTCAGCAAGGACAATTTTGTACACAGAAGCAGCAAAATGGGCAGGAGATAGAACCAGATATAAAGGGAATTTTCTCCTGCAGGCTTGGAAAGAGTTACTTAGAGCACTAGTGCTCCTATGAAGAAAAAGAAGATCTCTCTGAAATATGGATAGAATTTTCAGTGGGGGATTTTACTATCAGCCATTGTTACCACTTGGAGCTGCAGATGGAGCTGAAGTAACCACAAAAGCTATGTGAAATACAAAACCAGTCACTGTAGTCATGACCTTCTTAAGTCGACCATCTTGGGTGCTTTTTTGAACATAACTCCAAGAAGTACGATAAATCCATGGTTGTGATGATCTAATCTTATAGCTACAGAGGTTTAACATTCAAAATAGTGAAGTCTCTGTTTAAAGTCAATTATCACCCCCTAGTAAAGGCAACAGTGGAAAAGCTGAGGGACTTTTTCCTTAAAGAAATAGTAGCATATTGCTTCAGTCTGTAGAACTACCAGCTTCACCATCACCTTTTAGATGGAAGTACTTTCCATTGAGTAAAATCATGATCATCTTCTTTCTCTCCAACAGTGATGGTGGGAAGGATCCCATCATGCAGATAGGGGAAATGTTGGTTTTTTACTAACCCTGGAAGAACAGGAATTTGAAAGTCAGCCAGAGAAGAAAATAGCTTATTACTTTCTTCTAGTGAACATTCAGAGAAGTGCTGTGTTACCCCAAAGAGGAAAGGTGTCTACATCAGACCATCATGTTCTTTTGTAGCTCTGCTGTCATCAGCAGGGAAAGTAAAATCACACAACAGAGGTGTCATTCCCACCCACAGTACTGGGTGGAAAAAAGCTGCTATTGCAAATAGTGCTTTTTTTACCCCTTATATTCCAAGAAGTGGCATAATTCAATTATGTTTTATTAATACAAAGCCATTATATTAGAGAATATTTAGGGACAGCAAATTGGTAATAAACGTTGATACATTAAAGTTTAGCAAAATAAAATTACTCTTTTATACGCTCCTTTTAACAAAGCCTACTGACCACATGGAAAGGAGACCGTACTAATAGAATTTTGAAAAAATACTACTTTGATGGTATAGACTAGGTAGGAAATCTGAGCCAAATTAAATCTGTGGACCATTTCCTACATATTATGGAGACACAAGATTCTGCTCTAATTGCACAGAGTTAGTCAGTATTAGGTTGGCAACTGTGTTCCAAGAGAGCAGAGATGTTTTAAATTAATTAGAGTTTCAAGGTGACAGAAACAGTTAAGAAGTGAGACAGCTAAGAAGGCATTGTTAACGATATATATGATTGTCAGCAAGGAGAAAGAATTTTCTTTTCAATGTCACAACCAATATCTCCTAATTAAAAGAAAAAAAAAAGTTATTTTCTGAGAAAGATACATTCTTAACAAATTTACCAAGAAAACATTCCAGTCATTGTGCTAGGTTGAGCTAATATAATGACAGTTTATTTTCATAAATACAATACACAGCATCATGAGACTGTGGAGATATGTCTTTCAAATCTGAGAAGTGCATGTCACAGCCACACCAAACAATAATTATAAAACACAAACATACTGAAAACAACTAAATTATGCAAAACTTATAGTCGTCAATGATCATTTAAATTAACAACATCCAAAGGTTCACAAATTCATAGTAACACATTGATACTAGTGTTAACTGGTAATAAATATATTGTAGTATTGTAATGTATTGAATTCTTGCCTATCACTTATCACAGATCATGACATAATTACATGTGGCACTAGTCTATGAAATCAGTAACAGAGTTCAACATATTTACTATTCTGTAACTACAATCACTAACATCAGGAATAATTATGTCCTGAAATTATTTTAATCCCCTTCTGTGTATGTTAGCACATATATAAGTACACTTCTCTATTTGAGTTAAATTATCTAGTAAAATTACTGGCAATATTCACTTTTTGATTATCATGCTCATCTTTGAAAGCCTTATGCAAAATCCTTTGAAACAGCTTCTATAAAATTTGGAGCAGACATGAGTATTGTGAATGTGCAAATGATGGCAAAAAGGGTAAATGCAACCAGACATAATCTGTCTATGACAGCAGCTGCAAACTTCCACTCACTGCAGATTTCTTCACCCTCATCTTGTTTCCTGAACCGCATTGCTATGAACTGGACTTCCTCCAGGATCTTCACCATCACTGGAAGAGTATCCATTAACGCTTTCTTTTGCACAAGCTCAATATCTTCTGCTAAGGGGCAAGTCATCTTTCCACCCTTGCTGCCCAGGTCGTTCTTCTGGGGGCAGCATGGGCTGTCCATGGCGTGGTAGCTGTAGATGGTGTTGCCATTGCTGGACTGGTGCCCAGGAAGGACATTCACCTCCATGCTGTTTACACTCAGGTGGTGGCTGGAATAGCTGTATTTACAGGAGAGGGGCTTTATATTTTCCCCAGGTTTTTTCATGCGTAAGAACCAAGCACACCAATTCAGCAGGATGACGCGGACCTGAAAGAGAGTTACCATGGCAGGAATACAGGAGACTCTTCGGCATTTTAAAAGCTTTTGAAACATTTTGTGACTATTATAGTTAGGCTGCACAGTCTCTTAGAAATACTGATGGATTACTGTGTTCTCCGGCTATCTGCTTTCAAAACGTTTCTTTGAAGGTCCAGCTTTTTACCAAGGATGGCCTTTTTCTGGATCTGTCTTGAACACAGGGGTGTTCAACTCCCACTCAGCTTATCAAGCAAAAGAAATGTACAATCTTACTTTACAAAATGGTTCTTGAAGACCCATCTTTATCAAACAATCCCAGATCTCTGCAATTGAGCAGGCAGCACAAAATTGTCTGTATGGTTTTCAAACATTTCTCAGATTGTAAGGAAAGAGATAAACATTGTTAGGGGCCAATGTTCAGATTTTTCTGAAAAAATCCCTATATGACAGATTCTAGAACATTTCCCACCCCCATTTCTATTGCTTACATCTAAATAAAAGACCTTGGTTAGGTGTTGGTGGTTTTTCTGAACACTATTTTATACTACTTTGAGGAGTTCAACCACATAATACAGCAGGCTTTTTTTTCAAAAGAGTAAATCAATTACATTTAGCAGTTCAAAATCTGAGTGCCACTATCAACTGCTGTCATTTCCCTGTGCGCTGGTGCATCACAAGAGTGCTCGAACTTGCACATGGCAGATTGTGCCTCATATGTTTTTTGTCAAGGTCGTTAAGTGAGCTAACTCCGGGGAGTGCATCTAGAATTTTTTTCCAGTGAACTGATCTTCAGAGGTTTTGTCTGAAATCTGGACCTGCTAGAATTCCTATTGGTAACCTTGTTAACTGCGAAAGGCAGGAAAAAGGCTGTGGATTCAGTAAGGTCTTATGTGAAGAGCAGCGAAATAAATCAGCAAAATCTTGTAATTACAAGACCCTCCACGTGCTATGCATGCAAAATGGACATTTGCAATGTGCTTGAGAGGGACCCTCCATGCAGACAGGCCTCTTTGATGACTTTATCATCCTGGCTGCAAGCCAAATAATCTGACATTAAGGAGAGAACAGATGTGGCCTCCGGTTTCCCTTCTGAGCCTTGACTCAGAAGGACTCCCTGTGTAATCCTGCTCCTGGTACTTTGGTCATGTTTGAATTGGGACCACACTTTGCCTCCAAAGCTGTTTTAGATGCAGGAAAAGTTGACTCCTGTGTTTGCACAGTACAGATACAGGGGAAATCACAGTTAGCACTTTGAGTTCCTGCTGTAATGGCAAGCAAAATTTGAGAAAGGACGAAGCATTAACAACCACAGATAGGAATAATAATAGTAATAATAATAACCAAAGCCAATGACCAGTGAAAGGCAGTTACAGAGCTTTTTAATTTTGTACTGTGAGGTCTTCTAGGTCACAGCCCTGTGCTATTTTCTGTGAGCCATTTTGCTTCTCTCCCACTAATGAATGTTTTGTTCTTCATCATTGTCATGGTTTTGGCTGGAATTAATTTTTTTCCTAGTAGCTGGTACAGTGCGGTGTTTTAGATTCAATATGAGAATAATGTTGATAAAACACTGATGTTTTAGTTGTTGGAAAGTAGTGCTTACCCTGAATCAAGGACTTCTCAGTTTCCTGTGCTCTGCCAGTGAGCAGGTGCACACAACGCCATGAGGAAGCACGGCCAGGACAGCTGACCTGAACTAGCCAAAGGGATATTCCAAAAGGATATAAAGTGTGGGGAGCTAGTTGGAAGCTGTCAATTGCTGCTCAAAACCAGGCTGTGCATCAGTCAACAGGTGGTGAGCAATTTTATTGTGCATCACCTGTTTCTCTTGCATTTTATTACTCTTTTCCTTGCTGTTATTATTGTATTTATTATTGTTATTCATTACTATAATTAATAGTATTCATATTATTATGTTGTATTCTGTTTCAATTATTAAGCTGTTCTTCTCTCAACCCACAAAGTGTTGGCGTTTTTTTCTGATTCTCGTCCTCACGAGGGAAGGGAGCTGGGGTGTGAGCAAATGGCTGTCTGGTACTTAGGTGCTGGCTGGGTTTAAATTATGACAGTCCTGAAAGACTGTTTTCCCATCATTCCTATTATTTTGCTTTAAATATTTCATTATTTCCTCCATAGTCACCACAAACAAATAGTAACCTATGGTGTTGCAGCCTAAGAAACTGATTCTGCTTTTAATTGAACTTACTTAATTACAATGTGTTCAGACTGCTCATGGACACAAAATGGGACAACATGGAACAAAATAAAGGTCTTAATTGCTATCAATGTATCAACAGTGTTGGCTGCAAAGGGGAGAGAGAAATTAGTTCTCCAGGACTGCGAAATTCGAAAATACTAAGTCAGAGAAACCTTCTTATTAGAAAATGTTAGTATGTCTGCCTTAACACTGAAAGGAGATGTGAGGTGAAAGAGCACTTTTATATAGGAATGCAGCTTTTTCTTTCAAGATAGAGTTTTTACTCCTTAGGGAATTTACATTTATAACTACAGTCAAACCCATTTCCCATAGAAAAATAAATACCCAGAAGACAGTAACGCAGCTTTTAATTAGCTTGAATTTCAAATGTCCTATTTCCCTGAAAACACAGACATTCAATTTGTTCTTGTCATACCAATTAATTCAAGAGACAGCTGCAGGATACAGGTTTTTGGAAAACAGCTGAGTATGATGATACGAATATATACTCTCACCTGAATTGTCATATATGGGTTTCTATGAAGGAAGTACATAGGTACAGCTGTCTTCAGAGGTCAACAACCCTTCTGTGAGCCTCTCCTAATTATAATGCAGCTGTACTGCTAGCTCCCATCACAGACACCTGCCTGGCCTAGGCCAGAGCAGAGTTTCCAATTAAAGCTCTCTTGATAAGGGGTATCTGCACCTGAGCAAAACTGCATGTCCAGGTTTGAAGCATATCAAAAGAGAAGCCTGAAACACAACAAACCTGATTTAGGCTCAGCAAAGAGCTACAGTTCTCTTGCCTTTTCCCACAAAACCCCTTCTTCCCTCAGTGCTTGGTCTCTCCGTATCTCTTTCCTATGCAACAGTCTTGGCTGTCAGTAGAGAAACGTCAGTTGCGCTGTAGTCCATGTCTGATGTTATCCACTCCCAAACAGCTCCTTAGCTGGGCCTTCTTTAGTGTTCCTTTTCCATGCTAGCTCAGCAGACATTATCAAAAGTGCCAATCAGCCAGCAGCTCTCACTTCTCAACTGAGTAGCCAACAAATGCCCTGGCTGAACACCTTGGATTTAAATTCCTCTCTTGGAAAAAGCTGGTTTGTAAGTCATCAAAGATTAATAGCAAGGAAGCCACAATTCTAAGCAGTGGCATAAGGGAAGCGAACACCTACAGAGAGGATAAACTCTGCACTAACAGGCACTCTCCTCCCTCTTCTGTTGCAAAGTGCAAGCACAGACCCCTTGAGAGACAGGCAGGGAAAATAAACTGCTCAACTGTAAATGGTTTAGAAAGCAGGTGTTTAGGAAATGCATTCAGTCAAATCCTCTGGGTCTGCAGAAGCTCCCACACATGCCCAATTGTCCAGTGCCTCTCCCTGCAGCTGACTCCAGCAGACAAATCCATTTAAGCAGGAGGTGATAATAATCCTGTAACAATATCCAATTAATCAGGGTTAGAGTTTGCAATAAACTGATGCCTGGCTCTGACAGTAAGAGGACATTGTGGGAAGTAAGTAGATGGTAAGGGCAGCTGCTGGTACTGGAAATGCAGAAAAATTTCATGCAAAAAATTTTCTTCTTTCTGAAGTTACTTCTTGTCCTAGTTTGGACAAAATGGAGGAAAATATCTTCTGATAGAAGTCAGGTTGCAACCACCCCTCCCCCCAGGTTCGGGAAAAAAAAATTTTCCTCGAAGGAAAGTGAAAGAGATAAAAGCTATTTATTTAACAAACACACAGGAGGGGAATAATGATGCTAAATAATGAGATCTCTCTCTCTGTGGAGAGAAAACCTGGGAAGATGTCTGGGTTCTTCTGTAGGTGTGGTCCCTCTCCTCCTCGGAGCTGGGTCGGCAAGGGGCCACCCCCCCGCCCCGGGCCTCCAGGAAAATTCTCCNAAAAATGCCAAAAAAAAAGTTGACTGAGGGCCAAAAAAAAAAACCAAAGGTACCGCTGAAGCCGAGGAGGGTATCTCCGTGTCCTTGAAACAACTGCTTTGAAATGTTTTTTTTTGTTTTCTGTTCTCCTCAGGCTCAGTTTAAAGACACAGAAAAGATTGCTGGGCATAGGGTAGCGATAGGGGATACACATTATAAAGTCACCCTAAGACACTTCTTCACTTCAGACTGGTTTTTTTAACTGAGCGAAAGTCATTCAAGATGCCTCTGTAAGAAACACCTGACATAGGTGGACAGGCAAAATAGAAAAAAAAATAGAGACTGCCATGAATTCTAACAACTGAACCTTCTAACAATTAAGTCTTGTAGACTAAAAATGCCTACTTCTGTGGGGTCAGCTTCTTCCCTACACACTGGGCATTCACTCTTTTCCTCTTGAGATCCCTCAGCCCTGTCAGCTTGTCTGGTCTACAACTTTTATAGTCTATCATCTGTACTTCCCAGTAATGCTTTCCACAGTTTTTGCTTCCTGATGGCATGTTTTGTAATGTATGCCAGTTCAGCTGTCAGGCCACTGAACAAAGCTCTTCCTGAGTGAGAATTTGGAGCACACTGTGTTTCCAGCCAAGAAAACAAGAGACTGGTAGAGAGCAAGAGCTGACTTGCAGGGCCTGTGAGCAGGTCTAACGTGAGCCATTGTGTCTGGGCTCCTCAAAAAGCAGACAAAGCAATAAAATGGGGTCTGTTACACTGCTGCAGACTCTGTCCATGTAGACATCTGAAGCATGTTTCCCCAGAGTTGTGCCCTCAGGTTTTGCTTACATGCAGGTTCATCCAGAATTCACATTCTCTGCTGCCTTGAAAACAAGAGGTTTTAAATCACACAGCACTTTGGGAAATAATTCTAAGTATGCTTAATTGTTATTGGACTTAAAAAAAAAAATTGCATTGAAGCTGCAGTTTATTTTAAGAGAGGAATTAGAAAGCAGTTCTGAACTTGGGCTGACATTGGTAACCATGTGATATCCAATTATCCAGCATGTCAGGATAATTGTGTAGCATTACAAATGTGGTGAGCAAGATACTAGAGGATGTTGTACAACCAGACTCCTGTGAAAACAGGGTGGTAAATAATTGACTATGACTATTTGTATCTGCTTCTGTTTTTGCTTTTTTCATTTTGTAAACACAAGCATACCTTGCCTATTCTAAAATCTATTAGGAAAAGGACATGGGGAACAAAGCATAATTTTCCTTTAACTTGAAAATCTAAAGGAAACATTCCATTTGAAAGCCAGCTGGCATTGGTGCCAGACCTCACCAGGCTGACAAAGTGTGCTGCTGTAGAGGAAAGAGGGTTCACATGCTAATGCACAGGGAATAGATCAGATGGAAGCAGACAAGCTGCCCAGTAGAGACTAATGTTTGTTCAGCACATTCTGTCAGTAGTGGTGTCTGCTGGATAAGAAATCAAAGGTACTGCCCACAGGATTAGCACTTGCAAAGTGGGTGCTGAGTGAGATTACTTTGTCATGACTCAACCACTCCATTATAATGTTAAAAAGAAAGGCCAAATAGGAGGAACTATTTTTAATGGAGACTAAGAGAAACCGTTTTTAGTGGGAAAGCAAATTTAGCGTGCTTGTTCTTTCCCTTCAATTGCAAACGTGTCAACTATGCTGTTTGTAACTGACTCTTCAGATTAATGGAGAGCAACTTCTGCCTGGCACCTATAACAAGTTTACTGTAGCTTTTAGACAATTTTCTTTTCTTTCAGTAGTAACCTGCTGAATGTTTACCACCAGAACTGCTTACCCATTTGGGCATCTTTCCTGCTTGGGGGTCATGATGGTGAAACTGCAGAACCAGCACTGTTACCACCACAGACAGACCAACGATGACCATGATGCTAGCGAAATACTGAGCTGCAAGCAAAAGGAGGACTTGGTTAAGGGGTGAAAAATACAAAGAGCAAATAATATTCCTTGGCCATGCCTCAAGATCTACACTTGAGAAGCACTGCATCACATCTGAACACACTCTTCTCTGGTCTGCTGCACTGGAGCATTTGAGGAGTGTATCTGCTCAGCTCCCTCCTCTCCTGTGAAGGAAAGAGTAGAACAAATGAAAGGTGAAATCTGTTTGGTTTTTGTCCCTGAAGAGGAGTGTAGAGCCTCACGGTAAGAACAGGTTTGTGCTTGCTACCAGGACAGTGAGAAGTTGAGCTGACAACATGCACCAAACACCAGCATTCGCAGTCTTAGGCCTCCTGTGGTAGCAGCAGAGGTGCTGGAGGGAGATGCTGTCCTCATGGTGCCTCTGGACCCCTTCAAAAAGTGTCACTAGCTCCCCACCTTTGCCCCACTACTGCTCACAGGTAGCTAGGCATATTTCTCATTACTCAGCCCTCAAGACCACTTCTAGTTCCTAGGAAAGCACACTACAGCCTTCTTGAATGCTAAATTTAAATCTGCTGTGCAGGAAAGAAATCAAGAAAGCCATAACTGAGGATTGAAGCGGTATCTCCTAAGTGGCAGTGAGGCTTCCTCATGCCAGGAGTGAGGTTGATACACTGGAGTGTAAAGCAGAATCACACACAGGGGTAATGACATTTGAAGGTTTCAGTGGCAAAATACCAGGGAGCATTACTGTTAGCTGACATGAGGGTGCAGTGTGGGAGAGCACATCACACTGCCCCAGACTGCAGCCTCTTCCAGCCCTCCCTCCCACAGCTTGAAGGAAAAGTAAAAAATTCAATCAAAGCTCCAAAGCAAGTTGTGCTCTGTCTGTGCTTCTTAATACCAAATCCCACTGCTTCAGGAGCAAAAAGCTTGTTCATAACAATGAGGTCATAAGGCCTTCCTGAAAACAACACTGCAATTGCTTCAAGAGGTATGGCTTTTCATGACAAAATTAATTATGTATCTAGATTAGAAGAACAGTCCCAAGGGTAAGATGAATTTAAAGGTCTCTGTTGCACTTTTTCATAGAGAGGAGAGTCAACAAGCAGAGCAAACCCAGTTTCAGGGAAGCTGTTACATGTCCCATGTAATACAAACACAGCAGTGTTGATACTGTTGGTTTAATTACTGCCATGAGTCACCAAATAACTTACTTAAACTCTACGCATTTTGATGCCGCCAGACTTCAAAGGCCTGAAATGGTCCATTTAAAATGGCTTTAGCTAAGATTTTTCTCATATCCTTGGAAAATTAGTCACCTGGTTAAATTTGGAAACAATCTGATAATATCGGTCTCAAGATCCTAGCCAATGATTAGCAGAGGAATTGACACTCCCAGGTTTTTTCTTTATGCTGTAAACCCAGGAACAGATGTCAGGAAAGTGCTGTGTAGATCTGCTAGTAAATGGAAAACAGATCTCTCAGGAACAGACTGGGAACCAGAGAAGAGCCAGGAACCCATAAAGAAAGGTATTTTATAGTTTTGCCCAGTGGTAGGCAAGGAGGAGGCTGGGGGTGTGTAATCTGCATTTTGAGGGGGTAGAGTGGGGTGCTCCTGTTCAAGGTACACTGAAGTCTTCAGCTGGAAAGCAAGGATGGAGGACATAGTGCATGGTACTTGAGCCCTATGTGTTAGTATGAGGCAGTCAAATGTGTACAAGTTATCTGTGAAATCTGGCAGGTAGATTTATGCTCCCCAGGTAGGTGCAGGTGCTGTATTCAGAGAGAAAGTCAAAGTCGTGGAGCAGCCCAGGACTGCTCTAAGGTTGGCTTTTGCCAGTCCTGAAGAGACAACAGTGGAAGTGGAGGAAAAAGATAGCAATGACTGGCACAGCTGCTGGTCTTTCACATCTCTAGCTGGAGATATGATTAAAGCTGTTGCCTCCTTTTCTGTGACAGGAGAAAGTAGAACTAATAGCCATTGGTCACAAAGGAATTGCTAGATCACGTACCCACAGGTCTCTTTGGTTGAAAACATGACTGTTCTTACAATCTAGAACCAGGCACGGATGGCCAAGACCCCATGTCTAGACTCAGTGACCATTCCCCTGCAAGGGAACAAAAGGCCCCAGAACTCAGAGGGTATGCCCACAAGGCAAAATATTCCTGGCTCTGAAATGATATCCTTACTTACTCAGCATTTTCTGATCTTTCCTTCCAGGGTTTAATCTTACACCCTCTCTTTCCTGGCAGCAGAAAAACAGTCTTCCTGCAGCAGGAGAACTGGCGAGGAAAACTCCTGTGTTCCATGCACCTCCCTAAAAGCATGGCCCAATCTTCCAGTCTGCTCATTTCTGTTTCTGACAGTCTTTTGCCCTCACACCAGCAAGGTCAAAACCCATCACTCGGTGACAGCTACAAGAGCAGCTGGCCCTGTTCACCTCTAGCATCCCCTCTGATTATGACCACGACTTGGCTTTCTCCAGCAACCTGGAGCAGAGAAGCCTTGCTGCTGAAAGGATCAGACTACAATGTTCATGGATAACACTTCCCTTGGAGCCACAGGACCGCAATCTTCACACACTCTACCCTAGCCCCACACTGTCCTGAATTAGCAAACTCTATTTTTGGGTCTCCACTGATGTTGCTGAGCACAGAAATAGGATGCTCTCCTGTGAGGTGGGGCAGGGGGGAGACAAGCAATGAGCTTTCATTTCCCAAGCAACAGCCTTGGCCTAGCCACCAGAGCTTTTCTGGCAGTATTTTAGGAACCATCCTAAATCCTATAGCATTTATCCATTTAGTGCTTTGAAGCTGTTAATTTAGTGCTTTGAAGTGCTACACCCATGTGAGTCTGTTGGCAGAGGTAAATGCAAATCTGATTTTACAAAGAAGCTCAGCCCCTTTCACTTAAACTGGAGGAGGGAAATGCTTAGCAACTCTCACTAAACATCTCTCTGTCTTACTTGTAATTAGGTTACTAGTTACTAGGTCAGCTTGGAGTCTTCAACAATTCTCTTCACTGTGGGAAATGTCAGAAACAGCAATTCCTGATCAGGATGCATGTGAAAGACCAGGGATCTAGTTGCTGTTAATTCAGCTGCTCTGAGGCACAGCTTGGAAGTGACTGACACATTCTAGAGGGGAAGTAGCTCATTTGCACTCTGTCCTGGGTAGCTGCCACAGGCCAGGAAAATGGACCAGAAGATCTGTGTTTGGAGCCCTTCAATATCCCTGACTTACATAGTAACATTCCTCAGGGATACTGCGGTCTGACACTTCTAAATGCTCTTCATAGGTTTTAAAACCTGCATGATGCTTTCTTCAGCAGAGGTGTGTGAACAAAAAAGCTGTTTTGGATGCTTGATTGATCTTCAAGAAGTATGAAATATTTGCTCTTGTACAATTGATTTTCTTTCCTTTTTTGCCAGAGGCATTATGTAACATACTATCTGGACAGCAGTTTTAAAATCTAGGAGTTGTCATCCTCTGTCCCAGCACAATGAGAAGATGATCAGGGGCTGTTGTCGTAACAAATATGGATCTAATAAAATCACAGATAGTCAGAAGGTCTTCTAAAAAGTCAGTGAGAACTGCTATTTGTCCTTGCAGGCATACTCTGATGTCACCTATATCAAAAGGATGGCAATGATTTGCAATTCTTAATTTGAAGAGCATTCAGTACCATTTTTGGATGTTTTGTGTCATTATCTGATGTTAGAGAAGCACCTTAGGGTTATTTTAGAGATGTTTTGGAAGACATACTGCTGAAGTGGCACTGGATTAACTTCAAGGACTGATTAGGAACAGGGTAAATAAAACAAAATCCCTAGGATGGATGTTTTGCCTTGATTTTGTCACTGAACAGTGACATCATATCGTATCATGTCAGCAGTTATCCTATGATCCAGATTTGTTACCACAGTCAATCACAAGAGAGACAGAGCATCTGCATTGTGATCAGTTACAGTCTTGTTGTTCCTGTGAAATACTAGGGGAAGGACAAAAGTGTTGTGCTCGAGTATTCACATTGATCAAGCTGGATGTTGGATGCTCCCACTGGTGTTCCCGTTTCTATTCTGTCTTTTCAGAAAACCTCAAGTTTCGCATGTGAAATGAACAACTGGGTTAGAGCCACTTTAAGTCTGGTAATTTCAGTCATTCAGGGCTGAATGCTTTGTGCTTCTCGTGAGCTCAGAATGAGATATTCACTGCTCTTCCTTCTGGAAATGGTCCAGGTTAATGAACTGAATCTTGTGGAGGTTGCTGAAAACCTCAGACCCCAGCAGAGCGGCTTCCAAACACCCTTCTTTCCTATGGTAGGGACCAGGCCTGGTGCTGGGCAGATGCTGTGGCAGTCTACAAAGGGCAATGGCAGAGTTACTCAGAGACCAAGAAAACCAGGAGGAAGTCTGTGAGTTGCTGTTGTACAGAGACAGCAAAGAAATACAGAAGAGGACATACGATTACGGTACTTGTGTTTTGAAACTCTTCATCTCCCATATGCTTTTGAAGAATAGAAGGGCAAGTTTGAAAAGTAAAACTGTTCTCTTGTTTTGTTTGTTTGTTTGTTCCCAAAGACTCTTGGCTTTGGGAAAAGCATCACTGATCATGGGGTATGAAACTATAAGAGCTGCCTTGAATGAGAATTTCTGTTTCATGAAAGAGATTGAGCAGGGTCCTGATTCTGACAAGGTACAGGCAGGACCATGAAAGGACAGGGGGGAAAGCACTCCAAAAACTCAGAAAGGGGCAGAGTGAAGTGAGGTGGCATCAGCTGAGAACATGCAGGAAGATAACAAAAAATGTAGTAAGAGATTAATTTTCTCTCTCTAGTCAGAACAACTAATGCCTTATGTTCATAACTTAAAACAATCTGTAATTCCTGAAGGTGACAAAGCGCCACATCGCTTCCCTGTCCTAGTAATTTTCAGTCTCATTTGCTGTATGACTAAATGCAAGAAATCACCCCAAGCATCTGCTGCAACAGTACTTATTAACAGTGTAAAGTGTTCACGCTTACACTGTAAATAGCATAGGCATGGTAAGGAACAGCAAGGAGGGGACACAGCTGGAAAATATCATGATAATGGAACCCTAAGCAGCAAATAAGTGTTGTGTTTTTTAAAAAAGCAAGTAGAGGAGCTCAGCAAAATAATACAGAGAGAAATGCAGTTTTGCTAACTGGAGATGGAGATAACTTTATTTTTATTGTGCTTTATTTGATACATCCAGCCAAAATGTCAAGCATCACAAGGATTTAATCATAGGAAGTGACAGTTCCTCATATTTCTGAGTCTCATGCTCCCCTTTCAACCACTGGCAACATACCAGCTCCCTGGTGTTGCACGCTTTCTGCTATAAACTCCTTTTAAAACAAAATACAGACTCTTGATCCAAAATCAGTGGTGCTATTTTGGAGGGAGCTGGTAGAAAATAAGGATTTGCAGCACTTTGGAATTATTTTGGTATGGAAAACAATCCGAAATTATTAACCACTTTTCCTGTGCAAGGGGAAGCCTTGAATTGCAAGGTGTAAAAAGTGTTTATAGAACAAACAAATCATCTGATGGCCTGAGACATCTGAACATCTCATGTCAAGAGTTGGCTTTTGGGCAGATGTATGCCTTATCTGCTTTGACAAAGTACTTTGAAAGTGATACTTCCTCAGAGCACGGGCTAGGATGGACAAAGAGCTGCTAAGTCAGAGCTTACTGAAGCTTTGGTCTAAAGCGAAAGAGTCCAGCTGTGGGTGCTGCTGGCTGTTTTTCTGTGTGACTGTACCTTCTGCTACCTGGGGTCTGAACTCAAGCCCTTCAGAGCTTTAGATCAATACAAGTGCAAAAAGCTATGTGAAGCTTCCAAAGCAGGCA
Source organism: Struthidea cinerea (assembly GCA_013397865.1). Lineage (NCBI taxonomy): Eukaryota > Metazoa > Chordata > Aves > Passeriformes > Corcoracidae > Struthidea > Struthidea cinerea. Next base: position 18,687 of record VZTI01002066.1, read on the forward strand.
TTTTAGGGTCTGTCTCTGCACGGTGCCACCCTGCCCTCACAGTGGTCAGAATGCAGCACAGTAAACCAGAGGTGAATGCAAGATGGATGTGGGTGGGTGAAGTAGGTTCCTTACAGCCTGTGTCTCACTGCAGAACAGAACAAGAGGTGAACCTGTGGCTTACTAGCACTGGGCACTGGTGTTTCTTTAAAAACAAAGCACCTGGTGCTAGCAGCAGACAGGATCACAGCAGGAGAGGGGAAGTGCAGACAGCTACAGACTTTTCAGTGCCATGTGGCCCCAAAAGTTTTTCATCTATGGAAGTGATATTGCAGGCAGGGGAAAAGAATAGTCAGGAAGATGCGCTGGTTAGGCTCCTCGCTGGCTTGACCTAAATTTTCCAGAGCAATGGCTTTTGGCCATGTCTGACTTTAACACGGGCTGTGGCTTTCTGAAAAACTGGCTGATTTTGGTAGGAAGTTAATATTAAATCAGGAGATTAATTTTGTTTTAAATCTACGAGCCCAAACTATCAGCTTATCCAGAGGCATTATGGAAGACTTTCCTACAGCAATGCATGATAAATTTGATTCTGGTCACTGCTTTATTTGATACCACTGGATGTGGGACCACATGACCACCAACTGTGTAATCTTAAGGAGGCTCCAGCCAAAGGACACTAAAGAAAGGGAAGAGTTATAGTTAGGAATCTGTATTGACTTCAGGGAATTTGTTCCTTAGTGACTTCGTAATGCATGATTTCCTAGTCTTAATTACAAGGTTGCTTTTGGATAGAAAACACAGTTTAATGAAACAGATCAGGGATAAGAAGACTTTAAAGGAATTCAGGCATATGCCTATCGCCTAAGGAAGAAACTCATCCTTTCCTCAGAGATGGCCATATAACGATTATCAAAACCAGATCTGATGGTCCACTATTATTCGCTTAGAATAATAGAATAATTTAAGTTTGAAAACACCTCTAAAATAATTGAGTTCAACCATTCACCTAACATGGATCACAATGTCTTTATAAAAAAGAAATAGTCCTTACAGTGTAGAGCTAAATACTTCAAATGTAGTTCTCAGAAGAATTACCTAGGCCTTTAATTTCAAAAGGCAGAGCCTGAGCTTGTACAAGAGCTCTAATTAAAATAACAGTACTTGTTAATAACAGTATTTGTTTAATTTTGATTTAGTTGCTGAACCAGGAAATCAACACAGTAGGACATGGTTATGTCTTCCCACATAATCCACTGGATGAGTGCAATAATAAGGACTGGAAGGTGCCTGAAATCCACATGAAATTACTGGCATTTATAGTGCAAAACAAATCTGCATAATTACATGGGTTTTTAGAAAGAGATAAAACAATTGGCATATACCTGAGCTGTATCACACAGGCTTTATGATTTTAGCCAGTGATTAGCACAGTCAGACCAGTAATTTAGTTGTGTAGCACATCTGGAGTTCTCTGCATTTCCGTACATACTTCCCTCCAGTAATGAACTCCAGTTTCCTACTTACATGGACTCTGGGTAAAAGTAACTTTAAAGAGAAAAATTAAAAGTAAGTAGAATCACAACTGCAGCAAGATACACTTCCCGCAAGGCATGATTAAGCTACTGCAGGAAGGGTAAGTTTAGGACGCAGTTGCTGCTGTATACCCATGGTCTGAAAGTCTTTTAGGAGCTCCACTCTAGAGGTTTGAAGTGCCAGGAGGGACTTACAGTACCCTGTAGAGAAAGAATCCTTGTTCATAAAGTTGACTTGTGCTGGATTCCGGCCAAACTGTTGTGTTTGTGGATGTCATGGGACTTTAACGCTTTTGATTTAAATGGCTGAGCTTATTGCTGTGCTATGGGTGATTAATGTTTTAATCAGAAACAGAGGCATCTTTCCCTGGTTCGGCCTTCTCCTTTCATTGGCATCTCTGTGGAAGGGCAGGATTCAACTTTTGAAATATTGCAGTGCCTTTCTTTGCATAGATGTGTGCTGTTGAAAACTGGGCTTTGAAAATACATTTTCGCCAAAAGGGAGGGTGTGCTAGAGAAGGGTGGGAGTAGATAAGCTGCTGGGCAAGGAGCAGCTAGCTACTGATGTGAATGCAAATCCCAAGAAAGCTGAGTGAGAGCAGGGGGCCAGCCTGTCCAGCTGGAACATTCCTTGGCACAGAAAGTGGGTGGCTCACCGTGGAAAGAAAAGCTCTACCCACAACCCTGCAGCAGGAGCAGCAGAGTCCAGGTGCTCAGAGGTGCTGAGCAGCCTGCTACTAATTCCTAGGCCAAGTCTTGTCACTCGCTCTTTACAGAAAAAGAAGTGAACTTGCTTTTAACATGCATTAAGGTGATAGTTGGTAGGCTACCACGGAATGGGAATCTCTCATCTGGGGAATCTGGATGTGTGGAGTAAGAGAGTCTCTGCTTTGGGCAGCTTTACAAATGGACAGAGAAGGCAGAGGACATACCAAGGAAGGGGTGACCCACTTTGCAAAGGTACAAAAAAGCAACTGTCTTGTCCCACTTGCATCCTTCTGATTTAGTCTGAGAGGTGCTTTGTTTGTTTTTAATGTAATTTGAGGTTACCCTTAACTAAGAGGAACTAAGTTATTATTTCCACATTACTCTGTAAATATGTTCCAGATCACAAAAGCTAGTACTTTTCTTGGTGTCATATTATACCAGTTCTCCTTTGCTACCTCAATAAAGCCACTCCAACAGCAGCTGTGAGATTTTCCCATTTTATTTGAGTTCAGTAGTTAAAGATGAGGTCAGCAGGAGGAGAAAGTACAGCATATTAGGCATTAGTGGCTTTGAAACAGCAAAGGCTGTGAGGGTTCATCCCAATCCAGAGAGGTGTGAATGCATGTTTGTTTTTGAAAACTCGGGTCCTAAGAATATAATGCAGATTTTTAAAGCATGTGGAGTCATGTTTTCAAAGCATCTCTGCGCCCACATGCATGAAGATCAGTAACAGTGACTCTTCAGCAGATCAGCAAGGGATCTTTCTACTTCAAGATCAAATTATCTGCATCCTTCACAAACCACATGCTTTAGAAGATTTGTTTATTCCTGCAACTTGTTGCTAACCATGCTGATTCTTCAAAAATTGAATGAGCTTTCCAAATGTACTGCTTTTCCTCATATTAATTCTGAGGATTTTAACTGGACCAGAGATCACACTGAAAAACTGTAACCATGACCTGGCATATTCAGTTCAGCAGCTAAAATATCCCATTTGGGATCACCTGTAAGACCACTGTGAAGAGAAGATGCTATATTACTTTGTCAGAGTAAGGATAAGGTTTTCAGAACTCGAGATCACGTAAAACTGCACAGCCCAGCTTTGAGCACTTGCTGAACAAGGGCTGTTTGGCTGCAGAAGCCAAGTGGACAAGCAGTCTCCCTGCCAGTTTAGAGTGGAGCAGGGAGTTAGGGGCAGGGCTTTAAACGAGGAATACTGTGGAAGGGAGCATTCTCTGATAAGCAGAAATTGTTATTACAGTATCAAAGTCTGTAAAAATATGTAACTATTCATAGCTTTTCTTGGTACAAATTCTACCTTCTGTGATAAAAGACTGTATTAGTACAGACTGTTCCTGTTAAAACTAGTGGACTGGCCATAGGCAAGTGTACCCCTTTACTAATTCTAAATGGGATTTGTTATGTATTATACAAAGCAAAGTTATGTCAACAGTAGTTCAAGATGACTTGTGTCTCCTCCCTACACACAAGTTTCACTTAGAATTGTTTCTGTCTCCACTGTGTCCTAGGTATAGGTTCAGAAAGGGTTTTGTTAGTTTTTTGGAAGTTCCTGTCTGACTGAAAGTCAAGAGTCCTGCTGACTTGCACTAAGATACGTAAGTTTTTTGGAGGCTTTCAGGAAGTCTTGCCTATGTGTGCTACTGTCCTTACTGCTGCATGCTTATCCTTCTTCCCCAGAGTCAGGCCTAGTTTTAAATCCTTGAAGAAAGATAATGAAGCTGGATGAGTAAATGCTTTTTTTGTCCTAGTCACTATACAACTTCTTTGAGGCTTTCATTATACAGGTGTGAGATGCACCTTCCATCAGCATCTAGATATATTGTTGACTATTTTGTTCATTTCTACTGTCTAGAATTTGTACTTTAGTCATGATTTTTACTCACAGGTCTTTCAGGTAGTGTTCATTCTTTTTTATTTTGTAAAATAGGACAGGTTTATTTTCTTTACCCTGCAATAAGGCTCCACGAGACCAAGGTAAAGGGGTGGTCCTCTAAAAAGAGAGGATGTAACAATGTCTGTCTGGCCCACAATCCCAAGATGATGCTCTGTCCCACAGTTTTCAGTACATACTAAAAATGCTCCAGTGATATATTCGAATTTTGACTGTTGTATCTTGAATTGCTCTTCAGACAGATACAAGAGGAGGAGAAGGGGGAAGGCGGGAAGGAGTTATGTAACAGCAGGGAGGTGGGATGATGCAGAAGAAGAAAAGATGAATTTACTGCAGTGTTGATTCTGTGTCCCCTCAATCCTTGCAGTTGCCTGCTTATCTAATATTTCCAGTACCTTTTTGTAACATCATGTAGGTCCTTTTCATACATGCACATGGTGAAGTCCAGGCTGACATTTACTCCTGACATTTCTGAATGCAAAACTAGAGTAACAAAAAGAGTCCATCCTCAAATTGGCTTTGAACAGCTCTTGAGAGGCATCATACACGGTGCACAAAGCAGAGAGAATCAACTTACCTATTAGTGGGACGGAGTCAGAAGTCGCAGGCATGATCTCAGCCACAAGCAGCATGAATACAGTCAGGGAAAGAAGGACAGTGATACCTGGAGGGAGTGAACATGTTTGGGAAGAATGAGGAAAATGAACTCTGCAGCTGCTCCTCTGATGTCTTTGCTGTTAAATATAGCTTTGTCCTGATATACAGCTAAGCCAAACCCATGACTTCATGTCTGTCAGTGCAGATTAGAACTTCCACAAAGTGCGAGCATTTTTAGATGCAACTCTATCTGCTCTCTTTTCACTTTTCTCTAATACACACAAACCCTTGCTTCTCTCAAAGTAATGGAGCAATCTTTTCTGCTGAGTGAAACGAAGCTTGCAAAACTGGTGAACTACAGTGCTTTTCCAAAACACTGCACAAAGCCCAAATGGGCTGTTAAGGGCTAGGAGAGACTTGCAGAGACAGGAGTCTAGGTTTTGCTATTGCACATTATATAACATCCCTCAAAGACATGGAGTCTGTTTTAAAAGAAGCTCTTTGTTCTATCTGGAAAGGCTGTTGCTAAACCTAACCACACTGATACTGAGAAATCAAAAGGTCAGTGCATGAAAATTAGCTCCTATTTTTGTGTCAACATTGTACTTCAGCTCAAATAACTCTTTTCCTTATCTTCCTCCCGTATTTCATAGACAGCAGTTGTACCCCCGATAGCCTGTGCTTTATTTCTTGTAAGACAGGTTGCTCAGATATCGGCTTTTTTTTACCAAAAAATCCCCCACTGAGGACACTTCATTTGATTTAGAAGTCTCTGTCCTGAGACAGGATCATGCACAATTAACTCCTAAGGTCTCGTCTGGGCCAGTCTGGTGTATTTACAGCTCTCCCCTATCTTCTCTTGGAAGAACCCTTCCCATTTTTATCAACACACACAACAGTAAATCTCATTTTAGCCCTTCCACGGCTGTCACTCCTTTGTGTTCTTAGGGGACTCATGGCTAGGTGTTTTGGGAGCTGAACTTTGAAGGTGAAATTCCAGTGCCCAGCTGCTGCTGTTCACAGCCCTTCACTCTTTGCGTCCTAGTATGTCCTGTCTGAAAAAGAGAGTTAATGAGCTGTGAAATGCATTGAGACATACTAAAGAACGTAACAACAGGCATGACAGAATACTATCACTGCCGCCTGTACCAGCAACAAGTTCAGCTTCCTCCCAGTCCAAAAGATTTTATAAGTGTTTAGCACAGGATGTGTGAATGCCATATAGAAAGCCGTTATCCTTGTTCCTCCAACCAGAAAAGTACTTCTATTGCTCTTCTAGTGAAATCATTATTTATCAAGCACCACAGCACCGTGAGGTGTTTATTTCTATTTTATAGGATGCTTATGAAACAAATGAATATTTTAGCACTTACCTAAAGAAATCTTCTCCCCAGAATCAGCTGGCAAAAGGAATACAAGCAGTGCTAAGCCAGATATGAGAACACAGGGAATGAGTAAGTTCAAGCCATAGTAGAGGGTGCGTCGACGCATGGTGATAGTGTATGTCACATCTGGATATGGTTCTTTGCAGCATTCATAGTACATCTCATTCCTCTTCCCTGGGACACCTACAGAGAGGGTGATCAGAGCAGTGGGGAGAGGTGCAGGACTCCCAGTTACCTCCCTGGACTGGGCTGAGAAGTGATGGTTTTATGAGCCAATGTGTGTCACCTCCACTGTTCCTAGTCCACCCTCTGTGTTTTCTATGGTTTACTTTCATGCCTTCTGAGTCACTTGAACCCAGCTCAGACAATAAAACTCATCTGGGCCAGAACAAAACAGTCCTGGGCATCACAACCTCAACAAGAAAAACATGCATTCTGCCTTCCTACATTCTGTGAATGGCGACATACTGTTAATGTGATATTCACTAGCACATGCAGCAGATTTTCTGTGTGACAAGTGCCACTGCTTCTTATTTTTCTGTGATCCTCTATACATACTTGCTTTTTTTTTGTCAGGAAAAACAGACAGGGTATGGCTTAATTTTCAAAATGGATGTCAAGTTAAGCTCAAAGACTATCATATCTGAAGGTGAAGAGACACAGCTGTCCAATACAGATGTACTGCAGGGTTGCCCATGGTGATCCTGCTGCAGCAGATTGCCTGACATGCTGCGTGATGGGACTGCAGCAGCACTGGAAATGTCAGGAGAGCTGGAAGAACTCCGCACCTTGTATCTTTCATGCCAAAATTGCTCACTTCTCTTTTGTTTCTGTGGACATGACAGATGATGTGACAATGTCTGCATTTTGGCAGGGGCTTAGCAAAGTTTTCTTAAAGGATGTAGCTATGGCTTGCTTGAGGTGCTACTTAATGATTTTGCTGTATGAGCTAAATAAGTCCCTGTTTTGTTCTCCCCTGGTCAGGGTAAAAGGCAGATAAACCACAGACTCTTAATCAGATATGCAAATTATTTGACAAAGATACCCACTATAAAGGAGAACTGGACAGGGAGGAATACTTTGAAATAGCTGGATTTTATGAGGACTTCACTAGGGAGTCCTCTGGCTTTTCATAAAACTGAACATAATTCCTCAGATGCCCTAAATGGTAAAAATACTACATGCAGTTGGTCAGGGCAGCTATTTCCTCATCTGCATATCCAGCCTGGGAGACAAAATATCTTTTTTGCAACCTCTCCTTGCAGTTGTCTAAATTCCCTTAATTTCTGTAACACTGCTTGTGACTTACAGCTGCACAAATGAGTTCGAAATAACTCACTAGACTCTCACTCTGAAAAACTAGTTCTGGGCATAAGTTCTTTTGAAAATACAGGTATCTTCCAAAGCACAGAAGAGAGACATGCTAATCTGCACGTTATATGAACTGGTAGACACTTTGATGCTTTTCTGGGTGAGAAAGATCCCTTTATGTAAAAGTCTTGCTGAAATATTTTTTACACCAATCAATTTTGCTGTCGTGTTAGAGTAAATGTGACAGTAGTGTTCCATGAACCTACACGAGACATATCCAAGTTTAGTACTGACAAACTGTTCAGATGTGTCAGGACTAGTAGCTTTCATTTATGTACTCAGTGGCAGGCAATTGCTTCAGAACAGTGTTTTCAGACACAGTTCAATGAATGTTGCTGAAAGGCTGTCTCTGATATGTGGGGGTTTTTTTCTTTTTTTGCTTCTTCTTAGATATATATTTTTAATATCTATATCCCATGTTCAATTGATTGTTTATTTCTATACATTTGAGGTTTGCCTTTGAAAATTAGACTATTGAAAATTTGTAGGCTGGCCAATTTACCCACTAAATCCCATTCTCCATTTGAGATGTAGTTGGAAATATCAGCCTCGAGCATCTGCAGGTCAATCAACCAGCCACTGTGAGTCCAGGAGCCAAACTTCAAATCACACTTCTGCACATCAAAGGGGAACCAGCGAACATCAATGTAACACGTGCTCTTCAAAATGCCTGTAGACAGAAATCAGTCATCATCAAGCATGTGCAGGGTGCACTTCATTACCCTTATCTGTCTCTGATTGTGAGCAAATTTCGTCTTCAAAAATTCTGCGTGACACAGTCATGGGGTAACCAAGCAAGTATTGGAGACGGAAGATGCTGCCATAAGTAGAATAACCTCCCTTCCTCCACCAGTGAAGATGTCTCTCACTGCATCCTTGAGGTAGGTTGCCCAGGACACTAGAGCCACGCAGGAGCAGCCCAGCCTGTCTCCCAGTGCTGGCTGGCCCTAGCAGTTTACAGGCAGTGTTGCTTGGTCTGACAGGAGCAAAGAGCATGCTGCAGGGGCTGAGTGTACTGTGACCAGCTCTTTGAAAGGAGCTCCTGGTCAGGCCTGCCTCAGACCCACAGTCCCTTGACAATACATTGCTGTGCTAAACCTTGCCCAGTGCTGGCCTTTATTATCTCTGTCCTAACTGAGCCTTGAATTTTACTCCGGATGTGTCTAGTTCACTATCTGGGATGCTTTAAGGGGTCTAAGGGGTAGGGAACAACAGTGGAGCAGCCATCAGGAAAGTCCTTGCTGATCCCCACTGGGCCCTATAGACCTACTTGGGGACTATGCTATACTATCACACAAAGTTTAGCAATTTTTTTGTCCACCACAGTGAGCAATTGTGGGATAGCCTGTGTGTTTGCTGGTGAGTCCATGGCTGCTGGACCATGCAGGCAGGGAATCAGCAACACAGGCGAAAAGACACTGAGACTTGGGCCAAACTGGCTGAGACCAATCCCAGTTTCTCTTTTCACCTGGATTTGTAGCCGCAGCCTGGCAGGAAGAGCTTCAATGGTGAGTGAGTGCTGCTCTTGGGGTCTCCTCTGCTCACCTCTCGACACAACAAAGACCTAGCTGGACTGCAGATGAAACGTGACAGGATGGTGCACACCACCTTACTTTGTATGACACGTCAGGTGGGCCTCTGGACGTTCTGAGCAAACTGCTCAGGAGAATGTTTTACTGATTTCTAAAGTGGAAATACACCACTGATAATGGATTTAAATTTTCTTAGTGGGTCTGTCCCATTATTAGACAGCTTGGAAAATTTCCACAGACAAATTTTAAACACTTTGGTTTCATTCATGACGGAAAACTGCTTGAAATTATTTGATTAAAAGTAAACAAATACTCTCTGTGCCCTACCTGGAGGAATATATTGGCAGGATCCAGAGTAGTTCACCAGCACATTTGTGTGAAATGTCGCATCAAACCTTTCATCTGCACTGTAATACAGGATAAACAAAACAGAACAAAACAAGAAAAGAAAAAGCAAGCTGATGTGTGAGTAAAGATGTAACTGTCAACATAAAAATAACCTTCTGGCTGAAAGTTCTTCACCCTTCTGGGTGAAGAGTATACCCTTGACCAATATCTCAGTTCCTCGTAGTTGCTGTCGGCCTGCACCTGGGCAGGCTGCTTGCACGCTGCAATGTCCTCAAAGAAGTGAGACACAGAGTGTTGTATGTCTCGGAACAAAGGCAGAAGGAAAAGTGGAAAAGTGTCACATTAGCTGTATCCAAAAACTGGACAGTCGGGACAATGAGGCTTTTCTAGGGCACCTGTCAAAATGAGGCAGCTCACTGCATAAATCAAGTTATCTGTTACCTTACCCAGATATCTGTTGTAACAGCAATGGTGGCCTGATGTGACAATTCTGCAGTCTCCTGAGACAGAGAGGACAAGAGTTTGCTTCTAGCATTGGAAGAAACCACTGGAGAGAAGTTATTTTAGGGGCTTGTAGGAGGAGATTCATTGAGACTCCCAGAGCAAAAGGAAAAGAGAATTTCTCTACTATTCCAACAATTCTGAGAAAACTAAATTATTTAAATTAAATCAGACAAGGACATGATTCTTCATGAAGTGGGTCTGGAGGCTTGTTCCAGAGGGTCTCTTGGGAAGAGATTAACCACAGAGGGATCGCCTGACTTGCAGAGCCTTTCCTGTAGTGGATATGTGCAGGTCTATATTGCATGACTACACCATCCTTACCCTGTCTGTCAACCAGATGTAAAAAATTCAGAGTCTCCATTATTCTTCTGATCTGCTTTTTATCCATGTCTGGAGTCTGCAATCCTCAGTATTGTCCTCAACACAAAACAGGGGATGACACTGAAAAGGCTAAGTCCAGAATGAGTGATAATTATCAAAGACATAAAAGGCAACAAAAAAGGGTTTTATAAATACAAGGGGACAAGGAAAAGACAAAGGATCAGATCGATCCATCACTTGCTATGGAAAGGAAAAAAAAAACAACCGGGTGAGAGAGCTGCAGCATCCTGCACCCTGTGTGCTTCACTCTTTGCAATTAATTCTCACACAGTGGCATGAGTCCATGACAGAACAGGGGACGAACAGGTTAAAGAAATGTGGATAAGACAGATTCTACTCAGCAGAAGTGATGAAATTTACTCTTGAGAACTGAAAGGACTGGCCGAAATACCCTCTGAAGCATTAACAATTATCTGTGAGAGCTCATGGAGAAGAGGGAAGGGCATGGTGATTTCAGGGAGATCAAAGAGAATTCTGACTTCCTTTAAAGGTGAAATTATAGACACATCAGCCTAACTTCAAAGAAAATGGGGTGAAACATCTGGCACAGATTTGTGAAGGGCCAAATGCATCAAATCAATCTATTTCTCTAAGAGGAGGCTGGTGATCAATCTGAATTTCAGCATGTTCTTACAAACTACAGTAATATGGACCAAGCTGTATGCCTCCTTTTTAGAGACTGAAAAGGAATAAAGAGACAGTAAGAAGCAAAGCTGAAGTAAAGAAGAACACTTAAACAAGCTAGGTCTCTCTGGGCCTCCTTTGGATATTTGTAGTGAGGGTTGGGAATGGAAGATGGATCTTGGTGAACTCTGGAAACTAACAAAATGAAATTTATTCTGGGTAATTAGAAAGCATTACCCTGAAAACTGTCAAAGAAAGACATAACAGGGAAAATCTAGTAAGCCAGCAGAGCTGAACTACAACATCTGGGGTTTGCAATAGATCAAAAAATAAGTCCAGAATTAAGATATTATTAGAGAAAACCCCAAATCCCCTCCTCCTGGAAAGCATTAAGGAAACAGCTGTCTAGAGAGCTTCCACTTCATTCAGCACTGCAGAAATGCTGTCTAGAGAGCTAGATTCCTCTCTGGGGAAGGAAAAACAGATTAGAGAGTGTTCAGAGTGGAACAAGAATGATGGAGAGGTTTATAAAATACGTGATAAGGACAGCGAGAAGAAAATTCATTTGTTTACTTCAATCAGAAACACTATGACAGATATATGACAATAGTTCTCCTACAGATACGGTAATTTTGAAGAGAATATAGATAATTTTCTCTCTGTGTTCACTGAAGAAAGTTGAAGAAGACATATGCAGAACTATGGCAAGGAAGAGTTGGACTGGCTATGAGAAAAATCTCTTAGCTGATGCTTGCTTGTTTTTGTTACCCTTTAAGAGTAACAGCCAAATCCATAGAGGGCAAAAGGCCAATAATAACAGTGAAGCACGGCTGATTTTCAACACCTAGTTCTAGTCTCCTACCGGCCATTTCACACCTTGCTTACCTGTTATACAGAAGAATGTCTGGTACCCAAATCTGGTCAGCAGGAAACCGTAGGTTCTGCACTCCTGGGTATTCATACTGATCCCAAGACAAGTAAACATCAACCCAGGACTGTGGGCAAACACATACATCAGATTATATGAGCTTGTAAAAGTCTCCTAAATTCTCTGGAATATTATGGGAACAGAACAGATTTTGCCAATAGCAATAGCAGCAGTATGACAGTAGTTTAACGCTTGGCTTTAAGTATCAAGAAAGGCTGGCACATATAGAGGAAATAATAGTGTGACTACTGAAGACAGTGTCTCGCTCTTCATCTTGTGGCCTGAACCCAGGCATCCCAAACCTTTCCTGGTGGGCTAGCAGAAACACTGGCAGTAGGCATCTCCATGACGTATGCTGATTCTGAGATGAAGTGGTTTTTGAGGTGGTCAGTGGTAGGTGGACCATGGTCTGAGAGTCCCCGTTGGGTAGAAGTAATTTAATCTGTTACAAAGGTTGGGTGACTCTTTTACTAACCACCATGCTTTGAGAGGTAGGCAAGTGAACTTTATATGCCAAGGGGTTGTTTCTGATCCCATCTCCTCCATCTCAACACAGTTAATTCAAGAAAGGTGCAGGAACAGCTTTTGGGATGAACCTTGTGTCTTACAATGAAGCTCAATGGGAGGGCTGCAAGGGAAACCCTTATCAGTGCTGTAACTGAAGAACATCTCGCCAAGGGACAGGACACCCACAGGCTCTGACTTAACAATCCTGTAGTCATATAGGTTTGTCTGGGTTAGGTTTTGCAATATAAAAATGCTCATTTCTGCTGCAAATCCCAGCAGGTAGCTGGGGAAGAAACAGCCTGTTCAGCTGAACATACTAATATGGGATAGTGTTTGGCTGCGAAAGTCAAAGCAGAATTAGTTTAATCATTCAAGTCTCCCACTGTTTTTTCCTTCAAGAACTGCTTCTTTCCTGAGCACAAGCCCTTGAGGAGATCTGTTTACGCAGCATAAGAAAACTCTGCCTCACCAGAGGCAGCCCGGCAGACCTGATGGGAAACTCCCTCTCGCAAAGCCCTTAGTGAAGGTCAGTTTTGCTTATACCGCATGAGTAGTGCAGGTGAATCCTCAGCTGTAGCAGTTGCAGAAGAGGGAGGAGGAATGTTTATGGAAGAGGTTTGTAAAGCACGAGGGAAGGCAATATCCCAGAGAGGTGCCTGGGCGCTGCCAGCAGCAATGCAGCATCAGGCTCTCTGTGGTCCCTGGACACCCCACCACCCACTATGAGTAGTCTCCACATGGTCCAGTGACCACTTCTGTGTTCAGGGGCAGGTGTCCTGGCTCCCAATTTCATGCAGAGGTGGGATTTTCCCAGAAGTGGCAAATACAGGTTGCCTGGGTCTTACTGGCTGCCTGGCTCGTTCGTAAGTCCCCATCACTGGTTATGGAGAGGGCCTTCAAGATTCTCTCTGTAGCTATGATGGGACTCTAACTCCCTCTTTTTTACTGTTTTTTACATCCACTGGCAAAACAATGCAGTTGGTTTCCTCCAAAGGTCAACAGGTCTGTCCAAAGGATTAGTGTACTCTCCTGAATTTAATTTTCAATGCTGGAAGGAGCACAAGGGAAATTTTAAAGGACTCAAAATGCCTGCTTGTATTACATTATACACAAGCTATAAGACAGCAGTCTTGCTTTTCAGCTAAGAAATCACATTCAGTAGTTTCCAATTAGACAGCTTCTCTACTTTATTGACAGAGGTTACTCACCATCTGTAGCCAAGCATTGGTGATCAACACCTGATTCTTCTCATCCTTTGAACAAAAGGAGGAAGGAAAGAAAAGACAGGAGAAAAAGGGATGAAACAGTTTGATTAGAGGTAGAAGAGTTTCTGTGTCTTGTAGAGAATCCAGACTCTTGGGGTACATAAACCAAACTCCACGGAGTAGATTTTGAGCTCACTGGAACACCACTATTTGGCCCAGACAACAGTGACTTTTTTACTATCCTTTAAATCCACAGATCCCCTGTGTTTATCATAACTGATTAACAATAGAAAGGAAAGTAACAGATGATTTCTGTTATTTTTCTGGGGACAAACTCCTTATCAAGTTTTACCTTCTAGCTACTTGCTCAAAACAAGATGTTTTCCAGTACCACACTGCGTGTCATAGTCGGAGAGATTTTATGTTTTATTTGCTGCCACTGCAAAGCAATGGTGAAATAATGCCAGAAGTGCTGTTCTTTTGAGTGTCAGTGCTACGTAACTTAGCTCTGGTTAAAGGAAAGGAAGGACTGGCCTTGGGCAGAAGCTATCACTTGACAAAAAGGACACGAATGCTGCCTGAGAGGGAGCTCACATGGCACCTGCACAGAGCAGGAGTCTGCAGGTTCAGACCCGCATGCAGAGGCCATGGGGAAGAATCTCTTACTCACAACAGAAACAAGATGCTCTCACCACCCAGCTGGTGCCCAAGTTCTTTGGGGAGTCACAAGGTGCCCAGTTTTCTGCAGTTACCCTGCAGGTGCAGGACCCTGCACAGTGGGGATGGACAAGCAGGGCTGTGGAGTTGCTGTGGTGCAGATACACAGGTACACAAACACCACCATAGCCACGCCCTGCACTTCCCAGGAGCTGAGGCTGCGGTACTCAGGGGGACTGGCTCACTGTATGCCCAGCGGTCCCTGTGTGCGTCCATGCCCCAGGAAGCTTACATGGTTGTCTGCAGTGTTTGGGGTGGGAGACATTGCAATTGCAAGCTGCTTGGCAGGAATTTAAACCATGCAGAGAGCTCCCTGTACATGCAGGCCCTCTCTGGTCATGTCCTTATTGCAGTACTTACTCTCTAACAAGGCAGAAAAACCTAAACTGCCTTATTCACTTTGGAAAAATACCAGTCTGCTCACCTCAAGCTACATTTCTTCTGCCTTTCCACCCCTCCTCCCTTCCTGAGCTACCCTCACAGTACATATGCAAAGAAACTACCCCAGAAGTGTCAGGGCAGAGCTGCTCAAAACCAAACTGCAACACCTTACACTAAGCTGCAACACTAGGAGCGTGTGGTCTTCTGTGAGTCCTCTGGGGTTACTTCTTCTGTGTCCCACGCAGGAACTGCAGACTCCTAGGCTAATGCATGAAGGAGAACTGCCCAGAGAAGTCTCCTAATTACTGATTCCCCAGCACACCAGACACTGGACGAGTGGTACTTCTGAACTCTTAGCATGAACCTTGTCTGTAGCATGATCTCCTCTCCTTTCATTTGGGTTGTTGGAGCTCCAGAAATACCACAGCCTAGAAAGGGAGACATCATTGATCTGGAGGATTCCTGATTGTTTCGGCACTGCGGCCAGAGTTAGGCTCTGCAGCCAGGCTCCTGTCCCCAGGAAAGGTAAATTTCAGACATGAAACAGGTCTTTGCCATAGTGATTCACAGAAAACTTCTACCACACTACCTCCTCTTGAGTCCCCTTGAGACCTGACTACACTGCTTCTGCTGCTGTGAGATGCCACACAAAAATCAGATGTGATTTTATATTGTTATACTGTTCATACATTTCCCTTTTTCCCTCTCTGCTGCTCTAGCAAACGTATGCCTCTCTCTATGCAAACTACAACCCACCTCCAGAGGCCTGGTCCATCTGCACCCCCTTTTGTTCCCTTGGTTGCTGTGGTTGAAGCAATTTTAAGAAAATCTGCAGAAAAATAAGAGAAGGACTGGACTTGTTGAGACAAGTTTTTTAGATGCTGAAGGATTCAAACACCATCTTGAAAAATAAAATCCTAAAGTAAAGAATAACCCCAGAGTTGGTAATTGATAGAGTCATCAGAGCTATCTGTGCCCACTGACCGGGAAATGAAAGCAACCCAGCAACACAGGGGCTGTGTCTCAGGGATCCTGAGAGGCCAGCCACCAGCCCATCTCACTGATGCGTTCCTGGCCACCAGTGACTTCTGAGGTGTCCTGTAGGGCTGGCAAGCATGATGGTCCCTGAATTGCACATCAAATCCTAACAATATTTTGTGTTGTTAGCCAAATAATGCTTTATACTTGTAAGCTGCACATGTCCTCCTAACAAAGACTTTCTGTGCACTCTCAAAGGAGCTTGAACACCATCATTAAAAACATGGCCAGCAACAGTCAGCCAGTGCCTTTGCTGTGCAAAATTAAGGATTTTCCCCATCTACATTGAAACCTACAGGGAAGGGGAAGGGGACATTCCTCAGTTTGTCGTCTACCTATGTAAACCACAGGGGAATGCATTAAAGTCCAATGTACATCTGTGAGGCTGTGGGTTTCCAGCATGTGGAGATGCCTTCCATCAGGAGCCTTTCATATGTGGCTCTGAGTTACAAGGAAACTAATTTTTATCGGGCACAGTAAGTTTATACTTGACAGCTTGCAAAGGAAGACATCTCGGGCTGACTTCTGTATTTCACAAAACAGTTTGTTGTCCTTACCTGTTTATTTGTGTGTCAGATACTAATGACCTGGCTAATCAGCTTTGACTCCAAATAATTATTCAGCCAGGTATTTCATGTAGCACTAAATTTATTGTCTTGGGTCTGCTTTGCCTCCTTTTCACAGGGCTACCATGCTTAGATTTGTTTTGCAGTCAAAGGAAAGCTTATCTTTTTGAGTTCTTAAAAGTTTATCTGGAGAGTAGCAATGGTCTTCCTTGTCTTGTGTTTAGATAGCAGCAAAAACACAGGGTCTAACCTGGGCTTTGGGCTGCTTATGTGTCTCTTAGCTTGGGTGAAAAAAATATCACTTCAGGATGTTTTCCTGGCCGTTCAGAGACTATTCTCATCCTTGCCTTCAGGCTGCTGAGCTCTTAAATGGCATTTGACATTTCGGCAAAACACAGAAAATCCTCCCATATGCAGCGCTGGTCAACAGATGCAGCCTGATGGGTCCTTCTCAATGCACGACAGAACAAAATATTTTTCAAACAAGGATCTGAGTTTGCCAGAAGTGCCTGGTTTGCAGAAGCAGCAAAAGTGACTGTGTTGGTTTTACATGGCCTGGTTTTTGTTAGGGGGGGGCCCACAGAGATGGCTTCTGTGAGAAGCTGCTGGAAGCTTCCACCATGTCCAGCAGAGCCAGTCTCTGATTGCTCTGAAGATGGACATGCTGCTGGCCAAGGCTGGGCCAATGAGAGAGGCTGCTAACACCTCTGTGATGACCTATTTATGAAGAAAATCAAAACAGAGTACACACAGTTTTTCTTCTAGTCAGAGAAGAGAAGGAGGTGAGAACATGTAAGGGAAAACATGGCGACACCAGGGTCAGTGGAGAAGGAGGGGCTGGAGGTGCTCCAGGGCCCAGAGCCGAGATTCCTCTGCAGGCCGTGGTGCAGACCATGGTGAAGCAGCTGTGGCCCTGCAGCCCATGGGGATCCACGGGGGATGCAGAGATCTGTCTCTTTGTCTGCCTGCCGTGGCTGGCTAGCTCGGGGGTGAGATTCTGAGCTAGCACAGCAAAATAGCAGATTTTAGACCACACTTTAAAAGCCGGCTATGCTATCTGTGATTTTCCCTTATCTCTGGCTATCGGATCTCTCTTTGGTGAGCAGCTGCATCCACGCGGGGTTTAGTTTGGATCCCCCGGGACCCTAGGAACAAAGGAAGGCGAGAACGGAGACGCTGGGGGAGCTGGAGATATTTATTCGCTCGTCCCCGGCAGCAGTCTGGCTGGGAGCTCTCGTTTCTCCCGGGTCCTGGGGACTGGGGGGCGGGGCTTACAGCAACAGCCAATGGGGAGGGAGAGAACCCGGGGCCAGCCCAACACCCCTGGCACCGCGGGGGGGAAGGGAGAAACCAATACACATTTGTATAGAGATACCATAAACCGAGGGGAAGGGGAACTGGGGTGAACCAATACACATTTGTATAGAGATATCATAAACCGAGGGGGTTTTCCCAGGCGCAGGTCGGTCCCCCCAAACCCTGGGCTGGCAGGTTTGCCAGGACACCCCAACAGAGATCCACCCGCAGCCCGTGGGGGAGGTGCTCATGCTGGGAGCAGGTGGATGCCTGGAGGGGGCTGTGAGCCAGTGGGAGACCCGGTGGAGAGAGAGGGCCCTGCTTCCAGGCTGGAGCAGCCTGTCCTTGGAGGACTGCACCCCGTGGAAGAGAGACCCATGCTGCAGCAGTTCTGGGAGGACTGCGTGCCTGTGGGAAGGACTCACGTTGCAGCAGTTTTGGGAGGACTGCTGCTCTTAGGGGGGAACTCACATCGCAGTAGGTGTGGCAGGACTGCTGCTTGTAAGAGTGGACCCACACTGGAGAAGTTCACGGAGAACTGTCTCCCGTGGGAGGGACCCCACGGTCTCACAGGGGAACAACTCCTCTCCCCTGAGAAGTGGAAGAAAACCTCGGGTGATGAACTGACCAAACCCCCATGCCCTGTCTCCCTGTGCTGTTGGTGGGAAGGAGGGAGGGGCTGGGGAAAAAAGGTGTTTTAAGGGCTTATTTTACTTCTCATTATCCTCTTCTGATTCTGTTAGTAATAAATTCGCTTTGCAACTTTAAGTTTAGCCTGTTTTGCCCTTGAAGCGTTTTCTCACGCTCCTTATGTCAAGTCATGAACCCTTCATTAATTTATTTTTCTCTCCTCTGCCCAGCTGTGGCAGGGGAGGGTGAGTGAGCGACTCTCATGGGTGCCTGGCGCTGGGCCAGTGTCAAAAGTCATGACACTGACTTTACAGTGGGTAGGCATTTGTCCAGGTGTAGCTCTCTTGCTAAGTCCTTTCTAGACAAGGACCCTGAGGAACCAAGGAAAAAGTGCCTGCTGGGGCTGTCGAGGAGATGAGGGCCATGGGAATCTTGAGTCTGAATCCACCCCCTATTAGAGCAAGAGGCATTTAAGAGCTGAGGTGTTTATGGAGCTTTCCATCTTTGTAGCTTTGTAGCTTTGCATTCTGTAAGGAAATACTTTGGCCTTTGCAGTGGGCCGGTTGCCTTGCCTTTCCAGAGCTGCAGAAGAATTACAGCTCCTGCCATCTTTATCAGGACCTATGTGCTGTATGTACCTCTAAAATATCTTGGCACAGAGGGGAATACATTTTTCTGTTACACAGACACTCACAAACAACCCGGAGCATGTGTGTGCTTTACTCTGTCTCAGGAGATCACTGGTCACTTAGCTTTGCCTAAGTAAAAGCTAATTATTGAGCTTGGGAAGTACTGGAGGCACTTCCCTCACTCTGTGTCATTGGTTTATGCAGAGGGGTTTAAAGGTTAGTTGAGAGGATGACTTTCCTCCCAGGAGAAAACCTGAATAACCTATCACACTGCTTTTTCTGTTCAAGATTCCTGCCTTGGCACTGTCAGCCTTGGCGATGACCTTCCCCCTGCATTGGGCCGGGTCTCAGCTCCCATCTTTCTGTGCAGCAAAGCACTGAAAGCAGCCCTACAAAGATTCTGGTGAGACTGAAAATGATCAGCTCTCAGAGGTGCCTTTCCATCACTCCCTTGGCTGTTCTCCTGGTTTGCAGATGTTCAGCTCAGACAAATAATTTTGCTCCTGGTATTTAAAAATGCTGGAAAAGCTGTGGTCACTAGTGAGTGCAACACTTGTTCTCCAAATCCTTCCTGTATTTATCTGGGTCATTTTCTCCCCCTTCTATCTCCAGCCTGACTCCAGTTAATCCTCTGCCCTGTATATCTGCTTATTCCTACAGCCACTTTTGACCCATGGAAAGCGACAGTTTGGTTTGTTCTGGTGCACATGCTGTGACATGTGAATGTCTTAGTTTGGTTTTCTTTTCTCTGCCCTAAATTCAAAGCTTACAATGTACGTACATCTGTCTGCACTGTGCACCAATGCCTGTCAATTGATTCTCCCTTGCTAGGTCAACATCTAAGTGAAATATAACTGCCCTTAGCCACATAATTACCTGGGTCATATCACCTGGACAAAAAAACCCAAAGTCCTTCCTGGTTCAGCAGTCACATCATATGATTACATGCCATCTCTGTAGCAAGGCATTTATTACCAGGTGACCGGCAGGAGTCATTAATTCTTGCCCTCTCACAGAGCCACAGAACTGGGAGTTGAATCAACCACCAAATTATTTCAAGACGATGGTCAGAAAAGTCCCAAATTGAACAGGTAACTCTCAGAAGTCATGTGTGACTACTTTGGTACTACTTTGGTTAATTTTTAAATTTTTTTTCCCCACTGTTTTTTGTACCTGAAGATCTGAAGACGAGGAGGGAAACAGTCAAGTAACACAAAGACATTGACATGGAGACTTGGAAAGTTGTGTTAGCAGAGACACTGATCTTTGAGTGGGGTCTTATTCAAAATATCCAACGGAATTGACCAAGCTTTCAAATGCTTGTATTCTCAGTCTATGACTGTACAGGCACTCCTTTCCATTGCTGAACCACCAATCTGTCCACAATCTTCAGCTGATTATCTAAAACTCAGCTCAAATGCATTGAATGGTTGAAGGCTCACAGAACCCGTAATTTTGAGGAGTGCCCAGGCTGCCTTGGCAACATTCAGGTAAGTATCGCTGGACAACCTTTGTATTTCAGGGGTCTCGTTAATAAACTGGAATATACCTTGTCATGGTAACATCAACTACGTAGGAATACCTAAAGTTTAAGTACTTCATCTCAATCCCTTTAACAAAGCACCCTCAGGAAGAAGACGGAAATCAGACAGGAGGGCCCAGAGTCAAGGTGAAAGACTGGGGAGAAATACAAAAATACAAAGGAATAACAAAAGAACAAACACCTGCTGAGTATTTTGTTTCCCATCAGGACAAGGATACATCTAGACAAGTGCTCATAGCTGAACACCTTTGTTGCTCAGGATTTTCTCCTATGAATGGTTGGAGGTGATGTCTCGTAAGTGTTTTTCACCTAGGGTTGAATCACACTCCCATCTGATGCCCCTGGCTTCTCCTGGAGGTCATGCCTTTCTTGGCCCCCCCCTATCCTGCAGAGGTATGTGTTCTTTCACTGTGAGCAAGCAGTGCAATCTGCCTTTGGTCTTTCTACTGTGCAGCAGCTACTACAAAGGCAGTGTAGTAGCCTGTGTAGGCTGTGTGGTCCCCCTGTCTGTAACCACCTGCATTCTTCTCTCCCCAGAAGAGCAGTCTGGGGGAGTGCCATTGCATCTGCATCTGCTGCTTTCAGCAGTGTCTACTCACTTGCTTTTGAGACAGGAACTTTACATATTGTAGGTTTTGGCCGCTGTCAGATCACACTCCTCCCCCTGCAAGCCCCTGAGACAGGAGCAGTCACTTCTGGTGAGAGTGGAGAGTTCAAGAGAACCTTGCACTGCGAGGAGCACAGCATTGAAACAGGGACTGTGCCAGAGAAGCCTGAACACAGGGGTGCCAACCATATTCCTTAGGCTGTATAATGCATGGGTATCAAACTCCTCAAGAGGTATTCCTTGTGAAAGCCTTGGCTCCCTGTATGTCAGAGACCAACCAGATACGGACGTTAAATGCAAAGGCCTGGATACAACAGACACTGCAGCAAGTACTGAACCAAAGGTGAGATTGGAAGGAAGAAATAAGGGAAGAAATGCCAGTTTCTGTTGCCAGTCAGGGCTTCAGAGTAGGCAGCCCTCCCACTCACCGGCACAACTGGTGACTGAGAGTCTCCTACTTGATTTGTGTCTTACTTGCCTTTCCCCCCAGTATTTTCCAATTTTCCAGTTTCCATTGTGGTGAAAAAAGGCAGTCCTGTTCTTGCCCTGCACATGTGACATGACTTCCAACTACTGCTTGGGGCTGTGGGCACTTGACTTAGGAAACTAATTTTATTTTTCTAGGTTGTAGCTTTGCACTAGTCCCTGAAGATCAGGACTCCTGTGAACTGTGGCACAATGTAGACTCCAACACTGGTTTTGAGACTATTTGACTTTAAGTTCCTCCACAAAGACCTGCGAACTGCAGGACCCCCTGTCCCCACAGTTCTCTGGGATCCTGGGAAGAGTGAAGCCACCAGCTTTGTCCCACAAAGATACTTCTCATGGAAACGCCAGAAGCTGGGTCAGAGGGCCTCACATGGCCTTCCAGCACAGTGCTGCTCTCTGACTGCTTGGATAAACTGACATACATGCTTAGTTCCTGGGGGAAAGGGTGTTATATCACCATACAAAAGCAGTCAGTCCTCCACTAAAATCCAAAATCATGCACACATAGCACGTAGGTGTTTTTTATATTCTCCAGGGTGGACACCTCCTCCTGAAATAGCCCTCCATGTATTTTGCGCACAGTTTGGCAGGTGCTTCAACAAACAGGACTAGACACAAATCGTTATTCCAGGATATTAATTATTAACTGTCCTTTCCAGCATTTGAAATCACAAGGAAAACAGTAGAAGGATGGTTAGAAAGCCAACCCTGAGTACCTACCAGAGACTCACACACAGTCTATCTGCAAGGTTGCCTTTGCTTTTTCTTTCTATATTTGCATGCTGCTGTGACAGCACAGCAAAAAGTAAGGGAATGGAGGCCTGTTCCAAAACTGAAGTGACCTCTTAAAGTCTGTGATCAGGGATAGAAAATGGGAGGAAAGGTTTTTACTCAGAAGCTGAATTTACTATCTCTCAGGACTTACTCTCAGAGAACTCAGAGAAACTAAGAAATACGAGGTTCAAGGCCACCCCAACAGCTTTGGCTTCACTGCTTTACTGCAAATCCTTGATGCCTCAGACTAGTTACCCAAAATTAAGGAACATACATGAGCTCAAGATGTAAATTCCTACATCTACAAACAACAGAGTACAGTCTTTTCACCAGTCAGACAGAAAATTGTTTAATTATCGTGAAATGCCCAAGCTGGAAGACCACAACTAAAAATCTCAGAAGGAAATCAGCCTTTCTTTTGCTAGAGCCACTGCCACTAAGTACAGCTTGGGGGACCATGCTGAAAAACAAATCATGGAATGCTGCTCACTAAGTGAGCTGCCTCCGCTCTGCACTGAGTGGGGCAGAAGTCAAATAAAATAAAAGATGCCAGTAAGGTTTAGGTAACTAAAGCTCCATCATAATGTTTCATGCAAGTGTGTGGAAGTAGTATTAGTCAGGAAGCCATGCTACCCATGGTGCTTAACTTCATTGTGCTAGCAAATCCACATGTTGCATGTTTAATTGGTTTAGTGAGACTGGCATTTTGATAATGTCTGGCACATAGGAGACAGCCAAAATAATAATTCATGGCTCAATTAGCCCTGAATTTCCCAATTTTCAAGATCCTCCCATGCTAATGGAGAGGAATTTTATTTTTTCTTCACAGAGTTGAAAATTGGTCACACTAAGTGAGTTTGTGACCAGGAGAGAGATTTTGGGACTTAACTCTAATGAATCTGTTGGTCTAGAATCCTTTCTGCAATTTTTCTGTCTGGAATTTTAATGACTACTATTCATGATCACTAATTACTGATTTTCAGCTTTTATAATGGTATCCAGTCTGTTTTTCTTCTCAGCTGCACCATTTTGCATCAGCGTCACTGCTCTGGTCTCATTGAATTGGCTCTTGCAAGATGAGAGTGGAAAAAATTTTCCGGAAATATACGTGGTTTGGTAGAGGAGGTCTTTCAAGGAGAAACAGAGTAAACATCACTCACAAAAGCTATGCAGGAAGCCCACAAATAAATGCAAAGGCATTATTAGGAAAGAAAAAAAAAGATACTTTAATCTAGAAGGGCTGAAAGAGTCAGTTGAATGGTCAAGCTTACATTGTTAAAGATATCTGTCTGTAAAAGATTTGTACGGGATGTACTACAGGGATTATGGTTTAATCCACTAAATACTGATACTATATTGGGAATAACAAATGAATAGGTGCTTATGTGCACTGCATATTTTTATTTATTTCCTTGAATCACTTGTCTGTTGTTCTGGGTTTACTACATAACATCCAGCACTGATTTTTGTACGTTTGATGGTGCTGGAATGAAAGGTGGGAGGGGATGACCTAGAAGCTGTAAGGTCAGTTTAAGAAGGAAGAGGTGAATTAGAGCTAGAAAATAAACCTTGAACTTTCTGGCCTTTCAATACACCTGCAGAAGCAGCCCTAGAAATCTTATGAAACAAAATAATTTAAAACAAGGATATCAACTGCTAAAGGCATTCAGATCTGACAGAGATTTTGTGAAAAAGCCAACAGTAGGAGGACAGGATGCACCCCAGGGCCAGGCACAGCCTCGCTTCCTGCCTTCTTAACTGTAACTTCTGGCACAGTACAGTGACAGGCAGCCTCTAGCTTCAGCAACTCTCACTCTAAATAGAGAACTCCCCAGCAAAGAGGTCTGAGCTCCTGAGGACTGAGTTCAACAGTCCTATTATTTGATGAGCAGATCACCTGAGAAATGAGCAGGCAGGTGAAGGCAACTTCAATGTCAACAGATGCCTGCATTTAAAAGTTGTTCTCTTACCAAGCACTTCCTAAAAAAACCTCACAAACCAACCCAAAAAAAAACCAAAAAACCCCAACTCCTTTCAGGGCTGTAGTCTCTGATCTAGGGGAAACCAGAGGAAGCTTAAGTTTGAATCCAAAATTTTGGTAAGTTCTGGGTACAGAAGGCATAAATATCTGTGCTGCTAAGCTAGTATACTGCTTATAGTGATAGCAACTGCACCTGAGCGCTCGGTGAAAGTATGTGTCCAAACTAGGACAGTATGTGAGGATCTTTTCCCTTGTTTTCTGCGAACAGCAAGGCACAGACGCAGTTTTCAGGAAAAAAACCAAACTGAGTCTTTGTTTTTGTTGTCCTACTAAACTCTTACATTACCTTGTCTTGCTGCTTTCCAAAAATGTGGAGCAACACTGCAGCAACAGCATCTGCAGTTTTAAAGTGAAATTGTTTGCAAGCATGCGATTAGGTTTGGGATAATCCTGCAGCCCCTAGGATGTACAATCATTTTACATACTGTCCAATTGAATCAAAACAGTGTGTAATAAATTTTTCCAGATACAGCATTTGTTTTGGGTTTGCAGCCCAAAATACAGGAATGATGTATTTTTTGGCTTCTGGAAGAGCAAAATGACTCACGGATTGTTGGGCATTTTTTTCAGCACTTTTTGTGGCTTCCCACTGGTCACTTGCAGTGCCATTTTTTGTCATTATGACCTCTGACAGTGGCAGCCGGAAGGCTGAACACGAATGAGAATAGTACTACACGACTCCACCATATGCAGGGACCTCAATAGCTGTATTTTTTTGTTAATAACTTAACAGTGCATAATAACATATACACACCCCTTCAGATAAGCTCTCCTGAAAATGCCAACAGGAGCAATGAAAACCATCATTCATGATGACAAATTGTTTCCACCTAGCAGGTTCCTTTTACATTGTGCCAACAGAAAATGCTTGCAATTCCTCTGCTGCAGAAAATGTCATGCCTCATTTCTTAATTACTCTAGCCTCACCAACTGACTGGGCTCTTAGTCAAAATAAGAAGAGAATTTTTGTTCCAGGTACTCTTGGATGTCTACCCTTGCTTGGGTTGGCAGGGCTTGGCAGTGCCTGACAGTGCTCTGTGGAAGAGATCACCAGCCAATGCCCTTCCGATGCACAGGGAGTGCCTGGGGGTCAGGCTCCAAGCAAAAGTGACCCTCAGAAATGGCATACACATGAGACAGCTCAGCATGAAGTTGTCCTTACACACAGAGGACAAGGCAAACTGAGCTGAACCCTGCTGTTAAACAGGGGCTGTAACTGTCTCTCTTTCTGGTCATTTGTTTCCTGAATGTAATGGGCCTGTCATGGCTGTAGTTATGAATTAATATAATTTTGGGAAAAAGTTCGAACTGTAAAGTCCTTCATTTGCATTTGTCTACCACAACTGTGACAAGCAGAGAACGTGTTCTTCTCAGCTTTGAGTATGATGGCTGTCTTTGAATGCTAAAAACCATACATACCCTGTGTAGTCAAATAGATGCAAGTAGAAGCAGAAAACCTAATCCAAAGCAGTCATGCTTTGACATTTTCTTTCAACGGTTGTAAGAAGAGGAGGCGAGATTTTAAGTAGTTACTTGTAGTACTGCTTGGAAAACCACAGTGATCTCAGAGCAGTCTTTTCTCTCTATGTAGCAGAATGCAACTAGATTGTCACCAATGCTGTTCTCAGCAGGATGTCTGCAGAAGACGAATTTAAGATTAGTAACATTTTAATACAGTATGTGTACAAAACAGACGTATGGAGGTATATCATGGAACCTGTCCCCAGACAGAAGTGCTTTAGATGTGATACCAGGTCTTGGCATGGGGAAGGCACAAGTTTTTTTGAGTATCAGTGGCAAACCCCTTCTCATTTCCATGCAACAATAAAACAGGAGATTTGTTTTCATCTTCCTCACATTGTGCTCTCCTGCAAGGAAACCAGAACAGGATCCACTTTCTCATGTCCATTGCAGTGATTGCTTGCAAAGCACCGCATTGAGTCCAGCGAAGCTGCAGTATGCCTTGGCACAGGACCCTTTGCTGAGCATGGAGCACTTGTTTCCTCCCCAGGGAGCATGGTTTAAGAGGTGCCCTCATGCTGGGACCCTGCCTAGCACCCTGCTCTTTTATGGTAATGGACCACGCTGGACACACAAGTCCTCAGAAAGAGCAGCTTTTCACTTTGTTAATGCCTACACCATTGCCAAGACTGTGATACTGTCTATCGTCTTCCCCAAGTGAAGAGCTTGTGCACCGGCTGCTTTGTCTTCTGCCAGGCAGGGCAGCTGAGGAGGCAGAGTCAACTCACCCCCAGACTCCCACCTGAGTGAACAGAGATGGCCACTTGGTTTGCCTCACGGTGTCTCAGCTGCTAGAGGTTATCTCTTCCTTGTAGATTGACTGCTTCTCTTTGCATCACTGTGGCTCTAACGAGCCTCCTTTTAAACAGACATTCACTTCAGCAGCTGGGGCAGAGAAATGTTGCCATCTGTCCAGCCAGCAATGGAGGATGATGGGCTCACACAGTGCTTGTTGCTGGCATATTTCTGCACTGATTCCTGATTTAAAGACCCAGGGGATCAGTGTTTTGTGCATTTTCAGGCTGGTTGGTTTAGCCACTTGTTGATGCCACAATGACCTTTTTACTATAGGGACTCACCTGCCAAGTGATTTTCTGTCCTCCACTGAGGAGACAGGTACCTTTTCACATCATCCAAGAGAAACCTATCAGGTGACTCTGGATGTTTTTTAAAACACCTTGAGTGCAATTTGCAAGACCACAAGCCTAGGACAGGTAATTAATTCTAATTGAAACTGATTAACATCTAGCATCTGTGTTGGGTGCAGAGATGTAGGGAAGAAAATCTTCATTTCTGATAGGTATGAACATTTAGCATACCTATTTCCTATTGTGGACAACCAAAAGGGAGCACTGAACTAAATTTCTTGTAAGGGACATTGACATGCTTTAAAGTGCTTTTAAGAAAAATGTCAATTTCCTTAAAGGTTGGGTTTCATATATGAATGTGAAACACAGCTGAAAAGTTGTTTTATGTAACTCTTGACTTTGAAAATGTACAGTCACAGCCCTGTGGCTGAAGAGTCCCCTTTAGTACTCGCAACCTTCAAATTAGGTTGAAAGAAAATACCACAGAAAAAGAAGAACTGAAGGAAGATCTTTGGAGCTGAGACGTCTCTGCTAAACCTAGAATTGCTTGCTGAAATTTACTTGAAATTAGCTGCAGGAAATCTTTGCTCTTTCATTCATGTAGAGGACTTTGGTCGACAGTACTGATTTCCTCTCTCTTCCAGTTCGATGCAGTTGGTAACATTTCAAAGCAGAAAGATGCTTACCCTATCTGGGTGGCTGCTGCCTGCCTCCAGGAATACCACAGCTGACTGGACCTGCCACTTGCATGTTGGTATGCTGGGGGGCTATACCTTCAGGGTCCTGCTTACTCTCCAGGGAGAGCACCTGGTGTACTACACATTTTCAGAAAGACTGTGAGAGCTTTAAAAAGTTTAAATATTTGAGGCTTCTGTTAATTCACTTTGCAATGGCACAAATGTTTCCACATCTCTCTCTCTATTCCTCGTTCCCTCCATACCAGTGACAGGGTATCAGAAACCAGACCAAATACCGTTTATGGAATAGGTAGGATGAAGATAAGAGCACTAGTTTATAAGAACCTGTTTGCTCTGCTGACAGAGTGAAGATGGTCAAAATTGTTCTCCTGGCTCATTTTTCTCATATAGATGAAAGAAATCCTGTCTATATATATCATGGTTTATCATACAGAATCCTCTTCATGATGAAAAAAAGGATTTGGATTATTATGTTGAAATTTTTAATGGGTCAAATCTCCAATTCTGTAAAAGCATGTTGTAGTCAAGACAATTAGAGGGCTATGCCTCCAGGTTTTGCTTTTATGTATTTCTAAGCTCATCTCAGGGCAGACTCATTCAGCTGCGATGCATGGTAAAAATATGATGGGAGAAGAAGCCAATACCATTACAATATCTAATGAAAAAGTGTAAGTGCAGTGATGGTAGCTTTGAATGCTGCACGTGGTCTTGAGTTACTGCATCCCACACAGCTCTGAGAAGAATGTATCATTAATAATTTGTAGTAACACATGGCTTCTAATTGATTGAATTCTTTTTTCTGTTTAAAACAAATGGAAAAAAATTACATAATTAATCTCCTTGCAGCTCATATTATGTCAGAAATGGCTGTGCTTTTAGGAGGATATTCACTCCTCTAAAGTGTCAAAGCATGTACTCCAGCATTTAAGGAGAATGCTTAGCAAAAGACAGACTGCCTTCATCTCTGATAGCCTGATAAAGAGGAAAAGTATGTCACCTAGATGAGAGATCAGATTTGTTATGCTGAATGGGTGCCACAGAGAAGAGCAAGTAACTTACCACATCAATTATCTGCAGCAAGGAAAGCTGGAGCTCAACTACGAGTGGTTGGGAGTCATTCACTACAGGTCGTTCCAGACGATTGTAGTTCCTCAGCAGCTCTCTGTACAAGCGTCTCTGGCTTTCTCCCTGCTGAGAGACTAGAGAAAAAGAAAGGTGTTCGTCATTCGAGCGGGTCACACTGTCCCCATTGCTTGTCTGTTTTGTTGAAAAACATCTCTTATTAGCTTTGTATTTAGAAAGCAGTTCCCAAAAATATCACCCAAATTCTGCACATTATGTGACAGACACAGATTTTCTGCATTATTTATTTAAAAAAAAAAATAACAACTAACACTCTAATTCATTACTAACATTCAGAAACTACTGAACAGAATTTGGGGCTCTGACTGAATGTCCCCATTTCTTGGAGCTCCTCCTGCTGATTGTCAGTAGAGTTGTGGCTCCAAAACCACCAGCTTCCTGGAAAGCAGTCACAATTCTTTCCTTTACTTGTTCTTATTTCCTAGAGACTGGCTACTGTGAGCCAGCACCGGTATTATATAGACATATTGTGTTTTACCGAGTATGGATAACAGGTATCCTTATGTCTTGCAGCTGATGTGTCAGGTCTTTTTCTAAGCTCAAGAAATAGTAACAACCCTTCTTCATAACCTCTTCAGTTTTGTGTAGCAGTCTTTCCAGGCTTTGGGTTACTTCCCTTGGCTTTTTTCATTCTGATGGCAGCACACTTTCTTAACGCCTACTGAGGTGGTGGTATGAAGGTTAGAGTATCTGACAGCTGTTACAGTGATATTGAATTTCTGGTATTACATGCTTAACTCAGTTTCCAGTGGGAACAGACTCCACATGAAGCCGTCATGCAAACAACTGAGCATGTTATAGATTAGCAGAATTTCAGTCCATGCCTGATTTCCAAGATGCCCATGTTCCCAGCTTTGGGGTGGGTGTGGAGAGCATCCATCTAACCTGCATGACCAGGTTTCCTTGCCATGACAATTGTAGATGGTGAAGGTTTGGGTATCTTCCCTCAGTAAAGCAAGCAGTTGTTGGGACACACTGCTCAGAACCCTGGTTCCCCAAAACTGTGTAGATCTTGGTGCTGTGGCTAGTGACAGCCTGATCCCTACTTAAGAGCTGCACATGAGAGAGTAAGGGTCATGGACTGCAGGTTCCCTGAGGTCAAACCAGTCCTGTCAGCACGAGTGTGCATTCTCTGAACTGTGTAAATTCAATCCCTGGCAGAGAATCTGCACTCTAAAGCATTATTACTTTGGACTGAAGTGTTTTTCATCCACTGCAGCTCCCAGTCTCTGTGTGTGATGGTTTTTACCTCTTGATCAGAGCTCTGCACATTGAGACCAAAACTTCTCTCATAGAGGTTGTGATGAATATTTTCTTGACAGTGCAAACAAAATATAACAACCCATTCTGCCTCCCCAGTCTCTTACTGTGCTTAGCAAACCCTTCAAGCCTGAGAAAAGTTGCCCTATAGCAAAGCAGACATGCCTTTTACGGCTAATAATAAATTAAGTTTATAAACACTTCACAGGTCTGTTTAACTTGTGTTCTCTTAATTTTTGCTGATACTCAAGGAAGCTTTGTGACTTTCTAGCATGGCAGTGCCTGGTAAACAAGAAAGCGTATTTTGGTTCACTTGGTAAATTACACCAACACATCAATTTCATGGGGTCTTTCTCTGCTTGTGTAATACTCTACATGATCACAGGCACCCAGAGGAGCAAATACTGTAAGCACTCCTTCAATACCCTTTGCTGACACCTCAGCATTGGATGCTATGTTTTCACCAATGGCAAAGATAAGCTCTGACCACAGGATCTATCCTTCAGCATCTTAAGTAAGCTTCCTTGCTTATTTAAGCTGTGATTTGTCCTCTGTTATGGCCTTAGTACTTTCCAGTGCCTCAGCAGGCGCCAGACTCCATTAGAAAAGTCTTGTGTGGAAAGGAAACCCATGAACATCGCCACACATTGTCCTACGGAAAGAGGCTCTGTGTTTGGAGCAAATTTGCTGTCCTTTCACTCACCTACCCACCCATGTTCCTGTGCTTTAGGGAAGAAATGACTTCCTGAACTATTGCTCTCATCTTGAGTACTTATGTAATACTTGTCCTTAACCTTTCTTCTAAACTGGCTGCCTCAGCTTTTACAAGGTACAAGTGCCCTTCACTGGTCTCTGGACCCAACTGGGCTGCTAGACTGCCCTGGTACCTCCATTGTCATGGTGCATTGAAACAGGCCCCCAAGCGAGGTCTGACTTGCAGGAAGCTGAGCAGAACCCTTTGGTGTAAGCTTTGGAAAGCTGTCTTTGCACTGTGTGCTTCATCCATGCTGAAGCCAAGCCCCTTTCCCTGTTAAACTTTGTGAGGTGATGTAGCCCAGAACTGCACCTAGTTTTCCATCCTTTCCTCCACTCTCTCCTCTGTAGTGTGATCCTAATACTTTGCAATCTCTTGTATTCAAAATTGTTGACATAGTCGTAGCTGATCTATTCTTAGTCTGCCAAGCTGGCATTGGTGACCACGTATTTGTGTTCAGCATGGTTTTGCTTACAAAATGACATGGATTCAGAAGCGATGGAGCCTTAGGGCGTCCTGGCAAATAGCCACAGCAGCTGTTGGTACCACAAAGAGCTGGCTAGCCTAATCACACTGCCATCTCTCTGCTACAGCTGCTTTGGAGAAGGGAACTGAGGTGGATCTCTAGTCTGACTTGTATGTTCACAGACTTTTTCTTTAAATTGTAATTTTCAAATACTTAATGTTTCATGCTCCAGAGAGATTTCTGCTCTTTTCCCCTACAATGCTTGTGCTAATGCATTGTGACATTACAACTCTGTGTGCTAAATGGAGTGTTTGCTGGTGATGGGGAAGGCTGAATCTCTCAGGAGTAAGTGGTAGAATAGGCTTTATCACTGACTACCCCTCAGCCACAGCAGTTTAACCAAAAGCAGTGGGACTGTTCCATCTTTTCAAATAGGTTAGGTGATGCATGTCAATACTTAAAACTGCCAAGTCAGTCTCCCAAAACCAGTGCCAGACTTACTTGCCTATGTACGTTACTGGTAAGTAAAAGCAACTGGCAAAGGGCATGATATTTTCTAGGTAATGGATCTGAGAGTTTTTATTACCCACTGCCTCTGATAGTGTCTACTTTGTTTCTGAAATCTATTCAAAGCATTAGAAAAACATACAAACTCATTAGAATTTGAGGGAAGAGCAGTATATGATGTCTACCTCAAGTTTAGCAAGACTTTTGACACCATCTCTGAGAAATTCTCACATTTGTCTACGCCTTACAGGCAAGATAAGTGAACAGTGAAGTGGACAGAGAAGTGGCTGAACTGTCAGGCTCAGAGGGTTGTAGCCAGCAGCAAAAAGTTCAGCTGAAGGCCAGCCAGGCGTAGAGTACTCCAGGGATAGATACTGGGGACAATGCTATTTAACATTGTTATGAATGATGTGACAAGAGAGCACCCTTAGCAAGTTTTCAGACGGTACAAAACGGGAGGAGTGGATGATACAGCACATGGTTTTTTGCCACTCAGGTGGACCTTAAAAAACTGGAAAAATGACTGACAGGAACCTCATGAAGTTCACTGAAATAAAGTCTAAAGTTGTCCTGCACCAGAGGAGTAACCCCAGGTGCCAGAACAGGCTGGGGGCTCGCTGGCTGGCGAGCAGGTCAGCAGGAAAGCCCCGAGGAACCTTACAGGTACCAAGTTGACTATAAGCCAGCAATGCACCCTTGTAGCAAAGGTCACCAGCATCCTGAGCTGCAACAGGAAGAACCACACAAGTAGGTCAAAGAGAGGTGATCCTTCCTCTTTACTCAGCACTGGTGATACACACCTGGAGTGCTGGATCCAGTGCTGGGGCTTATCAGTGGAAAGGAGACATGGAATTACTAGACCAAGGACTGGATTGTTCCTCAGGATTTATTCTTAAATAATCTGAAAGTGTTCCCTAAACTGCTCCTGGAGTCTGCAGACAATTGGGAGGCACAAGGCAACCAATCCCCTGGTGGGTTTATGAAGAGTTCTGTGGAAAGCAGTTACTCATGGACTACATTAAACTTTTAAACACCTCTCTGAATTCCTCCCGTGCTTCTGCAAGTGCAAAGAAGGCTGCAAGAGGCCCATTCATTGAATGACATGACCTATAAACTGCTACCAATCTTTTGAGAATACATGTTATAGTTGCATTTCATCTTTCTTTCCAGGATGTAATTGCTGAGAATCGCACAGCAAGGGACCCTGCAGCTAGATCTGGCCAGACTATCCATATGGCATCCCCAGGAAGGACAGAAGCTCGCTCCTTTCTAGGAGCTGTGCTGCCATGGCTGGTCTTGGCTGGTTGATTTTCTGCTCTGTTTTGCATGGCAAGGTCCCCGAGCTATAAGGCAAGAGTCCAGCCCTTCCGGTTCCCCAGGTTCGTTCACAAAGTGGTCAGCTTCTTAACTGAGAATCCTGGTGTGAGACACATTCTGGCTTGTTGTGCATAGTAAAGAATAATGAAATATTAACAAGATGATAGGTAGCAGACCATGGATTTCCACTAGTTCTTCAGCAATGGTGCCTGTATTATCAACCATTCCACCTCTGTTTCATAGCGTTCCCTGGTTTCGTTTTCATAATCTCTCAACTTTTTGAGGGGGGCAGCTGCTAGCTGTTTTCTAGCCATTACTCATTTCTTTAGGCAGAGACCTGAGCCTGGATACACAAGTTATTATTTTATTCATACAAGATTATTGGTACCTGAAGTGGTTTTGGAGACAAAATACCACAGTCTTTCCATATCACTTTATACTAACATATATGCACTCTAACTTGCCTCTGAATTAGAAAATGTCTCCATTTCATTCTTGTTTTCAAAGACAGTTCCCAGAATCATTTTCATATATAATCTTTTTGAAGTACATGGTAAGATACAATCAACAGCATATTTCGGGTCCATCACATTGCTGCTTTTATATACTTTTCCCCCCAATACTTCATAAAAGGTCTCAAACTGCACTGATACTGTGGTTGTGACATTTATTCACTCCCCTTGTACCTTCTGCAGGTATTTCACCATATCTATGT
This sequence comes from Struthidea cinerea, assembly GCA_013397865.1. Lineage (NCBI taxonomy): Eukaryota > Metazoa > Chordata > Aves > Passeriformes > Corcoracidae > Struthidea > Struthidea cinerea. The sequence goes on from VZTI01002066.1 coordinate 52,383, forward strand.
CACTTTTTTCTCTCTGTACTGTTACTTTGACATGTACCTTTTGTTTTGGTTTATTTGTTTGTTTTACTGTTTCATAAAAGAAAATTAGTGAAGTTCTGGCATTAAAAAATAACCAAACACAATAGTGCCATTATACTGTGAGGTATTGTTAAGTTTAGTTGCGTAATGATTGTATTTAACTTTGTTATAACTGGAATATTTACAGAGGAAAAATCCATTAAAAACTATGGTTATCAGAAATAAATACTAGAACTTTAAACTGTTTGCCTAAAACCTTCAGACTCCTCTGCCACAGCTCCTCTCCAATTATTTATTTTCTTTTTAGCTTATCACTGTACTCTTGCAAGGATTTTTAGCTACTGCTTTCAAAATCCAAACAGAATGATCACAGGAAGATAAACACACACACACACACACACACACAATATGCATTAATGAATTATGAGGGAAGTAACACAAGATGTATGAGGAAAAAAGCAAGTTGTTTCACAGACAATTTCATTTGCATAAAGAGCTGAAATGGCAAGAGCACTTAAAAAATGAGCCATGTTCTAAAGATTTGGTAGCTATAAAAAACAACTTATTTTGAATATTTTGCAGATTTTTCAGAATGTAAAGCATGTCACTGCCATATGTCACTAAATCCCCAGAGACACAGATGTGTCCCATCTGCTTTTGTTCTTATGTGCAGCATTGTTACTTTTATCTGTGGCTGCAAATGCATTCTTTCAATGCCCTTTGATTTAAAATGCATGCCATCATGCCTTCAGGGAAGAGGATTCACGTAAGAAACAATGGAATCACATCAGCTACCTCCATCCTGTGTGTGTCTGTGTGTGTGTGTATTTATGTGTTGTGTATTTTAATATTTCCCTCATTTAAAACCTCTTTTTAATCTACTTCCCTTCTGGGTAATCTTTGACTCTAATCTTTGTCTCTCGCTATGCAGATTGTTTCTGCATGTTACACACAAAATTCATCAGATACCCAGAGGAATGTGAGAAATGACACAACTACCTAGGCAAGGAGGACCTAATATTCCTGAAACCGTTCATTTCTGTTCTTTCATAGCAGATAAAGAGCTCCCAGCAGTGATGGGTATTAAAAAGGTATCCTAGGAAAGGTTTCTTCTTAAAGACTCTAGGTACATGACAACATGCTAAAGCTATATCATGAAAGGATGGGCTTATATTTTTGGTCCTACTGGCTTGGTGCAGGTGTTTTAAAGGCTGAGTTATGAGTGTAAGGTAGAGAGGCACACTTTAAGGTATTAACAGTATACTGTTAAGGGATACTAAGCGATACTTCTCAAACATATCATAGTTATCTAAATTGCCTCATTACTCCAGGTCAGAAACATAACTAACTATTGCCAGTAAAGGCAAAAATGTACTTTCATTGTAATGCTAGTTTACATTAGCTCTATGCAATATACGTGTTATTACTACAATAGTAGATGCAGAGGGAGCATAGGAGGAGGAATTTGGAGCAGTGATGAAGAGAGGGACTCCCCTTGCTGCACATTACAGAGTGCTGCGGCTGTCTAGAGGTGACTCCTGCCAGCCATCCTGGGATTTGTGGAGAGGAGTAGTAATGGAAGGCAAAGAAAAGAAACAAAACTATAAGATAAAAGCAAGATACCAGTGATATGGTCATCAGCGTACTGGAATGGGCTTTGCACTCCTTGCTTCCACTGGCTTGCAGAGCGTCTTGTCACATCCCTTAATCTCTACATGTTTCAGCACCAAACCAGTTAACCCAGGAAAAGCCCTTCTTGGGGAAAGCACTACGAACTTCACCCTCCAAGTGCCATCAATGAGGCAGCCATGGCAATATGCACAGCATTCACAGATGGCTCTGAAAAGGGTCAAGTCAGTCTGCGCCTCCCTACCAAAAGCCCACTCTACACCATGACAGGCACACGTGGAGAGCTTAGATCTGGGAAAGTCATAAGTGAACCAATAGGTGTAATAATGATTTCTGTGGAAACAGGCAAGTCTGATTAGGCTGAGAAAACAATAGGCAGGAGGAGTTCTTTTTCTTAAACCCAGTGCAGATAATAGCAGTGATAGAGCCTGCAGTGATGTTGTGGTTTAACCTCACGCTGCAACTGAGTACCACACAATCATTTGCTCACAATCTCCCTCAATGGGATGGAGAGAAGAATTACAAAAAAACTACAATAATAACATTAATTACACATAACAATAATAATAATAATAATGATAATGATGGTGGTGATGATGATGATGATGATGATGATGATGATGATGATGATGATGATGATGATGATGATGAAAAGGGAGACAACAAAAAGATAGACAGAAATAAAACCCAAAGAAGATAAATGATGCACAGTACAATTACTTGCCACCCCTGATCCGTGCCCAGCCCACCCCTGAGCAGCAATCGGCTTCTTCTGGTTAGTTTCTCCAGTTTATGCACAGAGATATACTAACTTCCCAGGAAGAGAAAAATAAATCATTTTGTCCCAAGATGCGAAGAGAGCAGATTCCAAGAGCTATTCCTTAGTCACAGGCATGTTCCCTTTTTTTGTGGTTCAAAGGTGAGGGAGGGATATTGCCTCTAAACCATTGCCTCAGTGTGTTGTTGATGAAGCAGTGGTAATAGGGATTAATTTCTCTGGGCAATGCAGAGTACAGGCTGGAGTGGAAATGATACAGACAATAATTCTGTGAAAATGAACTGCCCGGTGTGCTCAGAGATGTTGCAGTGCTTCCTTCCCTTTTTTCCTTCTGCAGTGCTCATCAGCTGGTTATGATTCCAGAGACGGCTGGTTTCCCGAACTGAACTTTTGCCTTGCCAGCCTGCCACCTGTACTCGCATAGCAAAGCTAAGCAGCAAAGGCATTGAGGATGCAATAGGCAAGGCTAGAGATGGCTTCTCCTGCCTTTTACCTGCATCAGTCAAGCCACAGCTGTTACCCATGAACAAAGTGAGAGCTCCACTGGCTGCAAGGCACAGTCCAGGCACAAATGTCCAAAGTGGACATGGATCTGGGGATGCAAAGAAAGTTCCAAGTCTGTCTTTATAATATCAGACCTCAAATGGTGGATAATGAGAAACATAGTGTAAGAGTCCTCTGAAAGGGATGGGGGTTAGTCTGATGAAAATTTTGACTGCACCTTGAATAGCTGCTAATTTGTTCAGTGCTTACTATGTGAACTGGGAAATATGGAGATCCATTTTCCTTAATCTGAAACAGTTTCTCACTTGGGAAGCCAAACTTTCATAAGACACCTATAGATGAGGTGGGAAAGAAGTCTGAGGTGGTCGAGATCTTCAAAGAGAAAGGGATGAAGTGGTGTGAAAATTCTCAGCAAGGAGTCTGAATTTATTTCACATTGAAGAGGAAAGCTGCTTCTAATACTGTCTTGATGAAGTAAATGACTGGCTCTGAGCAAATTGGACTTGTGACCAATCAAACAAGGTTTGTGGAGGTCTGACCTAGGAAACTTGAAACTGTATGTGCTATGCTTTGGCTGATTCAGTCCAGATTTGTTTATATGTATATAAAGTGGCTTAAAAGCTACACCTGGTTTTTTGTTCGATTTTTTTTCCCCAGACTTTAAAGGTAACAAGATCACAGTGACAGCTGAGTGTTGGTTAGCCTTGATCTGTTTTCAGAATGCTAGATGATACTCTTTTCCTTAGGTACATGGCTCAGGTCCCGGTTTTGTTGGGATCAGTGCGTATATGAAGTATCGGTCTCTCCCTGCTGCACCCTGCCAGCCAAACCTGCATTGGCTGAGTCACTCATCCTGACTAAGAGCAGAAATGAACCACAGTGAAATTGAGGTACTTCTAGACAATGATGATCTGGGGAGCCTGATTTTGTCCTGCCTTTACTCTGTTGATTTTAAGCTTTGGAATATTCAGTCTAATGCTCCTGAATTATGTAATTGCAGACAAAACAAAATTATAACAAAACTGGTGCCCCATGTGTCCAGGGGGAGCATGATTATAATCTTGTAATACAGTAGCAATGCCTGCAAATGCGGGATGCTCGGTCTCTGAGTGAGACCAGAACGAGCCTGAAAGTCAGAAAGTGATCCTCTGCTGTCTGGGCTGCCCTCTTGTATTCCCCAACAAAGACTTCCTGAGTCTGCTAGAGCATTTTGACGCAAAGGTAAAATCATTTGCCCATTTGACAGAGGTCTCATCTGGAGAAAGATGTCTCTTCTTACCCACAGACCTGTTTCCCTTAGATTTACCTTTTCTCTATCCTGCTGCCCCCTCTTTGACATCATCACGCAACATCTAAGTAGATCTGATGGTGCCAGGAGTGCTGAAGTGCTTGAGCTGAGATACCAATCCAGTAAATTTAAATTATAATTGGTGACCCTAATATCTTTGGAAATTACATTAGAAGGCTTAGACTTTGAACAAAATGCTACTGCAGATAGTATGCTTCAGGACAGCTGTTTGGTTTATACTAGAAAGGCAAATCTTTTGCTTGGAGCTCCTGGAGCTGCCCAGTTGCAGTCTCATGGATTGTGTGTGAAGCCTGAACAGGAACAGGTTCAATTCAGTGTTGCTGCCTATTTGCCAACTGAATCAGTGAGAACTGCAAACTATCTAGCAACTTCTGATTTCAGTTTTGATCTCTTCTTCCCATTGTTACAGTTGCTCAAGCTGGATTTCAGTTTGCTGACTACATTTCTAAAATGACACAGTATTAACGGGAAAGCACTTCATCAATTGCCCTGAGTGCTCTATCACTTCAGCAGGCTCTTCAAAAAAAACCACACAAGACGGCTAAGAATTATGTAATATATTATATGCGTCATTATATGACTTCCTACGTTTGGTTTTTCCCAAATGTACTGACTCAGAGGTGATGAGAACATTAAGCAGCACCAGTCTCTACAGCCAGCCTGTGCTCAGTGAGGCCCACTGCATGACATGCAGTTAGCTCTGTGTCATGAAGCCTTCATAGGACAGCACTGATCCCTTGGAGTGAGTGGAGTGGAGGCCAGTGAGACAAGAGGCTGCTGTAGCACAGCAGACAGATTAGAGATAAAGAGATATGCCTTTGATCTGCTTGGAGATGAGAAAACAAGGCGGAGTTCTTTTGGCTGCCTTCAGCTTCCATGAGGAAGGGTTCTATCATGAAGAAGGCAGGCTCTTCTGGGAGGTGCACAAGGACAGCACTAGCAAGATAAAGCTGCATGATGGAGCATTCCCACAGTACTAAGGGAGCCTTTTTTTCCTCAAGGGTACTCTGCACAGGGGACACCACTGTCCTTGGAGATGTCTGCAGCTTAACTCCTCAGACAGCAACCCAAGAGAGAAGAAGGGTTGGCCTGGGCAACCTCTGGAGGTCCCTTCCAGCCAAAGTGTTCTACCTCTATATGAATCTGTATAGACAGACCCTCTCTCACTTCAGCTGCCACAGACCCATCTTTTCCAATTTACAACTTAATTTTCTCCCTTGCCATGGTGAAGATCTAAGTGACCAGTGATGCTTTTCCTTGTAACCACAGCTGAGCTTCAGGGAACACAGTGTACTGTCTTAGTCCAGCCTGCAAACTGACTTCAGCCTCTGAGCTCTCAGTGAGAAACAAGACCTCCTCAAGCCTGCCTCTTTCTTCTAAATAATTTTTCTGTCCAAATCTATGTTGCATTAAGAATAGAAGTGAGGACTGTGGCTTTCTCATCAACATTTTGGAATGCAGTAAGTGCTGAAAAAATCAATTTCTGAATGGTGATAAGATTTGCGGACATCTGTTTCAGCACTCCATTAACCACAGATTTCCTAATTGAGCAAAGCCAATTGATAGCAAGGCAAGACAGAGACACCTGCACCTCACTGTTTTCATGCCTAAGTACTCATGTATGACTACAGGTTCTCCTTCCATTGCAATTTACTGACATAATTGCAAGCCCTGGCTGGGGAGATTTTTACTTCCAAACACTTCAGCTGGTTCTGGTCTCAGCCTTCTCATCAGCTGTTTTGCTCAATGCAGGAAGTATTTGATAAGCAAAACTCTTTCTTCAAGCCTTTTTTTCTCAGGAGTGTGTTCTAAAACAGCAATAAACTCCTGTCTACCTTTCTCATTCCCCAGGATAATACTGATTGCCAGTGCTCAGTCAGATCTGATCTCTTCCTTAATTAGATTATGTAGGATCTCTAGGTAGTACACATCTTCAACCAACCATGTCAGGACCGATGCAAAGGGTTTTGATCTACTTTAATCACACCCTAGAGCTGAAGAGACTGTATCTCCTCCCTTGCTTGTCATACACAAATGAAACTGTACATGCTACCACCATCACTAACTCATGTTCTTTTCCATATGCCTTAGGAAGATAAACCAGAGAGAAAAAAGAGTTCTGAAGCTGTCTTTAGGAGATGAATCCCCTGCCTGGAATGGGAACTTCTGCTCTGAGACCATCAGAAAACCCTCTGAGCTGGAGCAAGGCTGAAGGCTCCCAAGGTGCCATCTGGCATCATCCCAAAGACCAGATGGGTGCTACTTTCTCATGCACTGTACCTACTTCTGGATCACTCCCTACATGCAGAGTGCTATACCAATAGGTGCATATAACAATAGGCACTGGTGATGTCACGACCCAGGTGCTTTTTCTGGATCTTCCCACTTTTTCCAGTGATATTTGAGAAGAGTTAACACAAGATTTAGCTCAGATCACTATCAGCAAATGTGCAGAGAAATACCTCCAACTTTCCTGGAGCATGGCAACTTCTCAGAAGCTTGGGCCAGCTCCACTGTCGCAGCTGTGCCTATGATAATACAGATCAGCCTTAGAGCTGTGCCAGTGAATGCACACAGAAGATTTGTGACTGAATACAAGGTCTGGTTCATTGAACGGAAAAGTCAACCTCAAGAAGCAAGCATATACAGCAAGTTACTGTAGCAGACAGTAATTCAGAGGAAATAGGGGGTTGCCTAGGACCCTGCCTGCCTGTCTTAAATGTATTGACAGATATCAGTGGCACTAGTGCTCTTGATCACAGAGCATATGTGCATGTGCCATGGACAAGTACATTCCCTCCCTCTGGCTCCATGCATACGTGATGCCTCAGCATGCTCTCAGCATTCAGAGTGATCAGCCCTGGTGTCTGTGCTATTAGATATTAAAGGCATGGCAGGGATCTGACAGAAATTTCCCACCTCTGCAAGTTGCACATGTGGCATCTTTTTATGCCATCAATATGGAAGAAAAGACCTACCAGTACAAGCTCAGGCCTAGCTCATATCTTTTCTATTTTATATGTTTCAGCTGCATTGTTATCTTTGAACCTGTATCATTCAGCGCATCAACGCAGGGAATGTGGAGAGCTGAGGTGAATACAACCTTCAGACCTCTAATTAAGGGTATGAAAGCTTCTAAATTATCTAACTTTCACACCTGGTTCTACTGTGATAACACTCATGAGATGTAAAAGTAGAGCTACTTCACTAACCACCTAAATTATCAATGACATTACACTGTACTCTATTAAGGCACAGGAATCCTTTTATCTGTTCAACCATATCTCTTTGGAGTAAATGAGTTTGATTAACACACATCACTGCAGTTCCATCAGGCCTACACAGCTGAGGCCTGAAGTTTAGAGTCCCTATATAGGTATTTAAGTAACATTCTTTGTTTTTCCTACTACACAGATCTCTAAACTCATGTCACCTCTGTCTAATTAGCTCACATTAGAGAAATTATAGCTTGGCAGCAGAACCTGGCCTTCTGAGGCTGTCTTGCCAATGCTTCTGCTGTTTCAGAAACAGCACCTGCTTTCATGGAAGTGAACCAAGAAATTTGTGAGAATTTGCTCCTAGAGGTCATCAGTTGTGTTCTGATGTGATCACTAGAGCTCATCGAAATAAGCAAAGGTGTGAGAAAGCAAGAAATGGGTGTAGCACAACTATTCAACTCTATATTGTGAGTGAGCCAAAGAAAAGCTGCTCTGGACCAGCTGAGTACACCAAGTCAGGCTGAATTACTTCACCATTTACATCTTTGAGCTAGTTAGCTCACTTGCAGCATCCCCTGCCACAGGATTTGTCCCATACAGCTGAGCACTTATATTCCCACCAGACTGCAGAGGAAGGTCGCTGTCCTCAGTTTGCCTTTGCCTTTGCTGGGCTTTTTAAAGCCATATGGCCCTGATGGCAGTCTGTACAGAGCAAAGAAACAGAGAGGTCTGACTCTGCTCTGTGTGGCACGTGGGCACTGTAATGTCTCACTTGAGAAATAAAAAAGGATATAAAGGCACAGAAATTAGAATACATGGTTTGACTGGAGACTAGCCAGGTGTGTGTTTAACTTCCCTGGCTGTTCAAACCCTGTAGGTGCCTGTGCACTGAGCTGAAGGTTAACTCCTCAGAGAGCCTACGTGCCTTTGTGGTCACTGCGACATGTTTCTCAGAACGTCCTTGCAGGGTTGTCTGCACCCAATCTCTCAGACTGCACCACACTCAAAAAAAAGGGAGCAGGAATGGGTTTGATCACTCCTTTCCAATCACTCCCTGGACCAGGGTTTTCAAGTCCCTCCACCCAAGTTTGTTAGGTAGCTGCTGAGACTCACTGGGTCCTTCTGCATTCTGGGTACTCCTTCAAGGATTGTCCCCAACCTGGAAGGGATGTCTGACCCTGAGAGATTTCACCTGGGATCTAGGAAGGTTGAAAACCAGTTTCCTGATTTTTCCGAAGGCCCATGTCCCAAAAAATGCATCACCAGTTCTTCAAGAAGGAGGGCTGCAATGACCTAGCTTAAATGACATGACTGCTGGGGCTCCTAGAATTATTCCAAGTAAAGTCAGGTTGAAGTAGACAGTTGAGGAAAGAACTGGAAAAAAACCTGAGTTCTTCATGTGTTGTTTTTGTTTGGTTTTTACCTAGTTCTTCTCACAACTTTCCTGTTAAACAGTCCTAGAGCAATTTTCAGTACTTGATAAATTGTTATGAACAATGTTGAAACAACTCAGCATTATGTGAGAATGATGTTAGTTATGATTTGAATTTGCTGTGACTTCCATGTCAGTGAACTAAGGAATCCAGGGGGAGTTCATCTGGAGTTATTGTTAAAAAACTCTGCTGCTGATAACATGCTAAGATCATCTTGACTTTTTTCTCTTCTGCCCTAGCTGCTCAATTCCCAGGTCTTTCTGGGGTTTTTCCCCCCCCCTTTTTTTTTTAAGTTAAAAAAATCTGTAAATCAGAGGTCAGTTACAGACCAACTTTATCAGAGATTTGTTTTACTCTACTTTGGCAGTTGTCTGTAAAAGTGCATACTTGTAAGCTATTGGGGAAAGCACCTAACAAAAAAATCCTCTCAATTATTTATAAAAGCAGTTTGCCTTCATGTGCTGCTGAGAGAAACTAAGCATCCTGATGAATTAGTGATTACTCACTATTTAAAAGGCAGGATTTACATGACACACAACTTCTCAAAATGGGAATGTCCACAAAATTATTTATCTTTTAACTAGATGCTATAACCTGCCTGTTAGTTCAGCTCCTAAAGTAGCACAGAAATGTCTTGAAGATAGCAAGGTTCTTAATTTAGCAAGGTGGGGAAACATTTTTCTGCAGCACCATTGCTACACTAGGCAGATGAAATGTGGATCTGAAATGTCCAGATGTTTTCCAGTTTCAGATGAATTAATGAGGAATTATCTATGTGACATGAATAGTCCAGTGCAACATCACATATATGCAAGTTTCCTGTGCCCCTGCACTTCTGAAATAGGTGGACCACTTCCTCTGCTTTAAAAAGACAGTCTTGCTCTATATGTAAATCATGAGAAAAAAGTCATGGTCTTTCACACCTAGAATACTCAGTTTTAGAATTTTTGGTTGCTGCAGGCATGTATGTTTCAACTGAAAGGGAGCCATAAAAGCACATTTTGTGTAGAACACTGAACATCTTTCAGGACTGTGGCTATTTCAACATTCTCACTTAAAAACACTATTACCAGCCTTGCAATTCTGCATGTTTTGAAATAATCACAGAGCTCCTATTTTTGTTTGCACCATGCTGAAACTTCAGAAGACAGCTTGGTCAGAGGTGACACAGAAGCCCATTACTGTTTTTATTAGATGTTTCCAACTTTATATATCCATCTCTGCCTGGACTGTTTCTTATTAAGCACACTAAGAGTATGTTTAATAAAAACAAACCAGAAATAGTAAATTTATGTATTTATACAGATTTAATCCTCCTAAATGATGCACAGAAATTAAACAGTTATGAATTTTCTTCTGCTCATTTTTCTGTGTAGACCATTTCACCTACACACTTACAGGGTTCTCAAAGTCATTCTGACCAGCCTGAAGTTATAATTTCCTATTCTCAAAAAGACATGGGAAGGTTAAATTTTTAAAGAAAGCGAGAACATATTTCTTTTGAAACATAGCCATTTCAATTAATTTCTGGAAGTTAAAATTACCCACTTTTAATTGAAAAATAAAACCACAAAAACAAACCCACACACCTCTTCCTTCTTAAAAAAATGTGCCCAGCACTGTAGGATCCACAAACTTAACTAAACTGATTACAAAAGTCAGTTAAACCAGCATGGGACTCTAATGAAGTCCAAAACAGAAGCAGACACAAGTCTTTCCGAAAATAAGAGCTGGGGTAGGATGTAACTAGCATTTAGAAAAAAACCTCTAACCAAACAAAACAACAGTAACTAAAAAACCAAACCACAACAAAAAAAGCAAAGCCTTGGACAAACACAGATGAGCTTACCTTTAAAGAGTGAGAGGAACAAGGATGACCAGAGATACAGTGCAGAATAAACAAATGCCAAGAACTTTTCTGTGAGCATTGTCAAAATAAGCTGGCTCTCCTTGCTGAGCAGAGGGTGAAAGAGGATGAAGTCTTGGAGACAGCCTGCAATGACTGATGGATTTGGCAATTACGGTAATAAGGCATCAAACCAGCTTCCCACCAGGGGAGAGAAGTGCATTTGCTCATGTGCTTCTCTAGTCCCCAGGAGCCAAATCAGCTCAGTGCTTGGTCAGTAAATCCAAACGCAAAGGAACAGGTTACATTCCTTTGGACTCACATTGCTAGACACACTGAGCCTTTCTTTGGTCAGGAGCAAATGCAAGTGATCCTCACACACAGCTGTCTGTGTACTGCAAGAAGGGGGAGTGTGCTGCCTCGGAGATGCTTTCCACATCTCCACATATTGTACCTAACTCGAGACAGCACGGCTGCAGTGTTTCCAGTGCTTGCACTCGAGTGCCTCTAGAGCTGTTTCCAGGCGAAATGAATCTGTGTTCCCCTCTGCTCTCTCCCAGCTGCCAGGGCAACTTGCAGCAAGCACCTGTGGCACACACCTGCCTTTTCTCCCAGCAGAGGTGGCAGGGGAGATTCAATAGTGCAAAAGTTTGAACAGATGAACATAGTCAATCTCCTGTCCATTTTTGATGTAATCACTTACACCAGATGTAGGGAGCTGCTCTGAGTGCCCTCTTCCCCAGCTGCCCACTGTGGGATTTTGCACACAGCCTGGCTCTCTTTCCTTACCAAAATTTTATTCACCAGCCAAAGAAAGGCAAGGAGAGGCAAAGGCTTGAGTAAATGATATTCATCGTTTGGGCCTCTCTTTTCTCATTTGCCTGTTCTGCACACTCACCCACTTCTCTTTCCCTGCAAGCAGGGACAGGACTTTGCACTTCCCCTTGTTGAATTTCTTGGGGCTTCTGTCTTGACAGGGCGCAACCCCGGGCTGATGCAGAGAGCAGCAGCAAGTCGCGACTCCGGGCAGGAGGAGGGATTTGGGCGCTGCCGTAGTGAGGTTGCAGCGGGCAGTGCAGGCTGGTGGGAGAGCAGAGCCCCGGGATGTGGGGCACAGGGTGCGCTGAGGAGAAGAAGCTGCAAGATTGATTGGTGGGGCGTGGGCTGACCGTGGAGTCCCCCTGGTTGGAAACATCTGCCCTGGGATCAACTGTAGAAATGCAAACCTGTAATGCTCAGGGAACACGTGAGAAATCAGTGGTCAAAGCACCAGGAAAGGGGAGGAAAACAGTGCAAGTGGGGAGAGCAACACCACCAGCATTAGTTAGTAACACTGAAATGTTTTCTGCGGTTTTCATGCTTTCATTTTCTTTTAATAAATATTAAATAGATTTGGAAGGCTGGGACCACAAGGGGCTGGTGTACATCCCAGCTGCAGCCTGTACTGATTTAGCTGGCCCCTGGTGCAGTCTCTCCCTGTCACGAGATGGGTGTCTTCCTGGGGGCCTGGTAAGGGTCCTCAGAGCTGCTGGCCCTCTCTTTCTGGGCTTGCCAGGGCCCCCCAGGTGAGCTCTCATTGGCCAGCTGCACATGGAACATCCAGGCACAGCCTCCTCTGGGTTCTCCCAGGCCCCTTCTCGCTCCCCATGGGTGGGAATGGGGACAGAACAAGACCTGCTACTGGGATGCCATGAAGGCTGGCCTGGGAGGCTCCCAGGGCCAGGGACAGTAGCAGGGCTGCCCTCCCACCCTCCAGCTGCACTGCTGTCCTCCAGGCCCATCTGATGTCGGGCCTCCCCACTGAGCCTGTGTGTGATGGGGTCAGTAAGCTGGCGGGCAAAGCTCCTTGTGTGCCTGTGCAGGGAGGCCCATGGAAGCTGGAACAAAGCCTCCTCATTCAGGCCAAAGCAGTGCAGGCTGAATGGGACAAGGCACTGCACTGCTGCTGCTTCCTACCATCCTCAAAGAGCTGCCCCAGCTCCTGATGCAACCATGACAGTAGGTGGTGGAGAAGAGCAAGGTAGAAGAGGGATGCCGAGACAGGTGGGAGACACTCACCAGACCCCAGGGCAGTGGCCACATGGCTGATGGCAGGACTACTGCAGTGCTATGGGGACGGGGGGCAGCAGGAGCTCCTGCTCTCAGGTGGAACATGACTGATAGTGCTGCAGGGCAATGGAGACTGGGGACAGCTAAGTGCTCAGGAGATCATGCATCAAACTTTCTGTGAGTTTGACACAAAACATGAGTTTGATCACAGCTCCCTGCAGGGGAGATCACTTGAGCAGAGTCCATAGCAGGGATGCCTGTTCCTGCAGACAGTTGTGCTGACTAGGGAGCACCTGTACAAAAACTTCTCCTTCTCCTCCTTCTCTACTCCCCTCACATCCCCACAAGTAGAACAACACGGACCATAGTTTTGTCCATTCTTTTTGGTTTAGATTTGGGTTTTTTTTTAAATTCCTTTAAAAAGGAAAGCTTTCATCAGTGAGTACAACTTCACACATATTTCAATTCCAGTCGCTGTACTCACCTTCAGCCACTGGAGGTGGCTGTCCTCCCACTGATGGCCAGTGTGGCGACTGGGGGCAGCTCGGTATCTGAGACTTCCTCCTCTCAGGTGAAACATGTCCGATGGTGCCCCATGGGGCGGAATGACATGTTCCTCAAAGTTATCATCTCTCCACAATGAGTGCAGGATGGAGGTCACTCTCCTCTTGCAGAGGGGACACTCAGGCTTGCTCCCAGCCCACTGCAGGAGGCACACTTAGCAGAAGCAGAGCAGCCATGGCAGTACATAGCTGGTCTCCTCCCAGCCGTCCCGGCAGATGGGACAGCAGTTGTCCAGCTCCATGGCCATGCTTGCCATACGCTGTGGGGCCTGGGGGCAGCTGGGAAGGACAAATGGCTTCACTGCCTCTCAGTGACACTGCAGCAGCGAATGTTGCGCTAGAAAAACGAGGCCACAATTGTTGTCTGGCCCTAGGATGGACGGAAGCAATGCCCACATCCCTCTGGAAGGAAACCGTCCCCGCTCCCCAGATGGAGTTTTCCCCTCCCTGATCACTTCTGCTGCTGCAAAAGTGACTACTGAGTGTCCTGCCTGCCTGAACAGAGAGTCTTATTTTGCAAATGATTCACAGGAGTACAGGCTGAAGGTCACTGATCTCACAAGGATGGCAAATCCACCTATATCACGGCTCTCTGCAAGCAGGAGACTTGGTGCTGCAATGTCCACTTTGAGCCTGCAAATGCAGACACCCGGGATCCAGGGGCTTTGCTGAAGTCCAGCTGCTTTCTGAGCTCCTCAGCTCTTAGTCACATTTCAAAATTCACATTTCCAAGTGAATTCTTGGAAATGCCTGGGTTGCTTTGTTCCACACACAGCCATTTAGCCATGTCATCTGGCAAAAATGAGCATGTCTGACAACCAAATATACACCCTGGAGCCTAGAAAACATAACTTACTGCACTCCTGATGTGCAACCAGGCTCTTTGTTGGGATCGCTGCTTACATAGGCTTCATCATCAGTGCAGGGACCTGAAGGTGTCTTTCTCTCACAGGCTGTTGTCAAGGAAGGAAACAGCAAGAACAGTATCACTGTGCCAGTCTGACATGTTCCTCCTCTACCACGTCCACCTGAACTGTGCTGCCACTGCAAAAGGCTTTCCCAGAGAAAATAAAACCAGGCCCTTCTGGCTGAGATCCTATGGTGAGGATGCACACCTGCTCCTCAGCTCTGGATGGGTTCATTGCTTCGTCCCCTTCCCCTACAGAAGCAGATTGACATGAATACAGCAACCAGGATTTCTCACCAAAGAGCTGGGAGGCAGATGTTTTCCCTCATTGCCATTTCCCTGTGAAACCTGGGATGGACTGCTGCAGACTGGGGCTTATAGACAAGGTCCATATCAAAGCTCTACCTACTGGTTCAGGCTGTGTTCTGACCTTGTGAAGTTATGTGACTTGTTCCTCTTCATCTTGAGCTTTCTTCTCCTTTGGGTCACATCAGTACAACTCAGCAAGTTTGGAGCTGGGCATCCTTCCTCTGTGGATAGGTTTGTCTGCAGGTGAGGCAGCTCTTCTTCCACCACCTCTCCCAAAGCTCGCTGCTGAGTTTGCCCAGTCAGCCCTTCTAGCACTGACTTGACTTCCAAGCCAAACCTCAGCACCTCATGCTGTGACCCAACAGAGATAAAGGACAATTGGCCATAGTCACACTGTAACAGCTGAGCAAGGAGAAAGAAGGATGAAAAAAGCCCTTAAAATACAGATAGTGCTGCAGAATGCTTTTTCCCAGAAGTGGTTTGCATGTGTTATGAGTGATTTGAGGCAGTCTGGCAAAAGTGTCAGGTGCTGGAGTGGATACGGGGCATTGTTCAGAAGTTATGTCACCAGGGGTTCACCATGCTTGTCAAGCTGCAGAGACCACTCACTGGGTTCAGCTCCTCTCCAAGGACGGTGCACGACACCAGGCCACACATGCACAGGCCAAGAACCCTTGCTGGTGAGGCTGGGGATGCTGGAGGATAGGAAGGTACTGCAGGATGTGATCACCTGTCTGGTTAAGCAGGGCGCTGGGCTGGGGTGATCCCAATTCTGCTGGGTGCTGGGGTGAGGAAGCTGGGGAAGCAATCTTTGGGGCGTCCACTGCTGGTGCAAAGGAAGGCAGATGGTGGCAGGAGGGTCTGCATGAACTAGGGATCTCATGGCTCCCCACTCCTGCAGGCAGCAGGAAGGTGGGTGGGTTGAGGTGACAATGGAGCTGCCACCTGAGCTCTGCATGCTCCAATGGCACATGGAACAGAGCTGCACAACAAAAATAAGGTGCAGGGAGCTCCAGCCCTGTCAGGCAGGCATGCAGTAGACCCTCATCCACAAGGGCTCAGGCTTTGACACTTCAGCCCCTGCTCTATCCTTTCCCCACACAAGAAGAAGAGAAGCATAGAGGTGTAGGGCACTGTACCAGAGCTTGGCTGGGAGGGTGATTTCCTCCTCAGGTGCTGGGGTCTGCACCACTGGGCATGGTGGAAGCTGAGCTGTTGAGGTAGCACTGCCAGCCCCTGGCCCTGCCCTCAGCCACGATGGGGTTTGTGCTCATGTGCAGTGCTCCTGGAGTCAGCCTTGACCATCCTAGCCATGTGGCAATCCTGTTGTCCATTGACCTCCAAGTTACTGAAATGCTGTCTGAGA
Source organism: Struthidea cinerea (assembly GCA_013397865.1). Lineage (NCBI taxonomy): Eukaryota > Metazoa > Chordata > Aves > Passeriformes > Corcoracidae > Struthidea > Struthidea cinerea. Next base: position 68,312 of record VZTI01002066.1, read on the forward strand.
TGCAGCATCACTTGGTGTCACGGCCCCAAGGCTCATCCCTCCCTCCAGGCCCTGACAGCCAAGAGCAGCTGGAGAGACAGTTTCCCCTGATGCTCGTGTGGGGTGGTGAAGTGGCAAAGGACTCCTTCCCCTACTCTGAAGGAGAATCACGAAATCACAGAATTGTTAGGGCTAGAAAGGACCTCTGGAGATTATCTAGTCCAAACCCGCTGCTGAGGCAGGGTGCCCTAGAGGGCTCCTCCAGGAACTCATCCAGATGGGTTTTGAATGTTTCCAGTGAGGGAGATTCCATGTAATAGGTAGTGAACCCCAGGACACAGCCCTGAAGCATATGCTCCAGACGGACATGAGGCCTAGGGATCTTCTTATCTGTCCTATTTCCCATCTCTACATTTCTTCTCCAAATCAGTGTCTACCTCCCTCTTTCCCTTTGTGCTTCTTTCCTGCTCTCCATCCCTTTTCTTCTCTGTTTCTGCCCCACTTCCTGGTTTTTCCACTCTGACTCTGTTTCCAAATTTCTCTTTCTGCTACTGCCAGGTCCTCAGGCTTGTTTTTGTATCCTTTTTGTTTATTTTCTTAGCCCTCCATGTCCCTGTCCCCACACGTTTTTCTTTATCCGCATCTCCCTTTAGCTCTCTCCACCTCCTCCTCCTCCTCCTCGTATCGTTCTCT
>VZTI01002066.1:69336-101006 GCA_013397865.1 Struthidea cinerea
CGGGAGCGCGCTGAGGAGCTGAGGGACGGCGACGGGATGTCCTCTGCTGGCGGGAGCCGGGGGAGCGGCAAAGGCGTGCTCGGAGCACGTCCCTGCAGCGGTGAGGCAGCCCACCGCCACGCGTGCCGTCAGTTTAAAAAGGTTCCCCGACACTCACTCGGGGTGCTTCATGATCCCTGGGCACACGCAGACCGGCTCTGGTGCCCCCAGAAAAGCCCGAACCAGCCCCAGAGCCTCAAACACCCAGAGCTCTGCTTGAGGCCCCCAAAGAGTCGGCCTCACGTAATCACAGAAACACAGAATGGTCTGAGTTGGAAGGGACCCACGAGGATCATCGAGCCCAACTCTTGGCCCTGCACAGGACCATCCCCAAGAGTCACACCATGTGCCTGAGAGCATTGTCCAAACACTTCTTGAACTCTGTCAGGCTGGTGCTGTGACCACTGCCCTGGGGAGCCTGTTCCAGTGCCCAGCCACCCTCTGGATGAAGAACCTTTTCATAATATCCAATCTAAACTTCTCTTAACACAATTTCAGTCCATTCCGTCGGGTCCTGTGACTGGTCACCAGGGAGATCAGTGCCTGTCCCTCCACCTTCCTTCACAAGGAGGCTGAACAATGGGATGAGGTTTCCCCTCAGTTTCTAAGCTGAACAGAGCAAGTGACTTCAGCCACTCCTCAGACGGCCTCCTATCAAGGCTCCCCTCAAGGCTCTTCACCATCTTCGTAGCCTTCCTTTGGATGCAAGAGCCTCAGGACCCCAAATCCCTGCCTGACTAAACCCAAAAACCTCTAAGTTGCCCCAGGGCCCCAAAACATCCCCAACCCTACTGTAGTCCCCTCCCTATGAACCTTGCTCAGCAGCTTCCCCCCACCCTAGCTAAATGCCCCCAAACACCCTATCCCCATGCCAGCAGCTCCAAATACTCTTAAGTCTTGCTTCAGGGTACCTCCACTTATCCCCACAGCCTACCTGAGTATCTCTGGTATTCTCCAATCCTGTCAGAGTACACTCCCAAAAATGCTTTCAAGGTGTCCAAATACCTCTGAATGGTCCTCTGAATGGTCCTCTGAATGGACCTGGAGAATGTCATCCAGGTGTCATGAATACCTGTAAACTCTACCCAAGTACCCCCAAAACCCCACAAACCTGCCACACAGCCCCCACATTTCCCAACCCCTGCTTCTGAACCCCTGAAAGTCCTTCTTCAAAGACCCACAAACCATAATTTCCTACAAACACCTCATAAACCTTTTTTGTAGTCCACAAAATATCTGTAAGTCCCTCCCAGGAGCCACCAAAACTACAAGCTTGTCCATGGCCCCCAAAAGTTCCCATAGCCTGTGTCCAGGTCTCCAGAGTCTTCCACTAAACGCCATGAAACCTTACTCTTGGGCCAGGAATACATCTCAAATCAAATCCAGCTGCCCCCAAAGACTGATCTAAAATGTCCACAAAATACCTAAACCCTAAACCCTCCCAAGATTTTCTCCGACTTCTCCAAGTCCATGCCAAAGGGTCCATAGACTGTCTCACCAAACCCCAAATATACCCAGATGTGCCATAGCTCCTGCTGGCTCCACAACACTCCATGCCGAATTCTACTCGAATAACCCAAAATTTGGGTTCTTTCCTACAAGTGGGATTGTCTGAATGGACTGCTTTCAACTCTGAGGTGTGGTGCTTACCCACAAAACAGGCTCACAATGGCCATAAAGTTTTACAACTACCTGGCAGGTTCTGTGCTGCTTTTCTCTAAGTAAGCTGCTAGCTTCACACCAAAGGATTTTGCACACATGCTGGATACCCCAGGACAGCTCCTCTGCCTGCCCACTCACTGCAATTTTACTCACCAGCCAAGAAAAGGTAAGGAAAACAAAGGCTTGAATAAATGATATTCATCGTTTGGGCCTCTCTTTTCTCATTTGCCTGTTCTGCACACTCACCCACTTCTCTTTCACTGCAAGCAGGGACAGGACTTTGCACTTCCCCTTGTTGAATTTCTTGGGGCTTCTGTCTTGGCAGGGCGCAACCCCGGGCTGATGCAGAGAGCAGCAGCAAGTCGCGACTCCGGGCAGGAGGAGGGATTTGGGCGCTGCCGTAGTGAGGTTGCAGCGGGCAGTGCAGGCTGGTGGGAGAGCAGAGCCCCGGGATGTGGGGCACAGGGTGCGCTGAGGAGGAGGAGCTGCGAGGTTGATTGGTGGGGCATGGGCTGACCGTGGAGTCCCCCTGGTTGGAAACATCTGCCGTGGGATCAACTGTAGAAATGCAAAGCTGGAGCAGGGTCCATTACTTTTGTGTTAGATTTGCGTTTTTTTAAAATTTCTCTATGAGTGAAAGCATTCACCAGTGAGCACAACTTCACATATACTTCAATTTCGGTCGCTGTACTCGCCTTCAGCCACTGGAGGTAGCTGTCCTCCCACTGATGGCCAGGGCGTTGCTGTGCAGACCAGGGGCAGCTCGGTATCTGAGACTTCCTCCTCTCAGGTGAAACATGTCCGATGGTGCCCCATGGGGCGGAATGACATGTTCCTCAAAGTTATCATCTCTCCACAATGAGTGCAGGATGGAGGTCACTCTCCTCTTGCAGAGGGGACACTCAGGCTTGCTCCCAGCCCACTGCAGGAGGCACACTTAGCAGAAGCAGAGCAGCCATGGCAGTACATAGCTGGTCTCCTCCCAGCCGTCCCGGCAGATGGGACAGCAGTTGTCCAGCTCCATGGCCATGCTTGCCATACGCTGTGGGGCCTGGGGGCAGCTGGGATGTTGAGCTGTTCCATCACCGGTGCTGCAGCAGTGTGTGTCATGCTAGAAATGGGAGAGAGGCCACAATTGTTTTCTGACCCTAGGAGGTATAGAAGAAATGCCCAGGTCCCTCATGAAGGAATCCGTCCCAGCTCCCCAGTGTGAATTTTCCCTTCCCAGATCACCTCTGCTGCTGTGAGAGTGAGTCCTGAGTGCCCCAGCCAGGGAAAATCCTCTGATGTCTCTGGGGCCAGGCACTGAGAGCTGCACCAACCAACTCCCTGAGCACAACAGCACTAACCAACAACAGCTTTGCATGACACTCCTTTCTGGCTGTGGTAGCAATGCCTTTGGCTTCATAAAAGCCTTTGGGAAGCTCTCTCTAGCCCACAGGCAACTACCAAAACGTCTTGAAATTGCTGTGGATTGACGGAGTGACAGACTTAGGCAAGGGATGCTTATGCTTCAACTGTTTGATTTTTGGATGTGTAACTTGCTCAGTTTTATGTTCTTTTCTTTCTCCTACAAGCAGGAGAGGAGCGCTCATCTGGGGGGAGGCTGGGCAATGAACTCCCTGGGCTGCATTATCATCCCCCATTTCTGCCACATCTGGAGGATCAGCAGGATTGTGCTGGGCGTGCATAGTCTGTGTTCTTGGTGCGAACAGTAATCACCAAGTCAGAATAGGTGGGAAGTGATGTCTTTTCTCACTGTGTGCAAGAAGGGTTCATGGGAGTGAAGACTGCTGGACAAGGAAGGGAGGGAAGAGACAAAGCAGTGTGCATACAAGGGCTGCCCATCCAAATGGAGGGGCTGCTGCTCTATCCACAGGAGTTTTGACCATTGTGACAGCATGGGGGAACCCAGGGAAGTCTGGTGACTGTCAGCAGAGGAACAGCTTTAGATTGACTCCCCAGCTCCCTTGCAGGCTTGCTGGTGGGACTGGTCAGGAAACCAGCGTCCCTGAAGACACCTTCAAGACACTTGTAAGCTCCTGCATCCATGTGGAGTCACCACCTCAGGGATGAAAATCTCTTTGGGGAGCAGAGCCCCTCTGCCCAGCTGAAGACTCTGCCCTGTTTTAGGATGGACAGCCCGCCCATCCTGGATGACACTGGGATAATAAGCCTGCCTCTGTCAATACCCCAGCTGACCTAAGCAGCACCAGCCTGAGTGCTTTTGTCCGTGCTGACACCAAGCACTATCCATCAGCAACCCTTCCTTGGCCCCTCCGTGTCTCCCCTTTGCTTACTGCACATTTCCAGAAACAGCAGCTCCTGGGTGGGACCTCCCCTTTTCCACTCACAACTTGCTTGGCAAGGAAAAGGCAGGTTAAGATGAGGTTGTATGATGAGTACAGCAGCATCTTTCATGGCTTCTTTTCCTCTGTTTCCTCAGTGGCAGACAAGGCTCATGGAAGGCTGTCAGGTTTCTCACTGTCTCCATGTTGTTTCCCTCACATGTTCTCACCTTCTCCTCTTCTCTGGCTAGAATTAAAACTGCGCTGCCACCTTTGTTTCTCTTTCTTCTTAAATATGTTACCACAGAAGCATTAACCATCATCTCAATTTTCATAATTAGGCCAGCCTTGGCTAGCAGCATGTCCATCTTCAGAGCCATCATGGATTGGCTCTGCCAGACATGGTGGAAGCTTCTAGAAACTTCTCACAGAAGCCACCTCTGTGCCCCTCCCCACTACCAAAAACCCGGCCATGTAAAATAAACACAGCTTTCCTAACTTGATCCCTGGCAGTTTGGACAATCTCTCTGCACTTCTCCCAGGCTACCTGTGCTTGTCTCCATCCTCCGTGTGTTTCCTTGTTGTGTTTGAGTTTGTCCAGGGGTTCCTTGTTCATCCACACAGGCCTCCTGGCATTTTTTGCCTGACTTCCTCCTGGCTGGGATGCATCACTGCTGAGCTTGAAGGAGGTGGTCCTTGAATATCAACCAGCTTTCCTGGGCTTCTCTTCCCTCCACGACTTTACCCTTTAGTACCCCTGAAGAGGCTAAAATCTGCTGTCCTGAAGTCCAGGGTAGTGAGCTTGCTGTGTGTATTCCTCACTGCCCTGAAGATCTCAAATTCCACCATTTCATGGTCACTGCAACCAAGACTGCCCCTGGGCTTTACATTCCCCACTGGCCTCTCCTTCTTGGTGAGAACAAGGTCCTGCACAATACCTCTCCTTCTGCTCTATCACTTGGAGAAGGAAATTATCACTGTGTTCCAGAAACCTCCTGGATTGCTTTTGTCCTGCTGTGTTGTCCCTTGAACAGCTGTCAGGATGGTTCAAGTCCCCCCTATGGACCAGAGCTTGTGAATGTGAGGCTGCTCCTATCTGGCTATAGAGGGACTCATCCGCTCCGTGTTCCTGCTCAGGCGGCCTGTAGCAGGCCCCTGCTGTAATGTCACCTGTCCCTGCCCTCCCTTTAATCCAGACCCGTAAGCTCTCAGCTGGGTCCTCACCCATCCCAGGGCAGAACTCTATCCAGTTCAGCATGTCCTTGGCACAGAGAGCAACACTCTTTCTTTGTCTCTCCTGCCTGTTTTGAAAAGAGCCTGTAACCTCCCACTCCAGTGCTTGAGTCATAGGAACCATCCCCATTCTCTGTGATGCCTGTTAGCCCAGCTCTGACTCCTCTTGCTCATCCCCATGCTGTGTGTTTGCACAAAGGCATTTAAGTTCAGTCCCTGATGGAGCTGCCTTACTGGCTGGAGTGGCAGGAGTTCCTTCGTGACTTTTCATGTATTCTCCTCCTGACCCGCTCCAAGCTCTGGGTATCTCTTGCTGACTTGCCATCAGACTGGAAGGACTAAGATGGACTGAGGTTCCCATCTCCCAACACCGTGAATTTAAAGCCCTCCTCACCTGCCTGGCAAGCCTATGGCCAAAGATGCTCTTCCTCATCTCTGACAGACAGACCCCATCAGCCCTCAGTACATCCAGTTTCTCGGGGTGAGTCATGTGGCCCAAGAAGCCAAAACCCTGACTGTGGTACCAGCCTGTAACCATTTGTTGATTTGTCAGGTCTTACTGGCCCTTTCAAACACCTTCCCTTTGAGGGAAGGATTGATGAAACAGCAGTGTGTATTATTTAGTGGGCTGTACAAGGCTCAGTGGTCTCTCAGTGACATCCCTGCTACGACTCCCCAGTAAGCAGCACCTCTCTAGAGAGCGTGTCAGGTCATCAAATGGGTACCTCTGAGCCTCTCAGAAGTCACCTACTGCTATCACTCATTGCCTTTTCTTAGCTGTGCTGGCTGTCATGTGCGGGCAGATGGGGCTGCCTAACTGGTTGTTATACAGGGAGCAGACGGGGCTGCCTTACTCAGCCCCGGTGCCTCTCGTGATGTGACAGGTCTTTCCTCTTCAGTCTGCAGAGCAACAAAGTGATTACGCAAGGGCACTTCAGGCTTCAGGGGAGTCTCTTCCTCCTGCAGTCCTTGCTGTTGCAAGCCTCCATTCTTCTACGCTATTAGACCCCTCCCATAAGTGTGTGCTGGTGAGGTTTTTTTGCCTCTTTGGTTGTTGGCTTATGAGGCCACTGCAGGCTGTGCTTGGAACCAGCTATCTAACGCCTTCTCAGTCTCCCTGATGTTACACAGCCTTCTCACTCCCTTCTGCAGCTCAGTCACCTGCTGCAGGAGGTGCACCACCTGAGCACACATTTTGCAGGCAGGTTTGCTGCCTGTCCCTGCCCCAGGAAAAACATGTCTCTTCCTGCAATCTGAGATCTGCCCTATCTACCCTGGTGGTGTCTGCTGTTCCCACCCAGACAGAACTGCTGTAGGGAGAGGCTGCTTTGCAGACCTCAGATTGCAGCCACAGCAAGGTTGTGTATCCCTGCCTGTTTCAGAGGGCTTCTCTCTGATCTGCTGCTGTGATGGGATGAGAGACAAAACTGTCCCATCTCCTCTCCTTTGACTTCTACTTCAGCTATGGTGGTAATTACAGACTAGCACGGACACTTGAGCTTCTTTTGTTCTAAACACAAAACGTGAAATTAGCTGAGCCAGCAGGTGCAGCTGATGGTGCAATAGTAGGTACCTGCATGAGCTGCCTGGCCTCACTATTGGCAGTGCCATCATGCCTTCATGGCACGCTGTCAGGGTATGACAAACCATACAGTGAGGGAGGAACTACTCATTAGGAATCTGGAAAGAGCCTCACACATCTGTATGTCTCATGCATTAGCAGAGAGAAAAATCTTCCCTTTTTAGAATCTCTTTTTGTTTGCTTGGATAAAGATAATAGTGTCTCAGCTGGTGCAAGGCAGACTCTGACCAGGGCAACAGCACATTTTGGAGACAATTGCTAGCAGTATTTCCTTACTCCTTTAACCTATTCCTCAAAATAGAGCTAACTGTAGTTTAATCTACAGCTAATTTCACATGGTCATTCTTGGGATTTGAGATTATACTTCACACATTGTCAGTGTAAGCACAAGTTAATGACATCTAAAAAATACAGGGGCCTTTGCTTTGTGCTGCATAGCAGATCCAATGCACCCTTGCATCTGTAAAATACTTTTGTAAAGATTATACAGTGAGAAAAGGTTAATATTTTCTTAAACCACCCTTTATTAAAAAACATAAACATTTGTAAATATATAAAATTATAAAGTATCAAGTGCTTCTTGCTTCCCAGTACAGTGGAATTCAAAAGTGGCAGGTAAATTTGGTGTTAATCTGTTCAGTGTGTTAGTTCCAGGGCTGCAGAACTGACCAGTTAGTTTTGCAAAAGGCAGCTAATGTAATTCCTCTGACAGCTTTAAACAATCTTGTTTCACTTTGGTTTCAGACTTCTTTTCTGCTCCTTTTGACAAACATCAGTGCTTACTAGTGAGAGCAAGGCTGGAGCTGTAGGGACGAGCAGGCTCCCTAGAAGGATGCAAATGGGTGTTTTACAAAGGGAGAGCTTTCCAGTTGCTAATGGGGAGGAGAATTCAGACACTGAGAGAGCTCCTTTGTAGAGTGTTCCTCAGCATTAGGATGATCTTCTATCTGGACTGGATAAAGCTAGTCACAGATTCAATTTGCATCAAGGTTCCTTAATCAGCAAATACTCAGATTGCCTTGAAATACATATGATATGCAGCATCACAAAATCCCAACTACCTAATTTTTTTTTTTTTAACCACTTAAGTGTTATAAAGTAAGAACTTCTCAGGTAATACACCTAGACCTGAACACCAAAGCAGGACACTACACTGCTGTGGAAGTACGGTAAAATGAAAAATCCAGTTGTACCCACTGTAATTGTCACTGTAACTGAACTCCAAATGGGATCTTTTGTGTCACTTCCCATCTCTTCTAACACTAAAGAACAGACGTCAGTTGCAGAGAGAACTGGAAGGTGTTAATGCTGTTTCTTACTTGGTCTCCCCCACAAAGCCCCTGTCAGCTGCAGAAACTTACGACAAGTCCCTGCACTAAAGGGTCACCTTTGCCAGTTCTTCTGCCAGCTTCCACCATGCCAGGCACTACGGTGTCATTGCCCAAAGAGTGATGCTCTATAGGAGAGCATCACACTAATTTAATACTAAACCAGCAGGTTCATCTTCTTGTGGAAAACATAAACCACTGAAATTGCAAGAGAGGTGGAGAAACAGAATCCCAAGTGAAACAAGTTAATCCTGAATGTCTCAGCATTTAGCAGAGAACCAGAGGGGTGAGAAATGCTACTGTATTTAACTTCTGCTGCTTACTGATATTTTCTTTTATAGGCAGCACTACAGGCAAGACTTTTCTTCTCTTGTAGGAGAAGATAAAGTGACTCATTGTAACAGACTTGTATTACAGAACACATACTTACACATCCCTGCTGGAACGGAAGGATGCTCTAGCATCTACTGCCCTTTAGCTAAGAGGCACAATTAGCTCCAACCAGAGTGGAAGAGTTGTTACGCTGTACAAGAACCCACAGCCCTTAAACAGAAGTTTTCCACTGGGTTCCATCTTTTTGAAAACCTTCACCCTTGATCCACGTACATGAAAATAAAAATATGGCTGAAATATGATGCTGCCCTGCACTGTAACATTTCTTTAGCTTGAATCAAATCAGCTAAAAATTCCAGTTGCGTGCATAGTTGTCCATTCCCACTTTGACCTTTCTGACAGGACAGCCTTTCTTTAACAGCCCAGATCCCCAAATAAACACAAGACTGAGGGATGCACAGCAAAGGTGCCATTTGCTCTAGTCCTTCCTTGTTGTGCAACAGGACACGGATATCCCAGTGTACCAGCTCAGGATTGGTCCACGCCCACAAGTCTGAGTCCTTGGCCCTCCGCATCCCCTTTTTGGCCTGTTTAGGGTTCAGGAACATCTGCTGTTGCTGTATCCTCCGCCTTGACCAAATCAGCACTGATTGTCTCAGCACGGAGCCGCTTGTAGTCAGTATGGAAGAAGATGACATAGAAACAAGCCATACCACTGCAGAGGCCAGCCAGCACCAGTACTGGAGCTGTGAGAGAGATACACTTTTAGGCAGTGAATCCAAAACTCCCCATTGGCGCAGAAATAAACAGGTCACCTCCCCAACACAGCACAACCTGTCTGACCTTCTCCCAAGGGATACCCGTGAGAACAGGGTGCAGACCACAGTGGGGCATTACCAGTTTGGTAACAGACAAATCTTGCTTTACCTAACACTGGCATAGGAAGAGTATTTAGGTGGAAGGTTTCTGGAACACTGCATCCTGCGTGATCCCCCTGAGGCTGGAGGTCTTACACCAGCGCACACATTGTGCTTGTAGGAGTGTGTGTCTCTCTGTAAGTGTACACGTGTGTGTCTTGTGGGGTGGTGAAAAACATAACAAAAAAGATTGAATCAAATCACTTGAGCTCCATAAGAGAACAGGTCCTCACAGGTAGTGCTTCTTGTTATATCAGCAAAGTGTAGAAAAATTCACTAAACATGAACTTTTATTAACAACAAATTTGTGTTTAAAGAATCTTTTCTGAAGGGAAAGAAAAAGATTATCTAAAAGCCTGGAAGTAGTTCTCATTTCACCAGTGTCCCAAATAAACATCTCCATCCCTTTCTTCACAGGTTTACGTGTATGTATCAGACCACAAAAGGAATAGGAATGGATATCTAATCCCAAGACTCAGCTCTGATGTGATTAAATGGCAAATTGAAGGCTTTTGGATATGAAGCAGTCAAATGGCTTTTTGGGGACAGTTATTATGAAGCCTCGATCCCTTACAGTTAGTAGACCTTGTTCTGGAGAGTTTCTGCTCAGGCAAGGAGGATATATTTAATAGGTGATGGTCAGCCTTTGCTTATAGTGTCCCCAGGTGTCAGTATTACACAAACATGAACCAGCTGAGAGATCAAGACTAGGGTTTAGCCTGCATTGAAAACACCTTTGTGCTCCTGTTCATCTCAGCTGCTGTGTCTTCTCCTGACCATCTAGGAAAGGAAGGGAAATTTGGAATAAGTCAGAACAAAGCTGTATGAGTATATTACAAACACAGGCAGCTGTGTATGCAGGAGCAAGGGAGGTAGCTTTCAGTCAATGCATTTGTAACCTTGGCCTCCAATATGAAAACCAGCCCTGGTTATGCTACACGGACAGTGTCTTCCCCTCAGAACAGCCACTTTCTAGCTTGATGAAACTCAAGTCTCTGCAAGGTGACCGCAAGAGACATTTTAACCCAGAGTCAGCAGTGCCATTCACGGCACCTTAGAATTCTTCCCATTTCAATCTTGCAGGATTGGTTTAGCAGGAGCAGCAAGGAGTGCACCATCGGGTTCAGAGAGGGGGTTAGAAGATACACTACAATAGGAATCAGACTTGCAGGGTTCCTCACACTGAGACCTGGAGGAGAGTGGGGAGTACATGGGGTGCAACCGAGTGTCCAGCATCATTTCCCAAGGACATACTTACTTGTCCAGTCCAGGGCTCCATCCTGGTCAAGGGCACAGGTGGAGAATGGATCCTCAGAAACATGGACGGTGAGAGCTTGTAGAAGAAGCATTAAAATCACACCCTCAATCTGGCTGTGGGGAGAAGCCAACATGCACTTGTTACTTGCCTGAGTTACCAGTGCCGCAGACAAGGCCACCTTCCCCAGCTGGAAGAGAATGATGCCTCTTTCTGGAGCATGGTCCTTCTAGCAGAGAAAGCTACAACTGGATTCCTCTGGCCCAGGCATTTGGTTAACTGGTTCTGGCCCACAGGGTGTCCAGGTCAACTCCAGACACAGGGCCAGTGTGGCAGGATCATTATATACTCCCTCTGGGCGAGCAGATGTTGAACTACACCTGTAAAAAAAGCTGAGGCATATTCACTGGGCAGAGACTTGGAAACACCTCTCACCGCAGGACTGAGGGTGCAAAAAAGTCAGGCTATGGCTTCAGCCTCCTCCTCATTCACAGCTGGCTGGCACCAGTCACTAAATCCACAGCCAGGGAGAGACAACAGCCTTCAAAGGCAGTGTCTGATACCTCTCACTGACTGATGTTTCTTGCTGCTGCATCTCCACCTGACACAAACACATGGCACCAGATCATTCGTGTCACAGCTTAGAGCTCCAGCAAGTCATTCCTACTGAAGTCCAGAGCCAGCCCTAGGCAGGTAAATTTGTAACAGGAAGAACAGTCACTTTCCCACCTGTTGTGACTGATGAGCCCCATGTCCCTCAGCAAAGCACTGAGAACTGACTTGTCCCTGTACTGTTGTGGGTGAAGGGGTGCCTCACTCAGGCATGCCGCCCCCACCTGCTTCAAAGGCAGGCGGTGCTGGGCATGGTTAAATGATGCTTTGTGCCAAGCAAGGGAGACCTTCATCTTCCTTCTTGCTTTTCTTCCACCTCTTCCACATAGTCCTCCTTGTTTTAAAACATACAGCTCTTCAGCTCTATGGCTCAGGCAGCCAACTCCGCCCTTGCCACAGGCATGTGCACAGACACAAGAAAGGCATTAAGCAGGATGGCAAGCACTGATGTCCGTGCTCTTCTCTGTCGGCACCCACACCCCTGTGTGTGTGTGTGTATGTATGTGTGTGTGTTGGAACTCAAGCTCATCTGTCAATTGGATTTAATATGCCTGCTTACCTTGCAACAAAAATCAGGCCTGTAGACGTGCCCTCTCCCACGGGGTAGGAACACTCCACAGCCAGCTCCATGGCAATGGGGTAGATGGCAAAACCAAAGAAACCGAAGAGCGAGCTGGTGATGGCCAACATGATGGCTTGATGTCTGAACCGAGAAGTCTGTAGGCAAAAAAAGCAATACCAAAGTCCGAATGTCAGCATTGCTGTGCAAAAAGTCTCTGAATCCTTAACCTGCAGGAAGTCTCAGGGGATGACTCACCAGTATATTTCCTACCTGTTCCTGAAATCAATTTTTTACTTTCAACCCTCTAGAGTCCCAGTATATTTCCTACCTGTTCCTGAAATCAATTTTTTACTTTCAACCCTCTAGAGTCAACAAAAGGCTACAAAATGGAAAGCTGTCTGTTGAATTGAAGTAAGGAGAGGATCAGCAGAATTGTCTGCAAAGCACTGGTGTGGTTGTACTACTGTAACTTGACTCAGTAACTTACCAGGAGTGTGTTCAACATCTCTCTGGGGCCAAGTGAAACACACACCTTCCTCCCAAAGCAAAGCAACATTTTGGAAATTTTGTTTGTATTGGGTTATGTGTGAGAATTCTGGGTTGCTGCAGCCCAATGATAAGGAAAATCAGTCAGACATCCGTTTGTAACACTGGGATTTCAACATCAAAAGACCCAAACCAAAAAGCAAACAAAAAAACCACCTGAAACATTTACAAAACCTGGAGATTAGTTCAGTGCCTAGAATAGCTTTGTGTCTAACTCTGGAGAAAAGAGCATGACTTTGTCCAGCCCATGCTAGTAAGGACAAAGTACTTTGCACCCATGCTGCTGGTACCTCTTTCCTTAACCATGTAATAAATTCATGGAGGAACACGAGGTTCTGTCCTGGCATGGCAGCAGACTTGGCCCAGCTTGACTGGTTAAGTCAAAGAAAACTCTGTGTGTCTGGAATCTAAGTTCAAAGCACAAAGGGATCAAACAGATTTGAATGGGCGTTTTTTGTTCTACTACTTTGAACTAGTAGTTCATCTGTATGGGATGAAGATGAAGGAGGGAAGGGGAGGAGGAATAAGTTTGCTTGTTGGTCCTAACCCAGCCTCTTGCCTACTCAGTGCTTTAACTGAGTCCAGGCAAGCTGTATTGTATTTAGATCATCCTCAAAACAAATGCCAGAACATGAAAGGGAAAGGGAAAAAGGTTTGCTTTAGGCACCTTGTCCTACATTGACTAAAGCACTGCATTTGTCTGTCTCTTTCAAATGGAGAAGTCTTGGCCGCAGAAGAGGTGTGATCACCCTCTAATGAAAGTCTGGATTTTTCGTTACATAAGAGAAATACACAGAGTAAGGCTGCTGGGAAAGCAGAAACCTGCCCCATTCTGGGTCCTCTGTGGTGCTGGGAGTTCTGTGTGTTACGGTCAGACTCCTGCTGTGTGATGGCTCCCATTGGCAATGGCTATGCTTGAGTGCAGTACTTGTACGCTGGGCCCCATGGGTGTAAAGTCTGCAGGTTGTGCATTCCTCTCCTGGCTGAATTCAAGTGTTCTCCTCTTCTGTCTCTCTTGTCCCCCTCAAGGAACTACTTCAGAACTAGAATACAACTAGGTCCTTTCTGCTAATGTTACAACCCTGACACCCCCCACTGTTGAAGGCAGGTGTTGGGAAAACATGACATCCTTGTTCATTTTTGTCAGATAAATACTTAGCAATTCCCTTTTTTTTTTGAAGGAATGGTCTCGGGAGTCAGAAAGCAAACATGGTGATCCAGCATAGGGAAGTAAAATTATGCCAATTTATTATATCCCAAATCAGTCTGTCTCAGGCTCCACAGTGACTGTCAAATCCTCAGTAAAGGGTTTTCTTTAAAATATTACTAGCCCAGAGAGATAATTCCGAGGCATAACACACGGCTTAATAAACACTATGACATCAAACGATCTTGGTTTAAGGTGATAATTTATCAGATGGCAACAGAAATAAGCCCATGGGAATGGCACAATGCAAGGGAGAACTCACCACTGCAAACATGATGCTGGCAAGTGCACTCAGACAGAAACAAATCTTGGTGGACTCTATGAACTTCCTTGTCCGGTCGACATACATACCTAGCAGGAAAGCACCCAACAAACCACACACTGTGAACAGTGCACCATTCAGGCCAGCAAAATCCTGGAGGGCAGAAAAATAAGTAATGAGAAACTAGAGCAGTTAGGAAAGAGTTTTAATGTCACTGACCCATCTGCCAGCTACCAGTGGTTCACTTACTGAGGTGGGAAAAGCCTCCTTGCCCATTGCAGTAGCTGAGGCCTTCACAGGGCTCTGAGTAGCAAATAACAGAGTCCATGTGCTTCTACAAGTGTGTGGGGACAGCAGGGTGACAGCACTCCCAACTCTCTGTACACCCATCAAGGGAGGCTGGATGCAGAGCAATAGCAGTTCCCTGGCATTAAATACTTCAGCCTGGAGCCACTGGGTTCTTCCAGGGCCAATCAGGTGCTTTGTCCACACTGGTGGCAACAGGCCCAACTGCCTTGGGACCTGCTGCTGTTTATAAATCACCCTCCTGGCCCTTTTCTTACCAGGGACCTGCACTGGCACATCCAAAGCATGTTAGAGGAGACACTGGCTGTGCCAAAGTCTAATTAGAGAGGGAGCGAGCAGTGGCTAGGATAGGGTACATGCTCTGTTGCCTGCAATGATTGCCCTTTGCTTATAGCACTTCTTCAGCTCCATAAGAATTCAAACGCAGACAGCAATCCTGAAAGCAAAGAAGCTTTTAACAAATTTGGGTAAACATTTTCGGGACCCTCAGGGGCACTGGAAGGAAAGGGTATATGGAATAGCTTCTCTGGGCTAAAGGGCCAGGACAAGCCAGTCACACAGAGACAAAATCATGATGCACAGAAAGCAAGGCTGCATGGTTGAAGAGGTTTCCAGTTAAAAGCCAATGGAGTGTGCAAAATGTGACCTGGCTATGGAGCCCTGAGCCAGAGATCAGATCTGGGAGCTGAAGAGGAGGTGGACAGAGACCAGACATGTAAATGTGCATGCATAACAGCTGGAGAGGTGTTTTAACAGGACGCTCATGGCCATACAAGCAGCAGGACTGAAGTGCAGCCTGCTGAGGGGAAACACTTGAACTGGGAGGGGTCTCCTAGTAAGCAGGACAGAGAGAGCAGGAGGAACCAGCTGTGCACATACTGTGCTGAACTGTAAAAGCAGCACCTGGCCAGTGTCATGGGAAGGATGGGGAAGCAGCTGTCACAGTACCACTGACTTCTTCTGCTGCCCTCTAAGTCTGTGCCAAGAGGAAGAGGTGCTTGCATCAGCCTGCCTTCAGCTTCACACTAGGGCCTGCTTGGGCCCTATTCTACTCTGGAGTAGGTGACAGAAGGCTGCATAGACATCAGTGCTCTAGAGTGGCTTAGAAAAATCACAATACTCTTTTTTTCCAAAAAAAAAAGTTTCATTTGCAAGTGGGAGCCTGGCCACGGGCAGTAATGAAAATGCAGGTCATCTATTATACTAAGAGATTGACTGTGTTCTGGATTAATGTACTGCTTAATCTATATTAGATAACGTGAGCAAGTAAGATATGAGACTGCAGCATATTCAATTGTCTTCATTTTGCTCTGAGTCCTTTATGAGGGATAATCAATTTGATTGTATCATAGATGATGTGGACAATGGGGAGAGAAGGAAGAAGACTCACATTTGAATACCCCTTTTCACAAAGGATCTGTTCTAGCAGAGCTGAAAAGCAGGTGAACATCCCAATTCCTCCTCCAAAACACAGTGCCAGGATGATGTATGGCTTGTTTCTCAGGAGCTAAAAAAAGAAGTTAATGTAAGTGGAGGAGGAAAAAGGCCTGGCTGTGACAGCAGACTTGAGGCTCAGTGGCTCTGACTGAAAATGCTTACAAGGTAACCCCATGATCACTGACAAAGTATGGCTTTGTCCTGTCAGTTCAGCCAGAGGACAAGTTACAGTGGGGACCATGTAGGGAGGAAGGAGCTCTTCAGTGTGCAGATTCTTCCTTTGCTTTGCCATGTGCTATCCTACCTGTTACCACATCTGTTTGGAAGACTCAGGTTGTGTGCCCCTCTTGGATAAGCCCAAGAGTGCCTGTTTGAGCTATCTGAAAGGCAGCCAGCCCACAGATACATGGTCAGATAGCATTTCTTGCAGCTTTACAGTGAGCAGGTTCTGCTCACTGAGGAAGGAAGGGATCCTGATCTCCTTCAAGGGGCTTTTCATGGCAGGTTTGGCGGAGTGGCATTCAGAGTCTCATTTGTAAGCAGATCCTTCAGCATCTCCCTGTCTTGCAGGGCTGCATCCCTCACTCCAGCATGGCAGTCCCTTTGCTGTAACACTTACCATTTTGAGCCCAGTGAAGAATGGCTGTGAGTTGGAGTTAGTGGCACTGGCTGACGGAGGCGTTGGTGGGACCTTCTCGTGAATCCCCAGAGTTGCTAGAGCGCAGGCTGTTACTGCTGGGACAGCATAAATACCCAGCTACACAACAAAAGGACAAGACAAGTTACCCGTCTTTCCAGCTCCACCACCTCCAAACAAATAAACCAGCTGGACCCAAATCAGCCCAGCTGACTGATTAAAGCAGTTTTCATTTACCATCAATGGAATGTGCTTTCCTTCAGGAACTAGTGCAGGTGACACCAAGTTTGCTATAAGAATGCCCAAGGGATTGGCTGGAAGGAAATAAAAGAGAAACATTTTTTTCATGCAAGCAGTCAGAATCGTGTATCCACCCCCTACTGCCTGCCAGCACCACGGCTGCCGTGTGCAGCAGTGTAATGAGTAAGGACAAACAAGGCATATATATGGAGAACCAGGAGGGGAACATTTGGAGAAGCTGACTGCGTGGTCTTACTGTTACCACATCTGTTGTCTCACCCCCATGAAGTCTGTTCTATAAAACCATTTCCCTTCAATTCCTAACTCCTGTAAACTGTTTTTCAACTATGGACTATGATGTCCTCACCCTCACAAGGCTGCCTCAGTAAATGTCAAGCTGAAAGGACAAAATTAAGATGGGCGAATCCATGTCATCTGTCCTGGTGTTACACAGCAGGAGTTACAGAGGTGTTTTTCCTTCTAAATTCCCCTATGCCGTTAGGCATGCACACATTGTGTACAGGATTCCCCTGTTCAAGGGTGAATAGCCACAGCTCTCCTACCCTCTGCTGCCACGACAGATGCTCCTTTCCCTTAATTGTCTTAGTGGCTCTTAATTGCACTTACACTAATATGTCCATGTCCTTCTTATATACAGGAATCTACAACCAGACACAGCTCTTCACATGTGGAGAGGGGACCTCCCTCAAGCTGTTGCCAATGCTCTTTATGAGGGTCACCAGAATGCCATTACTTTTCTTTGTCAAAAGGCCATGAACAGCATGACAGCTCTCTAAAGTGACACTAGGTTATTCCAGAGACCTTTCAAGCCTTTCTACTTCCTTTGCAAAGGCCAGGCAGGTATACAAGTTGATCTTTGCTACCTACTGCAAAAATCACATGGCAGCAGAGAATCTTGCAGATTTTGTACTGGAGGAGGCAGTTGCATTCTTATGGAGCAGTGTGTGAAGCAGCACCCCTGGGACTCAGCTTCAGAACATCCAAAATTGCAGGAGACAATTTGTTAATATTAAGACAACGTTCTGCAAATAGTCAAACAAGTAAACCTGCTTTTCTACTAGTGTGCAGGGATGGGGTTGAGAAAGCCAAAGCCAGCCTGGTGAGTCTGGTGAAGAGCAGTGAGAAAGGCACCCTTATGTGCTTTAGCAGCAAAAGGAAAGTTAGGGAAAATGTGGGCTTGTTGCTAGATGGGGCAGGAGGCTCAGTGACAAAGGACACAGAAAACACCAAGGTATTCAACACCTTCTTCACCTCTTTTGTGATTGGTAAGACTGACCTTCAGCCCTGAGACCAGAGGTAAAGTTTGAAGCAATGAAGATTTACCCGCAGTGGAGAAAAATTAGGTTGGAGAACATTAAATAGTCCAGTCACACACAAATCCATGGGACTGATGGGATGCATCAGTGCTGAAGCAACAGACCGTTTTCACTGCAAGGCCATTCTTGGTTACCCTTAAAAGGCCCCAGCAATACCAAGAGGCTCCTGAGGACTGGAAGATTGCAAATGTCACTCCCATCTTAAGAAGAAAAAAGAAGGAGAATCCAGGGAACTCCAGGCCTTTCAGTCTCACTTTGTTCCCTGGGAAGGTCAGGAACAACCAATCCTTGCCGCCATTTCCAGGCACATGAAGGGTGACAAGGTGAAAAGGACAATTGCTTAACTAACCTGGTAGCTTTTATACAGTGAAATGACTGCTGGACAGATGAGAGAAGAGCAATGGACACTGTCCCCATAACAACCTTGCAGACAAGCTGATGAAGTACTGGCTAGACAAGTGGACGTGAGATGAACTGAAATCCAGCTGAATGGCTGGGCCCAGAGGATTGTCATCATTGACATGAAGACCAGCTGGAGGCCAGTCATCAGTGATGCAGCCCAGGGGTTGATCCTGGGGCCATACAGTTTACCTGGATGATAAGACAGAGTGCACGCACAGCTAGTTTGCAGATGGTGTGACACTGGGAGGAATACCTTGCAGAAGAGATGGCCATGCTGCCGTTCAGAGGTACTGCAGCATGCTGGAGAAATAGGCAGAGGAGTACCTTGTGAATTTCAGCTAAAGGAAATATAATATGCTGCACCTGGCAAAGAATAACTCCTCATCCACCAGTACCCCTTGAGGCTCACCAACTGGAAAGCAGCTCTGCAGAGAAAGACCAGAGGAGGTGTGGGCAGGGGGTCCTGGTGGACACCAATTTGACCATGAGCCAGCAACACAGCCTTCTGATAAAGAAAACCACCAGAATCCTGGGCTCAGAATTAGGCTGTGTTGTCAGTGGGAGCTGCTCTTTACCCTCCACTCAGCACTAGCAAGTCCACATCTGGAGTATTTTGTGCAGTTCTCAGGTTCCCAGTGTGAATGAGACATGAATTTACTGGTGCAGAAAAGAAAAAAGATGATTTGAGGACTGGAGCTTTTGTCATGTGAGGAGACACTTAAGAGAGCTGGGACTGATCAGCCTGGAGAAGCTGCTGGAAAGCAGTTTGGCAGAGAAGGACATAGGGTCCTGGTGCATTGCATGACCATAAGCCAGCAATGCATCCTTGCAGAAAGGTGTCCAATAGCGTGTTGGGCTGCATTAGGAGGAGCACATGGAAGATTGTGATCCTCCTCCTCTGCTAAGTCCTGGTGAGAAACATTATAAAGATGGAACCGGACTTTTCTCAGTGGTGTACAAAGCGTAACAAAGGAAACTCTACCTGAATATAAACTTCTTTACTGTGATAGCTGTTCAGCATTGAAACAAGATGCTCATATAAGCTGCCACACCTCCATCCTTGGAGATAATCAAAACCTGACTCAATAGAAACCCTCATCAACCTGGTCTAGACACCCCTGGTTGAGCAAGGGGTTGGACAAGATGATCCAAAGAGGTGCCTTCCAACCTTGTCTGTTCTATAATCATGCTGAGGAATCATTAATAGTCCTATAGCACACAACGGTTGCATTTCTAATCTGTGCTTGGGAAAGTGCTAGCTTACGATGCTGGTGAAATACTACGTGCTTCTAAGTACATGGAAACAATTAAACAGTTTCCAAGGAGATGGATTACATCTTCTCTGTTGGGGTAAAATGCAACTGGGCATTTTAGGGGACTGTCTGTAAACTAGTCAGCTGTTTCCATGAACTATCAACATGCTGAAGCAGTTCCAGAAGGCATAGATGAGGGTTGAAAATGTGAGTATTGGGCTAAATTCGAAAGGACTGAGACCACCTGAGTAATTATAGGGTTTCAGTTGCCTTGTTTTCCCAGGAAGAGCAATTGCACAAGCCTAGATTATGAATGGAAAGGAGGTCACTGGAGTTACTCAGCTAGACATTATGATCCAGGGGTCCTGGTAGACCAGCTTGCAGTACTCTGCAGTGGGGCTGTGTGTTTTGTGGTCAGTGATGCTGATGCACTGAAACTCTTCAGGGTGCAGAAAACGACATACCAACAGACCTCAGTAAATGAAGACTCCTATGGATGAAGCAGAGGTCACTCCTGTGGTCTCAGGCAACTCTTTCTACTTCTGACACAGGAGAATTTCTTGTGATCTTCACAGGAGTTGAGTTCTTGGCCCTGCACTGTTTCTCTCTGAGTAAATGTCTACAAGTGGTGGGTAGAACAAACACTCAAGAGCTGAGTCATCATTATGACAGATGAGTCATAGTAATTTCAGCTGCTCAGCAGGATCCTGGGTGCAAGGTTCATATTTGTCACAAAAGCCCAGGGAAGCCTACCCATAGGCATTAACAGCAGAAGGCTGTTGGGCCAGTTTCTGTCCACAGCACTGGTACTGGCAGTACCAGAATGCTGAGTGCTGCTCTGTTAATTATACAGGGAGTGGGCACTGATAAATTGGAGCAGAATGACACAAAAAGCTCAAATGAGCAACAGGAAGAATGGAGACAAGTGGGAAGAAGCAAACAGAAATTTGGCTGTGAAGTTGCTGGGTGGGAGCTATTCAGTGTTTCAAGACAAAGAAGAGAATTCTGTCCATAACTACCTGACAGACAGGTGCAACAGGACTGAATAGATGGGGCATAAAGAGCATCGAGATGAGAAGTAACATGTTGACATTTGCCATGAGGTAATTAACCACTGGATTAAATGACTGGGGCTGTGGTAGATGCTCCTTCCAGACAGTACATAAATTGTCTTGAAATGAAATCCTGATGTTGTACAGCAGACATTATGGGTGTAACCAGGCATTATTAATGGAAGCCCTCCATAAAGCAACATGCAAGTGTGGCAGCAGACAACAACCACAGCCCATTCAGCCTGCACTCTGACATCCCAACATGGCAAACAGTGAACAGCTTCAGGTGTTGGGATTCCACTGTTCCTTGCTCTTCAGGTTTGTTCTTTGTCCTAGTTAGATCCATTTGGTTCTGTAAAGACTGAGGATGCTGTGTGAACAAAATGCTCTTTGGCTTCTCTGGCTGCTCTCTCACTTAAAAAGAGTACGTTCTTTGCAGGCTGGGGTCCTTCAGGGTAGCACTGAGTGCCCAGTGGTCCTTGGTAGTGCTTGTATTGTGCCACACTGACAAGAGAGCTCCTTGACCAGCAGGGAAGGTGAAGGTCTGTCTCAGGGCTGGAAAACCAGGTGAGTCATCATGTCCACCCTATTCTAGGAAAAACAGCGCAAAAATAATGCATTTGTTCTGAGAATAAATCCATTCTTGCTAAACAACAGTGCCCATGCTCTAGTCTAGCCGCAGCATTGGGAAGGCTGCATAGGGGAGCTCTTCTTTCCCCATGCTTAACCCTTCCTTACAGCTTCAAGGCAATGGAGAGGGAAGGCGGCTGCTGGCTGTTTTGAGGGAAGGACAGATGGGGCTGCCACACACATGCAGGTACTGTGAGACTTCACAACTGGAGCCAGTGAACCAGCCCAGCTTCTGGAGCACCTCTCAAGTCCTTGGAAGAAAGAGGAAGAGATTTCTTTGGCTGCTGGGTAAAATGTCACATGAAAGGAGGAAACAGGTCTATCAAGTGCAGTATGCTGTCTCTATTTGTGCCCAAAGGAGCCAAGAGAGGAATATGATTAGAGCAAGCTTATCTGGTGCCTCTCCTCCAGTTTCCCAGCTTCCAGGCACTTAGCAATGCAGGTGTGCTTTCTGCATGGATAGTCCTGCCATTTAGCATCCCCAACATGTTTATGTGGACAGACAAGTATATGTTATCTGTGTGTGTGTACATACCAATTAGAAATACGTGCTCAGCCTTCCTACTGGATGAACTGATGGCCAAAATTGTCACAGCAGCCTCACCTCACCTATATCTAATTACAGACTTTGGCAACTGTGACCATTGGCACTACAATGCAATTGAAGACACCTTCCTAAGAAACTGCAAAATCAAGGCCACTAAAGACTTGGTAACATTAAGGGCTGTCCTCAACCTATGTGATACTTAGGCAAAGATGACAACCTGGTCCTGGAAGAGAGGAAGTAGGTTAGGAATCTGGGTGGCTTATTCTGAATACTGCACCTGGATATGGCTTAGACCCACTTCTTGTTCCCCCGTTTTGCTGCACATGGTTACAAGACTCCTGGGTGGAGCTGTATTTGCAAGGGCAAATGGCTGTAGTACAAAGGATTTCCTCTGCCTGCTGCCTCTGAAAGGCAAACAAATTGCTAGCAAGTTCGGTGAGGCAGCAATGTTACTTTGCAGCTATCACTTACACATTGATGCAATCATATTTGCTGTCGCTCTCTGGTGGTCTGGGAACCATAGTGCTGCCAGCTTCGTTGGTGAAAAGATGATAAGAGGCTGTGCTAATGCACAGAAGCATTGCCCAATAAACAGGTACCAGTAACTCTGGGAGCCCAAGCTCAGGAACTTCAGCACGCTGAACATCCGGGTGATGCTACCAACCATGTTCAGCCATGCACTCAGGACCACCTGTAGTGAGCAGAAACAGACAGGGTTCGAGTGCTGAAGCCTGAAGGGCAGAACTTAATACAACAGATTAGCACGAGCAGGGTCTCAAATGCACCACAGGAGACACTGGGTGTTAGTAATCACTGCCTGCAGACCATCCCCACCCCTCTCAGCCACTGCAAGATGTTCCTGATCCTACCTGCCTCCTTAGGGAGCAAGGTGGCTGTCTTGGCCCCATATAAGAACCACACTGAGGAGAAACCCAAAGTTCACTAATTGCATCTTGTTGGCAAGTTTGTGCCATCACCCATATTTTGCTGTGACAATCCAAAGATCATGGCAATGAATCATCCAGCTTACAGATCCTGCAAATGCTCTTCTATACCATTAGCATGCTAGTGTTTCAGTGCCACAATCCACAACACAATTCTGGGATTGTGCAGAGATCCCAGGCTGGCTCAGCAGAGACCAAGCTCTGACCTGACAGGGGTCTCTTGCTTGCACTCTGCCCTGCTATTCCTTAAACTGGCCCTGCCAACAAAATCGTGGTGCCAACACTTTTTCACAGCAAATCCGACACAATTACAGAAAGCTCTTCACAGAGTCAGCTCACAGGATCCGTCCCTGTCAGTTGGCTAAGACTACGAAAACTAAAGCTGGAAAAGGCAAGCAGGGATGCAACTTTATTCTGACTTTTCCCACTGGTCTCTCCACCATCACCACAGAGGTGATGTGACAGCTGTTACTGAACTAGGATGGAGCTTTCAATGTGCTAATTCTCTGCAGCATTTGGCAAGACTCCTATTCAAATCACGTATGTTAGTGCTTTGTGCATCTCTTGCTACCTCTAGGTGAAACTTCCTCAGAGAAACAGAACACTTCAACTCACAGCACATCGGAGCCCCATGCTGTCGAGGACCCATGTTGCCACCAGACCAAATGGGATTGAGATGAGGAGGTACACCATTGATAGCCAGTTGACCGTCTCCAGGGAAATGTGGAAGTAAGCAGCTGTCTTATCAGCCACAGGAGCAAACGTCAGCCACAGCTGCAGAATAGGGACCAAACATGGGTAAGCATGAATACCTCTGATGGAACAGAAATTCAGCATCCTCTCAAATGGAGTTGTGAAGAGGCTCGCTGTCTTAGTCTCTCCTTGAAATTAGGATTTTAAGGCTGGTAATAAAAGTTCAAACCCTCAGTGTCTGCAGTTACTTGGCCCAGCGCACCCCATCCATTTCACTGCCTCACCCCCAATCCCCTAGTCCTGATGCTGGAGTCTGGCAAAAGCAGAAGTCAGTACCTTTTTCTTACCCCATGTTGAACATGTTGGCCCTGATGCACTTACCTGGCGTAAACCACATGGAATCCTTCTGTGCTAGCATGAACAAAATAGAAGCTGCCACCTCCTCTGCAGCTTAGGTCCTCTTAAACTCAGACTGGCATTTTCAGTTCCCTTCCTAATGGCTGGATGTCGCTTGTAAGAACAACTACGACGTGTCAAACCAAGAGATACATTATTCCCTGCTTTCCTATACATACTCAACAGTTAGAAAAGGACCTAGAAATTGCATTATTTAATGTATCAGAACACATAACAGGGAGAGGTACACACCGAAGAGGTATTTCAACAACTATCCACATTTTTCTTCCAGTGCCATACCTGAACACAGCTCCCTAAACCTTGTTTTAGATACTGACTTCACAGTTCCTGTCTGCTTCTGGTTTCTTACAGGAATGACGAGACCTGCTTGATCCTAAAATCAGGTTCTGAGTTCACATCCACAAGAAAGAAAATGAGGTACTACAAATTAGAGAATGTTTATGTTGATTCTTTGCCAAGGTGCATCCTGGTGCTTTTCAAACAGACTGGTCTAACCTGTAATATGGCCTAACCATTCAATAATGTTAATGTGAGCTACTCCGCTGTTAGAAGATGATCTTGCTGCTGCTGACTACTCAAGGTTATAAAGTTTGCAGAAATGTGAACAAAAACTTCAGTTACAGCTTTCTACAAAAGAACTCCAGCCACTGTCGCTTTCCAGGTACTCCCCTCTGCCATCACAAGCTTCCTCTTCACAGCCTGCATCCTGCAGCCAGCATCAGATGTGGTGTTTATGTGTAACTGAAAAAGGCTTGGGTAATCTCAGAGGAAGGTGTGTCCCAGCAATCTGCTTCTTGTTATTTCCTGTGTTCCTGGGTTGTTTTTTTTTTTTCTTACATGCTAGGGACCATTAAAACTACCACATTAGACAGGAGCAGAAGGGGAGATGGACTTTTCTTCTCCCTAGAGTCACAGTGTGAGAATAGCCACATACATTCTTTACTAGGCTTTTCTCCTAGCAGGGATGCAATGAGTAAATGGTAGTAAGAGAGAAATTCTTAATATATTATCAGCAGCCTTGCAAGGATTCCTAGCATCAGCCCTTTCTTCTTCTCCAGAAGGAGCTGCCATGCCATATCTCCTGCATTCAGCTCAAAGCTCACATCACCATGCTGGGCTCAGATACACCGATGTGACTTCAGTCAAAGGTCTGCTAGGGGATGGATTTGGTGTTTACTCAGCTTCCACAGTCAGGTAAATGAAGATGCTAGGTGCTGAAGGAAGCTGTACTCTTAGACAACAAGGAGGCTAATCCAGGTCACTTCTCAGACTTGCATCAGACGGGGATGAGACTTTAAATGTTTAATGCTAATGTAACTGTTTAGATGTTGCAAGCATTACTAAGGCGTGTGCATTAGTTTGCTTATGGGATGCTAAACTGCTGCTAAAGAAACCCCAGCTATGTATTTCCAGCAATAGCAATTCTGGGTTCCTCAACGCCTTCCACATGGGGGTGGTGGTGATGAAACACTGTACCAGGAAACAGTAATTAAAGAGATGATACGTTTTGTAAGCCAGCTTCAGGTACATTTTCACCCCTCCTGCTCCTCTACACAAGATGCTCAACCATGCATTACAACATTAGGAAAGTGATGCCACAAGCCAGAGCACAGCATTTTGTGATCACTGACTGTATGCATCTAGGTGATCTGGGATCAAGCACTCTGGCACAATTCCTTTAGGCCTAGCAAAACCATTTCTTGCAGAAAACCAAGCATATGAGCTGCCCCGTATTCCTATCCTGAGCAAGAGCTGCTGTTCTAGCATATCCGTGTGAGAGCACGGAGGGTGGAAAGTTGCAGCCTTTCCAAGATGGAGCTCGTCCCTCAAAATAGGAAGTGGGTTTATTTATGGGTCTGGAGAGAAAAAGTATGTTTCATTGTTTACCATGTGTTGCTCTAGCAGAGAAATTCAGAACTGGGAATGGAGCTCAAGCTGCAGCTGTAGTCAAAGAGGCCACCAAATGCCTCTGCAACAAAGAGGTGGCACTGTGGAGTTTTGCCTACAAAGGGAAATAGTATGCCACCTTATGCTTTTGGTTTACCCAGTTATGGTAACTTCACCCACAGTAGTTAGTAAGCTCTTCTGCTGGGAGCTAGAGCCCTTATCCTACGTGTTTTTCTGAAACTTTGCACTGCCAAGGCTGGTACCTACACAGTGGCTGCCCTGATATAAGTCCTGCCAAGTAGAACAGGTAAAGAAGATGCAGCTCTTTCTAGTGAGGTCGAAGTCCTGTAAGCTCTAAAGATGGATCAGCCAGTGTGATAATATACACTGTTTCTTCTCCAAAGTCAGGAGTTTTAGTTCCTACACTCCTCTCCTGAGCTCAAGCCTTAGAAATATGTTCATGTGGTTTCTGGGTTTAAAGATAGCAAAAGCTCCAGTGCATGCTAGTCTGGTCTGGAAGACGTACCGCAGCACACACTCTTCACTATAAAAACTTGTGTTCAGCAGCTGAGAAAGAGAACAGAAGGGTCCCTGAATATCCATAAGCCTGTTCTGGCTTGCACTGGAGTACAGCTGCAACTCCCACTGCACACAGCTGGCTGACTGGGGAGCCATGCCCCCACACTAGAAGAAAAGCACAGAAGTGTTTTCCACCCAGAGTCTACATAAATTCTCAATTACAGGAGGGCTCCCTCCACACCTTCTTTAACAATGAAGCTTGTAGGGCCACCAGGGCCAGGGCACTGACACACAAACTATCTGACTAGTGCTGATGTTGGGAGTGGTATTGGCTCCACTTTCAGCTCTCTTGCCCTCTGCTTTAACCTTCTTCTAGCTGCCATTTTGTTTTTAATCCTCCTGCACCTCCCAGAGACTGCTTGGTCCCTTCTCCATTAACTGAGACTTAATCTCCATTCAAGGTGGCTGACAAGAAAGCTGGAGAGGGACTTCTCACAAGGCATATAGTGGTAGAACAACGGGGAATGGCCTTAAAATAAGGGAGGGTAGATTTAGATCAGATATTAGGAAATTTACTGTAAGGTTGGCGAGGCACTGGAACAGATTGCACAGAGAGGTTATGGACTCTCCATCTCTGCAGGTGTTCGAGGTCAGGCTGGATGAACAGCTTGGTCTAGTGGAAGGTGTCTCTGCTCATGGCAGAGGGGTTGGAACTAGGTGATCTTTAACGTCCCTTCTAGCCCACACCATTCTATGATTCTATGATCATGACCCTATGATATTTGCAGGCCTGCATGGGCATTCCTGTAATCAAAACAGGTTACAGCTGTTCTCATCCTGATTCCATCTCTAAGTTTTTCTGTTGCCCTTTCTGATATCCTTGTAAACCCTTAGCTGATTCTCAGACATGTATCCCACCCTCTTCCTCTCAGAATCAGCCCAAATCCTTTTGTTTTCCTCCTGAAGTCATTCCCATTCTAACTCCATCTTCTCCTGGTTCAGTTCTTCCACCCTATTGCCTTTACCATTTCCACTCCCACACAGACTCTCCAGGACCTATTTCACCTGCAGGATCTGGTTTCCCTCCACCCATTCCAAGGGATCCCAGTGCTTGTCCTTCCTCCCATTTCTGAAGGAGGTTACTGGTGGACTGTGAGACACCAGTTCTCTGTCTGCAAAGGTAGCAAGGTGATGGCTGAAGGCAGGACTCCATACACACTCTACACTTCGGTAAGCAAAAGGTGTGAGC
This sequence comes from Struthidea cinerea, assembly GCA_013397865.1. NCBI lineage: Eukaryota > Metazoa > Chordata > Aves > Passeriformes > Corcoracidae > Struthidea > Struthidea cinerea. The sequence goes on from VZTI01002066.1 coordinate 96,713, forward strand.
TGTAGAAGGCAGCATACATGACAGACGCAAGATATTTGGAGCTCAAAGTGCAGTAATGATATATTAGTGCATTACACATACAACTAGGTGCAGCCCTGCCAGAAGCAGTGTCAAACATGTTCTTCACAAAAGGCAAACTGGTAATCAATGCCTACTTTCCTCATGAACAAATCAAGATTCTTATAGTGGAAAGCAAAACATTTACAGAAAGGCAAACATATGCAATCAAGCAGGGTGGAAATCAGGCCCCTTTGCCATGTCAGCGGTGGTATCAGCTAGCAAAGGTTGCTATATGGAGTGCTTTCATTGTCTGGCATACTGTATAGCTGACCAGACTGTAGCAATGCCCCTGTAGTACCTTTTATGTACAGTTTTAAAGGGAGGAGCCAAGGGGAACATCTTGCATTAAATGGGAATTCTGCTTTGTAAGGGGCACTAGCACAGCTTGCCAGTCCCTACACAGGCTTTGCCTACAGCAGTTCTGCCAACCCCAGCATGGACCCGAACACTGCTTACAAGGTGGCGCAGGATGTCTTTCTGTGACATGGATGCTGCCTCCTTCTCTCCTAAGACAGGACAATGAAGCCCTTACAGCAGAGTCCTCATCTTCAAGGTTAAAAGGGCCACACAGTTTGGAAGCAAATAGCCCCTGGGCTTAGCTGAAGGCACTCATGCTGACACAGGAGTCTAGGATGTTAGGACAGAGGCATGATCTTTAGAAAAGGCCATATCCTTGCCGAGATGTCTCTTTTAGCCTCTACAGCTCTCAGCAGAAGTAGCAGGAAAAAGAGCAGCAGCTGTGTGCGCACGCCTATCTACAGGGGCACTGCTGGAGCAGACAGGTGTGGGTGAGGAGCGTGTGCACCCTGCCCTGGAGCATGCCAGGCACCACTTGTGCAGCTCTCCTTCCTCTCCCAAGTACACTAAGTGGTGGTGTAAGTCCTCCAGTTGGTGAGTCAGGAGCCACTTGGCCAAGCGTGAGCCAGCTCCAACCCCCTGCTCCTCCCCAGCATGCTCGTGCTGGTGAACACAGAACTGGGCAGTAAACACTCTCGGTTTCATTCTCCTGTCTTCTTTCTGTGTCCCCAGTTCTGAAGCAAGAGAAAGTTTCTCCGGTGAAACACAAAGTTCCCACCTGTTCAGCTTCACAGGAAGGAGGAAAGAAGGAAGGAGCTATTTGCTTCAACAGTTTACTGCTAGAGCAGCTGTGAGCACACCATGAATACTCTTAAAAATTAAGCCTTCAGATGAAAAAAACCACACTCAAAACCACAGCACAAGTTTGGCAAAACAAATCTGGGGAGAAACCAGAGGCAGAGCTGTGTCACCTCCCATCAGCAGCGCTGCAAGAGACAGCTGGGGATAAATCATCTAAGCTTAGCTGTGGTCAGAACATCCTCTCTGCCCAGTACTTCGGGCAGCAAGTGTATTATGCTGGTGCCTGCTTACAGCCTTCTTAACATAAGGCAGGAGTTTCTTACACTGTATTGTCAGCTAAAAATTAGCCCTAGTTAGGAAATGAGAACAAATTCCTGCTAAGGTAGTACCCACTTTGTGCAGCAGGGAGAGACAGAGGCTTTTAAACTCAGGTCAGTAATAAAGGCACAAGTAAGGGGCTATTTATCGCTGGTGTAAAAGCCTCTATATCATATTAACCCCACTCTGCTCCGGTTAGTGAAGGGATTTTACACAATGAAGTGGAGTGGGAGGATAGAGGGAAGAGTGCCCCTTTCGTCACCACATGGTCTTGTCTGGCTTTGCTCAATCACACTCTAAACCAGACTGAACTAAGAAATACTCCTTTCTCAGCCTGCCCTTGCTGCATGACCAAATGTGCTGTCCCTGCAGTTAAGCTGCTTCTGCCTTGTCTTCCTGACACTAACAGTCTCCCCCACTCAGTATTGTCTTCTGATTGCCACTTTTAGTGACACCAAAGGCCACTAATAGAAAACTGCACGTATATGGACACGAGTGGGGAATACAAGGCATCATTCTGGAAGCTTGGTCCAACAAATGAGGTCCAAGTCAGACAATTCAAAAGTCATGTGTCCTTACTGTAGGCATTTGCAGATAGCCTGACAGAGGTGTACACAGAACAAAGTGCTGCATACAACATCTTCAACAGGAATTGAGGACACAACTTGCAGGGCAATTTTTCACACCACAGAACTGGTAAATTAATCTTTTCATCTGGAACTTTTAAACAGCAACCAACCACTTTGATTTCATGGACTTTCAACCACTCCCTCCATTTTAATGTGATTTTTATCAGGAATATTTAGAGAAACTTTAGCATCAGCAAATGTTTGCTTATGACTTTACATGTCAGCATAGTTGCCATTGCAGATATTTGCAATGGCTTAGAAACAGTGATTCCACTCTAGGATATTTATTAGGCACACAGTTTTGAAGTGGTAAAATTCTGGCCTAATTTCATACCACGGAAAAATAATACTGTGGGCAGTCAGGAAGTTGTCAAAAGACAAAGGAGACAGAACAGGTCAGTCTTCCAGGGCTACAAAGTTTTCAGCAACACACTGAGGATGCAATAATACTTGATGATGTACTGAAAGGATCTGTTTAAGAAACCCTCCAGCTTCACGGTTAAGGTTTCAGCAAAGTCAAAATCTGACAAGACATCCTGGAAAAGGCTTGGTACAGCTTTCTTCCCCCATGCTGTCACTGTCCACTTCTAGCAGGGTGGGTTTATTTCTTGCCACATAATGTTCTTCTGCTTTGCCAATTTAACTGCAAGCAAGCTGTGGGGCTTTTCTGCAGTACACTTTTTTACACTCTTAAAGGATTTCATTTAGAAAGTGCATTCATTTTTTTTTTCCCGATATACAGCCAAATTCTCACTATGTTTTTCCATTTCTCTGCTCCAGCACTCTTGCATCATGGAATACCTAATCTTCCTTCAAAGCATTTACATGTTTGCAGGTTGCAGTGCTTGATCTTGTCTGCCAGACAGCCTGCATTTACAGCATGGTAATCCTCAAGAACATGAATAATTCTACATCAGTCTGATAATTATCAACAATGTCCTCAATGACTTGATGAGCGAAGATCTGGGCTTCTTTTGCATATAGTAGACCTTGATAAGAGGAAACTTTATGGGTTTATCTCTGTAACTACTGAATTTAAATCTGTTCAACAGGTGGGGTATGATCTGGCATCCCATTCTTTCAAGTCTCTCAGAATAAGGTGGTAAGAGTAGGCAAAAAGAACTTCATACAACCATTTGTTTAGCACCGAATTACTCCTATAGTGTTCTGTATATGCAACAGACCCCGAAAGGAAACTTGCTTCTTTTCCTGACCAGATAACTCTGCTGTCACAGGCCAGCAATGCGGCAGAGTTAACTCCTGTTCCTCTCCCACGGCGTTTCAACACTGCTCTGCTATTCTCAGGCTAGAAACATGTGACCCTCACAGACGATGAATACTTTCTCTGTCTCCCCATGGCCTACAAAGTGGACTCGGCAGCAACTTTTGCTGTGCTCCAGGACACATTTTGCCTCATCCCAGTCTGACTTGACGCTGCGGTACTTCCTGCTGTGTTCCTGGAGATAACACACACCCTCCCGCCCCATCCTGCCCTTCCCCCGTCACCACCCCTCGGGTGCCCCGGATCCCACCGGTCAGAAAGGAAAGCGTGCAGGCCGAGGTCGTAACCAGAACAACAAAGTTCAAAAGTAAAAGCCGCTTATTCCGTCCATAAGTCACGGCCAGGCTGAGGCTTCTCTGAACTGCGCCCGTACAACCGAGTCCCAGTGCTCAAAGGATGAGGGGGTGGATTTGAGACAGGGCACTGGGGCAGAGCCCTGAGGATTGCCGGGCTGCTTCTAGGAAGAAACAGGAGGTGGTTTTGGCTCCGGCGAGCCATGTCAGCCCGTCTTCCCTCCGCAGCAGCAGGAGCAGCCAGAGCTGCTCCCCAGATCTGCTGCACAGAGAGGCGGCAGGGGAGGGCTGTGTGCCCTGCCTGCTCTGCGCCTCCGCCTGCTGCTCGGGCACCCGGGGCTGCCGGCAGCCGCCCCTTTCCCCCACCACCCCAGAGGAGCGTCCCAACCCCAGGCCGGCTGCGGGAGCGGCTGCCCGCGGCGGGAGAGGCGGCCGCCGCGCCGCACTCACCATGGCGTTGGAGCAGTTCAGCAGGCACACGACGGCCAGCAGGAACCACCGCCGCCGGTACGTCTTGAACTCGGCTGGCGGCCCCAGGCTGCGCTCCCCCAGCAGGCTGGCCGCCTCGGCACCCTCCATCGCGGCTCGGCTCGGCTCGGCTCGGCACTGCCCCG
>VZTI01002066.1:101045-132395 GCA_013397865.1 Struthidea cinerea
GGCTGCGCTGCGGGCGCGCCCTCGCTGCGGAGCCGCGCCGGGCCGAGCGCCAGCCCTTCCCCGCCGAGCCGGGTCTGCCCTGCCGCGCTCCTCAGCGGGGAAAAGCCCGGCGCTCCGCATCGGGGCTGCTGAGGGGCGCGGGAAGTGGGGCGCCCTGGCGAGGAGACGCCTCTCCTGCTCTTGTGTCGTTAAAGCGACAACATCAGCATCGCCACCGTCACCAGTGCCCGCGGACGGCTCCGCGTTACCGTGGGAGTCACCGTTAGCTCGCGGCTCCGGGCAGCACCCGAGCGGCAGCGCCGCGGCTGGGGGCGCTGGTGGTGGCATGAGGAGGGAGAAGCCTTGCGGGGGCAGCCCTCTCCGAGGGGTGATCGCTCACTGGAGTAGAAAAAGGACTAGAAGAGAATAAAGGGAGAATGTTAAGACCCGCAGAGGCCTATCAGCCACAGGATATATAGTTTGGTTACGGATTTTCTATGACCGGTTTTGCTGCAGACAGCAGTATTTTCGTTCCCCGATGCAGAGACACCCAAACTAGCTGTTATCTCCTACTCAAAAACTCGCCAAGAGAAAAAGCCAAGAATGCAAAGGAAAAGCCTCCCCTGCTTCCAAACAAGACCTGTGACTTCGGATCAGTTGAACACTGGTCGTGTCTGGATGTCTTTACCCCAACTCTGAGATCTAATCACCCTCATACACCCACCACACACCAACTGCTTGGCCTCAGCAGTACTGAGCTGACAGGCTGATGGATTCCAGAAACTGCCCCAAAATACTAACATCCACCATGTCACCTCTTGCTCAGTCCTTTGAAATCCTTGTGCCATTCCTTATCACAAGCTACTAGGAGCACAACACCCTCTCAATAAGAGGCTGGGGTCACTTACTGTTAGAAGGACTTTATGCTGAATGCTTTGAGCATATTTGGAAGAGTGGGTAAGGAAGGTTATCCTGCATGTCACTATTCTCTCACGAACAATTTTAGCTCAAATTTTCTGGTGTGGGAGAGGAGTAGGGAGTGGGGAGAGGAAAATGAGGGAGAAGAAACTATCTCTAGCCCATGTCAAGCCTGCTGTTTCAGGGTAGAGAGAAGCATGGGTTATTTGTGCTAGTGAGCCAGCTTTACTGACTGATAGATTGTACCTTCTCGTCTCTCTCAGCTGGAATTAGGGCTTGACATTTAGTAACAGCACTTGACATTTTGTAACAGCAAGTGGGAATATAAGGTAATATTATTGATTGACATGCTCCTCTGTCTACAAATGCCTGACCTCGTTTGCCCCGTGTCTGAGCTGCTGACAGATGTGCACTGCTGTTTGTATGTTGTCGGCTGACGCACAGCGACTTCTGCCCTGCTCTGGAAAGACATGCAGTGATCTGGGTTGTGTGCATGAGTGAACTAGCCTCCTGATCCAGCAATGCTGCCACATGGGGAGAAACTTGTACATCAACATGCTAGAAAGAGGCCCAAGTGTGTGGGACAGCAGAAAGGCACAGCGGCCAGTGCTCACCAGAAGAACCATCATTCCCTCCTCACCCTGGTCTCTCCTGGCAGACAAGCCCTGTGTGAAAATGAACTTCACTAAGGCTCTGTCTACGTGATCATCACCGTGCTCACTCCTTTTTCTGCTTAAACTCTCTGTTATCGTTAAAGATATCTGAACAATGCTGTCAGAAACCAAGATCCCATGTGAAATTCCTTTACTGATTCATTTTGTTAAAATATGTTAAAAGCTCAAATTGCACATATTTGTAGGACTGTTCAGAATCAAGTCTGCCCTATTTAGCCCCTTTCTGTATTATTTATGTCAAGATAATGTGGTGTGCTGTTTTCTATTTGAAATAGGGTCCCAGATCAAACTGGAGCTGGATGGTGAGGGAGATGCTTTCTGTGAGAGCTCTGTCGCTTTGGGTGCAGACATCAGAAATCTAGTGTCAACAGGGCCACAGAAAGGGAAAAAGACAATGTAGCAGGAGAGAACTGCTTTGCTGTTTGGAGCAGAATGATTTACTCCCACACCTGGGAGTACAATAAATATTTTTCTCCACTTATCCTTCTAGATGTATTCTAGCCTTGCTGTATGTACCCTGTGAGGGCTGGTTTGGGGCTGCAGGAGGATAGGAGTACTTAGAGCAGCTCTTTGCAACCTCATTCCTCTGCTCTATACCACAGCCCCTATGAACAGGGGCACCATTAGTACTGACAGCACAGCAAGGACAGCAATAGGATTAGCGTTGAAGAAGAATGGCCTCATCTGCCCTGCATCTTCTCATTCTTTCCTGGTGCTCTGCTTCTTCCTTCCTTTCTCCCCAGTGTCACCCTCTCTTTTGCATACCTAAGCACATCCTATCCCTATTTTCATCCTCCTTCTTGTTTCTAGGAACTGGAAGCATAAGCCAGATGTCTGCTTCTCAGTTAAGCAGTTTCTTATTTTGTAGGTACTTGTACTGAGATACCTGTAGTCTCTGATGTGTGAGCATATCTAATATATACTGAACGGATCCAACTATGCAACTGATACAGTAAGTATGGGAAAGAAAATTTTCAGCAATGGAGTAGTTGAAGTCTCTCTACCTTGGTTGAGAATGAATGGGAAATAACTTAGTCTTGCAAAAGAATTCCGCACTCATAGCACTTTTCCAGTATTCAGCCCCCATGATGGTAATTACAGGATCATCCAGTTAAAATCAGGGTCAGAAATTGTCGTTAAGAGGGAAGGGAGTACCCAAGATTTGTAGATGCTCATGGTTGAAAGAAATTACAAGTCAGAGGGTGCACAAAAGCTTACAAAGTTTTATTAGTAAATGACTCTTGGCATGCAAATTGGTATAAGCACATGGCACTGGGTTTGGGTAATGGGGTAGGGTGAAAGGGAACAGAGGGATGAACTGAAGAGGAGGGGAGACAATGAAAGGGAAGAAAGGGAGAAGGTGAGATCACCAGTTCTGGCTCCAGCACTGATCCAGCTGATGGTATGTTCAGGGTTCTGGGAGTGCCTGCACACCTGGGCTTTATGGGGGTACCTTTTATAGATAAATCCCCTCATCTTGGAGATCAGTTTCTCACTTTCTATGCAAATCAGGAATCCTGTGCAGTCCATTCCTCTAGACCTTTCTGGAAATGGGTCAGAGGGCTTCGGGGGTCTTTGGTGGTCTCGATCCCCTCTTACAGTCCATGACCCCTTCTCAGCCTCATCCCTGCACTTGTGCTGTGCTGTGTTGTGCTCATCTCCAGGAGCCAGAACAAGGACGTTTGTCCCAGAAATGTGCTGCCCTACCTCCTTATGGCCTCTTCTCCAGCCACGTCCTGTTCTTTCTCAGTGTGTTATCACCAACAATCCATGGCTGGCTCCACAGCTATCTGGCTGTCAGTGTTTGACACATACACGTTAGCCCCCTAGGATTCTACAGCAATGAAGTCAGACCAGTTTGCTTAGGACTCAATCTGGTCTTGAAAACCCTCAGCAATGGAGACTGCACAACCTCTTTGGGCATTGATTCTGCTGCTGGATCAGTCCTAGGATAGATGCCACAACACAGCACTCAGATAGAGTACAACTCATTAAGTGTAACCCCCTGACCTCATTTAAAGTTGGATCAGTTGGCTACCCATCCAGACCATAATGTCTTAACTTCAATACAAGAACACTGGTAGACAGAGTTGAAAATGTTGCTAAATTCATGGTAAGTGATATCCATTGCTCTCACCCATCCACAAATACCATTATTTTATCAAAAAAAGGCAATCAGGCATGTTCGCAGTTATGATTTATGCTTGGTGAATATGTGCTGATTATTCACAATTGCCTACTTCTTATTCATGTGTTCAGAAATATCATGCAAGGGAACTTGTTTCATGATTATTTTCCCAGGGACTGAAGCGTGACTGGACAGTCTGCAACTGCTTGAGCTGCTCTTTCAGGTCTTTTTAAGTATAGGTGCAACATTTCTGCAGTTGGCAGGGGTATCCATGGCTCTTCAAAGATGATGAAAAGTGATCTTGGGACTGGCATCAGACAGCTCTCTCAGCATCCTTGGACACAGCCCTTGTGTTTCCATGGGCTTGTATAAGCCAGGTTTTCCCCAGCAATTTCTCACTCACCCACTCATGGTCATCTTTGCCCTCCATGAATCCCAGGTCTGAAGGCCTGGGAGACCTTGCTGTGTAAAGAAGGCATTCAGTTCCTTAGGTTTGGCTGTGTCCACTTTCAGTACATCGCCCAGCCTACTCAGTGACCGGATGCCATTTTCCTTGTTCAGCTACTTACCATTTAGCAGCTGAAACTCTCTTTGTTCCTATTGACGTGCAAGTTAAAATTCCAGCTGAGCTTTTACTTTCCTGACGCCATCCCTACATGCCCAGACAATGTTTTTAAATTCCTCCTGTGTAGCCCATCCCTGCTTCCATCTTCTGTATATTCTTCTTTTGCATTGGAGTTCTGCCACAATTCCCTACTCACCCAAGCTGGTCTGCTTATTTCTCTATGTTTTTTTTGTGAAAACTGAGATGGTCTCCTTACACTTGGTTGAAGCTTCAGAGATCTTGTCACTGCTGGAAAGAGTGAAAGAGTGAAAAGCAGCTCCATCACCTGCTGTGCAGTGAAAGAGGTAGGGAACAAGATGTCCTGAGCTGCAGAACTAAGAAGTCAGATATCTTAGGGCTGCACCTTTGGGTTGACTAGCACTGATTAAGTTGCAACCCTTTCATCATGGTTGGGGCATTAGTAACACCACCCTGCATGGATCATCTGCTTCCTGCTGACACTGCAGGTTTTCTGAGCTGCGGTGCTAACAGGTTCTTCTCTCTCTTTAGCCACAGGTTTTCATGAAACTGTAGAGACTTTGTTGCTGTTGAGAATGCTGTCCCTCTGACATGTATCATTAAAACTTGGTAATATTAAAAAAAAAAAAAAAGAAAGGGGAAGGAAATAGGCAAACTTACTAGTTTTGTGCGTTCTGTACTATCTAAGGAGCCCACATGGTACCTGAAAGTGTAATTAAAGGCCGTGCAGGCTCATAAAGTACAAAATGTGTGTATGGGGGTGGAAATAGTATTGCTCAAGCAATTTTTATTCTGGTGTTTCCTAATGTTTTAATGTTTAAACTAGCAAGTCTTAATTAATTTTCATTACATAAAAATATGGCGAAAAGTGCTGTTGTTACATAAACGGATCCACTGTCCACTGCTGTTTTCTTGCTGGGTCTCAGGCGCATCAGGAGGTTTCCCCAGGGAATCCTGAATTTTGTTTAATCTGGATGTTTTAATGCTAATTAAAGTGTGTATTTATTTGGTTTGTAGCAGAGGGGGCTCTGAAGACTCATTCTGCAAACCTGAAGGCCAGCAAGCACTGTTTGTTTCCACAGTGCACACTGGAAGGTGAATTGGAAGAAACTAGTTAAATCTTTATGTCAAAGACTACCATGGTACAAGTCTAAGACCCTTCGTGGAGCAGATCATACATTAAAAACAACAGCAACAATAAAAGATTTAAAAAGGGAGAGCAATTTTTGAATGTACAGAGCAAACTAGCAGCAAAGCATCTCCCAGACTGCAGGAGAGTATTGCATATGCAAGTTCTGCATTACTGGCAGGTATGGAGAGGAAACAGGAATGCGGAAGTCACTGCACTGGCATGTTTGCAGACTGCTGAGCCACACACTTTCCTCCAGACATAGATTAGCTGCTTGCTTCAACAAACAGACCAAAACAGGCCAGTCAAATCACAAAAAATATTACAGGAGACAGCAAAACGCATGTCCAACACTCTGGGTAGCAAACCAGGTTGTCCAGTCCCTGAATCTCTTCCCAGTGAGGCAGGTCCTGGGAATGATTCCTCTTTGTTCCCATCTCTGGCAGTTGTGAGCCTGGAGCACCAGCTCTAAGGGAACTGTGAGCAGCTGCCAAAAGCATGGGAAGCTAAGTCACCTCTGCTGCTCTAAACGCCAGTGAAAGACTAGTTCATCTCGCAATAATTTTCTCCAGGGTAAGTTTAAAGACTTGACTACACTCTGTCTCACTCCTCCTTGTGCAGATGTTCCTTCTCCCAAAGCGGAGTACAGATCTGTCTTTGTAGCTATAACCGTTCCTGCAAATTGGAAGATCCAACCTTACAACAGGTCTTTTTTGGCCAAAATAAATTACATATGCCTTAGAAAGTTCTGCGTGTGGACTCTATGAATGTGAAGTAAAACACGCTCTTGACTGCTGTATTTGTGCTGATAGTCTTTTCTGAAGCCTAAGATCACTCAATGAAAGACGTAAAAAATTCCTAATATTTCAAAGTATTTTCTTATTTTATATTTAGTCATCCTTGAGCTATTTTGTTTCCATTTATAGTTATACCAGTTTTTCCCATTTATATAAGACAAGCAAGTGGAATTATAGTTTATGTGCATAAAAGTCTGTCCTTTGTGAACTCACAGCTTCATTAGTGCTTTGTAAAATTAATTTTTCAAGGACAGAAATGGAAATAATATTTTAGTTTACTATTTTTATTTATTTATTTTATTTTATATGTAGAAAGACATAACAATTTTAATGGCTTTGCAAACATGCATAGCTGAAACTATTCAGAGTCATTATGTCTGAACATATTTCATGCTCCATTTAAAATAAGCGAATGCAAAATGCAAACAAAATAGGTGTCCAATTTACATTTTGAAGGAAAAGGAAATTTTAATGATTAGCTTTCCTGAGGCAGTATTGCCTCTGTACTTTCTTTCCTTTTTGTATTTCTTTATCAGCACAAAGGTGGCTCAGCAGGTCAGCAATGGCTGGGCCTTGTCCCCCAGGTTTGGGCAAGCAAAGACAGGCTTTTTCTCAAAAACATTCCCAGATTTATCCTTTTTTCTCTGCACAAAGAAATGTTTTAAATGGGAGCTAATGAGTGAAGTAAGGATCCACCAACACAATTAGATGCCTGATGGTCCCAGAAAGCAGTCAGTGATACCTGTGGACAGTAGCTCCCTGTTCTGCCTTTTTATCTCCTTTTCTCTCTCTCCTCTTCCTCTTTCCCCTTCCTTCTCTCTGCAAGACAACAAAAAAGGTTGGATGATTTATCTATGCATTTCCTGCATGTTGCTCATCTTAGTTCAATTTCTAGTGTTCAGAAGGCCTGTTTAGTGGTAATTTCATTTTTTCTTCAGTGCCATTTACCATCTCATTGGATGCATATTCTATTACATGCTCCTTAAGCTGGACATTTAGCTGGAATGGGATTCCCTTCCTAAACCTAATTCAAAACACCAAAGAGGATGTTGTCATTTTTGATTGCTAATAACTACAGAGTTCTCAAAAACCTTTAGTTTTGCCTTTCAGTAGTGGAATGTACTAATGTATTCCTTTTGCTTTATACAAATTTGCAGATGTGGAGAGCAGCTAATATTATACAGGCTGTGTGAGATGTATATAGGCTGGTAGAGGATTTTAGACAACAAATTGCAAACGTCTATAAGGTTATTTCCTTCCTCTTCCGTTTTGCCTCTATCTGTGCATGCCAGAAATCCCCAGCAGGGGACTTCTTAATCCCTCTGCAGGAGGACACACAGTATGTTCACACACCCACAACACATGGAGGCATGCACGCTTGCTTTACTCCTGGTCTTCTGATGTCAGTTTGTGTAATTGGAAAAGAGCAATTCTATATTTTTATAACACAGCGGCAGCAGAAATTGGCATGTAAAAACTTCACGGAAGTCCACAATTAACCAGGTTAGGGAGTAATCTCAGTCCTTCTTTTGTTTCTGAACTAGCTGCTGGCCAGTAAACATAACACAAACCAACTGGGTCCTAAACCAGCCCAGAAGGATAAGAAATGGCAAAGTGATTTTGTTTGTCATGCATATAGTCAGTGTTACTGAAAATGAGAGCTAGCAAGTATTTGTGAAAGAAGGACATTTCACTTAGTCCTACACTAGAAGACCCAAGCCTTTGCCAAGGAAAAAGTCTGTCATCTGTATAAGTAGCTTTTTGTATGTGTTGACCAGCTTCAGTCATGCTGGATAGAAGGGTGGAAATTCCAATGGCTTTGATGTCGTATAAATTTCGTAAAAATCAGTCTCTAGGAAAACGAGAAGGAAGACACCGCACTGTCTGTAAGGGAACACAGAGAAGGGTCAGGTATTCTGTCTTCTGATGAGCTCCCCAAAAGCTCAGGAGCAGAGTTAAGCTGGGCAGTTGGCACTCTGTCTCCTGTTCCAAGCCAGCCAAGGCACGCACTGCCCCTTGACCTACTGTCCACTCAACCAAAAAGAGCTCAGGGTCATGGGAGACACTCTAGGTCTTAGAGGGAGACCAAAAGAAAAGATTCATGTGGCAGAGTGGGTACTGGGCAGAAATGCATGGTTTTTGGAAAGACCAATTTGTTTAGATTTTTATTACAGCAGACCAGAAAGTAAAACCCATCTGGTTAAAAACTTGCCTACTTTCTTGCTGCTTTTTTCAGCTTTAATGATTCTTGGTTCATAGTATCACAGAGTTGTTAGGAAAATATGTAGGGTATAGTTCAGGTCTTTCTTCCAATTTGTTAGACTAGGATAGTATTTCACAAAGAACCTCTTCTGTGTTTTCATGGTGAATTTCACAGTTGCTTCCCACCTTGAGCAAATACCCAGTTCTTATTTCCATGCATCATTAACAGATCTGAAGGCAGAATTATTTAATACAGATCCCAATTGTTTTGATTTTAAATTTTCTTTATGGCCCTGCAGAATCACTGAAATCCTTTAAAGCTCAACTCCTATCAGAACTTTATTCACCAGAGGCTGATTTGTTTTCTGTCCTGTGCTGTCACACGTTAATATAGCTGAAAACGCAATTACACCATTTAAATGTTCTCAGTAGCACAAATTTTTAAAATCAAAACTGTTACAGACAATTTAAAATACTTTTAGGGAATATTTAGCCTCTGTGTAAATGATGGGGTACATCCTGTGGCTTGAGACTAGGAAGCTGGAATTTTTTGGCTTTGGAAAACTCATAGACTACATGGACGGCAAAGCTTCTATGTAACAGACCCGAACGACTTTTTATTCCAGCAGAAATAAAGAGATTGATATTTGACAGTCATTGTGGCCTTTGCACGTGCTATAATGTGTTACCCAGAGGAGTTGTTCATACAAAGAGCATGGGATAAATTACATACTACAGAGGCCCGTGAAGGTAACCTGTGTAGAACTGGTTGCTTGTAAAGCAAAGGTCAACTGTGATAGCAATGCCAATGCAGTCAGCCATTCAGGCTGGTGCTGCAGTATATTGTCTGACACATGACTAATGTAAAGGAAAAAACTACACAAAAATAATTTATTTTACTATATTAATGCTCTAAAATCCAGCTGTTCAGTTCCACAATGAACACGTCATCTATTGCATTTTTAGATGAGCTTCCTTGTAGACTGAAAGACTTTCCAGGAAGATCTTACACTTTCAATGTAAGTGGGGAAGTGTGCACACTCATTTCATAAATGAGGTGAGGTTGCTTACTTTTCACCTATGCACTCAGAAAATAACACCATTGTGAAAAAAGCATGGCCTCACCTTTCACATGTCAGAAGTACTGTGAATTGCAGCAGGAGCTACTGTTGCCTCCTCAGACACTAGATGCCTGCACTGGAAGGAGCAGCTTCCTGCTGACAATAAATCAAACTGCTCTCCTCTGCTTTGTCTCTAAGTACAGTCAGCATGAGCTCAACTGCTTAGTCTGCCTAGTTACTGAACAGTTAACAGAGTACAAGGAAATTTTATTTGTCAAGGTAAGCTTCTGATTTGGCACTGAAATCTAGAGAGAGGACCAACAAAAAAAGTTGAGTAGAGAAAGCTGTGTCTTAAAATTAAATTTCTCTTCCATGACTTCCTCTGTTTCTTGGGCAGAGAAGGTGTCTGCAATGGGCTGTAAACTACAAGAGGCTTAAAGACTGCCTGGCTCTTGTGCTTCCCTACAGTATCCTCATAAGCTTTCCTTGCAGTCAGCTGCTATACACTCATCACTTCTGACACTGGCGCAATTTATTTATATTCCTAAACTCCCCTTGGGCTGGGGCTAAGACTGTAGCTTCTGATAGCTTTTTAAAAAAAACATATAGGCAAGGTTTTCTCCTCTGACCCATCTATTTCTTTAGCAGTCTGCGTTTCATTTAAAAGACAAGGCTTCCCTCTATACAGGAATAAATATCTCAAACACCTTTGAGAAAGCAAGAAGTCATCTCTCTGCAATTTAGCTATACAACCTTTCTCCCACATTTTCATTTTCCTAAGGGGAAGTATTTTGCATAAGACTTATTGATATCATTCTTAAAACCAAAGGCATTCATACATTCAAACTTACCTAATTTTCTTTTTTGACCTCTGACTATCTTACAGCAGTGTTGACAGCCTCAAAGGTTGACCTATAATGCTAATTCCATTGTAAAAAGTATAAATAAATTTCCTTTATTTAGGTCCAACATCTAGGTTCACTTAGATAAAAGACTTTATAATAAAATAATCATTGAAGATCTCAGGGAGCTTTTCAAGCATGTATTTAGGTCCTGTATTAATAGTTCATGTTCTGTTCTTTAATCTGGTTCTAACTGGGTGAAGTAGCACCATTTTAAGTGACAGCATATTAACTAATTAGGGAAATAAAAGACTTAGAATTATATCCCTGAACAGTAACTATGCTAGATAATGTTCAGTGTTTAAACTGGGGTAACTATCTGCAAGTCAATAGTGAAGAAACTGTGAATGGAGACACCTATTATGATGAAGACTATTGATAGGGGAAGGACGGACATCCTCTTGCTGAGAACATGCATGTGGAACTAACAAGAAGCACCACTCAAACCAGAGCTTCTCATGCTCTATGACATTGGCAATGCTTTGCCTTTCTTTTTTGAAGGCCTCCTCCTGCTGTGGATTGTTCTGGATCACAGGGTAAAATACATTAATGGTCTGCTTTGGAAACATGGTTGAAGAGCTGTGGAATAAGAGTCAGTCACGTACTGGCAGTCAATTCCCCTTTGACCTGTTGCTCAAAGGCACATCAGAAATACAATTTAACTAATCTCATTAATAACATGATGAAACCCATACCACACACATTGGAGGGCAACTGTTAAGCTAAAACTAATTTGCATGAAATTGTAGGAGTTTTCCATAGTCCAAGTTCAGAAAGAAGTACTATTTTAGCATGTTTGTCATATGCTACTGATGTCAAATATCTGGAAAAAATATTTGATGTAATGTGCCCAATTTTCAAGATGAAAACCTCTGACACAGGCGTGTTGGTTGTAATTAAGTCATAGAGAGTTCTGATGAGAAGTTGCCTCCCTCTTTGCAGGATTAGTTTCCATCTATTCATCTACACAGATATAATGTCTCTTGAGCATGTGTAAAGGCTACAATAAAAGTCAAATCTCAGTGAGATTTCTGCTGAAATAAAAAAATCATTTGGATCTCTTAGAAGTCTGCACAGGCAGATGGAAACTAACAAAGGTCTCTAGCCTGCTGCAGGGTTACTGCTTGAGAAACAGGAAGAAAAGCTTTCCAAATCTGCTGCTGCATTCCCTCTGCAGAGCATGCAGAAAGCCTGGCTTGCATTTAAAACCAGGAGCAAAAGCACATGTCACAGGAATGAATCCTTTTGTACAGCGAAGTACCTACCTCCACCAAATACTCCTAAAAAAGAATTCTAACGAGATAATTTACAGGCCAGGCCTAAGTAGGAAAATGCCTATTATAAAACTCTGCTCTGTCCTGAGCAAATTGGGAAAAGAGCAACTTTCAGGCAATAGCACATCTGGTATGGCCAATGTGGCTCATAATCTCCTTTTTCAGATAATACCATAATAGCAAAACATGAACATGTCTAATGGTTAGCCACACACCTGCCCGAAATAAACATTCAGTACTGAAGAAAAGGTAATTCCTCTGCTTTCCATGCTACTCAGATGGTAAATTACACATTTAAGAGAAATAAAATGTGAACTTTATCATTGTCTCCTGGTCATCAAGCTTTTAGGATCTCTCATTTGATTTCCACATTACTTCCAGAAGCCTGGAATTTTACTTATGCATTTTCAAGAGGTCTTTCTGGTAAAAATTTTACATTCACATGTAGTCATACGTACCATGAGAACTAGTTGTCATTGCAGAGAGATCTGGACTGCAACAGGGTAAGGAAACCCTAGTGCCCATTTGCAGCAATATCTGCATTGTCCAGTGTGTTTTCCCTAATGGGTATTATTGCTCAGACTCATGCTTAGCGTAAAATTTGACTGTGTATTGTTGCCATACCCACATCTCTAAATCATTCTGTGTTCAGGAATTTTGTCTCTTGCTTCTATTTAATGAGTCAGCAGTTGAATTATGTTTGTTCAATTTAGGTCCAGCAAGAATGACTTGTTAGGCTATTTTTTTAGCATCCTTTTGAACAGGGTTCATTGTACAGAAGAGAATGACAAGATTGTTTTTGTTGCAAGAACATTAAAGAACATAATAAATTAGATCAGCCATGCCCAGGTAATTTCTGCATATAATCTGTGAAATTGCTCTTTAAAGTAATTTCAGGGCAGGAATGTATTTGTTCAGATTAACAGTGTTTTAAAGGGCATGGAAAATAAACTCGTCAGCTCCTCCTAGCCCAACAAATGTTCTACCTCTGATGTGCAGCCTGTTTTTCCTGCTGGTAGTTTGCTGTGGGTGGGTATGGGAGGATGTTTGAAGCATGGAAATGTTATTACAGAGGCAAGTCAGGACTCCAAAAGCCAGGTCTCCTAAAGCCTATGGTGTTTGTGAGGGTTTCTCATGTTTATCACTCTGGCTGCACTTGTGTCTCCTGTCTATGATCCTGCCAGCACAGTGCAGCTCTGACCCTTCAATGATGCTGCCAGGGAGCCTGTGGGCTTCTGTTTTCCCTGTCTCACCAATATGTCCCATGTACTGATCATAGCTATTTCATTGAGGCCAGATGGTGGCTCAGTGTCTGCAAAGAGCTTCCTCCCACATGCAGGGACAGCAAACAAGGAGTTCCTCAAGAACTGCCCCATCATCACCAACCATAATAATGTAAAGCTACCCTCAGCATCAGCACTGGCCTCTGCAGAAGCAGCCTATGTCACCTGAAAGAAATCTTTTTCCCATCTCAGCTGGGAGTCTGTGTTTCTGGGCTTCTAAGCTTTGGGGTCCCCTTGATCCCTCAGGTCAGGCCAGGGAATTCATGAGGCTTCAGCTCTGGTGGGGCAGCTCTGCTCTGCAGCTTGGCTTTTCATGCTGAGGTGAGCACCTCACCATGACCACCCCCCTTCATCTCTCTCCTGACTGTGAGCTCCTACCAAGTGACTCCAGCCTGTCAGGAAAGGGGGCTTCATCTTGCCCTTACCCTGCCATTGCAGCTGGTAGGGGTCCTGCTGGGCTCTGGCATAGAGCAGGAGTAAAGAGCTCAGACCTCTTGACCTGGGGTTTGACTGGGGCACTGCTCTGCGCAGGGAGGAGGGCTGTCTTGGCGTGGCTACTGACAGCACCTCCTTCTTGCTGTGGTGGGGACCACAGCATCACAGGGCCACAAAACAGCTGAGGGTGGCAGGGGTCTCTGGAGGTCCTGGTCCAATCCAACCCCCCTGCTCCAGCAGGGTCACTGAGGGCCAGTTGCCCAGGTGAGATGTGAGTGAGCTGGATTTAATTGCAGAGAGAGTTTATATTGGACAGAGCCTGCAAACTCTCTGCAATGAAATGCAGCTAGTGGCTCCAAGCCTGCAGACAGTAATTATATGTGGTTTCTCACTTCCCCATCATATGAGAACTGACGCTGTGCATTTGCAACAATAAACTCTTGCCACTACAAGGAATGAGCTGCTCTTGTTTTCTCATCTCCTAGGGTTGTTCGTAAGTATTTTCTATCTAAAGTGATTACAGAAGAGCTGAGTTTGAACCATGGGATTTACTATGCTAAGATGATTGATTTGAGTTTCTCAAATTTAGATCTTAGTCAAGCTACTTAGAATGCAATAATGACTTCATCTTTGAAGTCAAGCTCCAAATTCAATAGTTTACTTAAAGAATCTAAAATTATTTCTATGGATTTTTGTGTCTAAAATTAATTCTTTTTGAGAAAGAAGTTTCAGAGACAATTTTAGATTAATTCTTTAGTCCTGAAAATAATTTGTTTCAAAGGAAGTGGACAGCATTTAGATCATTGTACAAAGACAAGTCTTTTTGCAGTTTCTGAAAGACACTTACAAAAATTTGAACTAAAATACTTTTATCAATGTTAAAGTATTAGTATGGAGTGTTTAGATATCCCAGGTAAAGGTTAGGGAGCCTTTCAGTTGTTTTCTCATGGACAAGAAAACCTTCTGCCTTGGGCAGACAGGTAGTGGGGACAGTGTTCATTTTATTATGCTAGACTTTGGATCCCTGTTTTCACACATCAGCATCTGCCAGAAATGAAAAACCAAAATGAGTAAGTGCAATTATTTAAGGAGTCTCATGGCATAAAATAGATTACAAGCTTAAACCTGTCACCTTTTCACCTCTTATGAGGCCAAAGAAAATCAGGTACAAGAATTTAAGGTATAAAACAGTAGAAAGAAACACATCCAGTCCAGCATCCCCTTGAGGACAGTTTTAAAAAGTGTTCCCCTGCAGAGCTGGCACAGTGTTAAGGAACAATTCTATACACCTTATTCTGTGCCACTCACACTTTGATGTCTCCTGGAAAAATCAGTATGTCGTACACAAAAACTTCTCACTCAAGGATTCCCCTGTCAGATTCAGGAGAGAAACAATGCCACTGCTTCAGATGACTCTAATAGAATCAGCTGCCTGAACTTGCTTCTGTGCCACTTCATCCCAAACTTAGGTGTCTTTCTCCTTGCATCAGCATCAGTGAGCCTGGCTGCATCTGGAGACTTGTGCCCAGTTTTGTCTTCTTGGAACTGGGCAGCCATTGACTCCATGGAAAAAGTCCAGCAGACGCCACAGAGATAGAGAAGGTGCCATAGCACAGTACATCTGGAAAGGGATGGAGAAAAGACTTTGTTCAATCTGGAGACACGAAGAGAGAGGAGGACTCTTTTGGATGTCTTCAACTTCTTTGTAGTGGGGAAACAGAAAGGAAAGAGACAGACTCTTCTCTGAGGTACAGAGGGACGGCATCAAAGACGCTTGCCAGAGACCAAAGGGGTCCCTTACCCCCCAGCACGATGCTTCACTGAGGATGAGAGACATGGAGAAGCCATGGGATCTCCACTCCTATGGATCTTTCCTGCTCTACTGAACAAGTCCTGAGGCACCCTGATTCAGCTGGCACTCCTTTAAGCATGGAGCTTAAAGGTGTGATGGAGCAAGTGGTGGATCACAGACCCCCGGAGGTCCCTTGTGAAAAAAAATATTCTACAATACTATGTCACAGCTTCCTGAACACTGCTTCAGCTCATTTTCCTGAAATATCCTCTGCAGTCTGATAGCATTGCAGAGCTTACAGGAGTCGTACTCAGTGTGTTGGATGAATCCTTGCCTTGGAGGACAAACACAGGCAATAGGAGATAATTTGTTGCAAGGCTTCTTTGCCCTGAAACTGTAATATTGGTGACAACCACCCTGGTGGCAGGCCACCAAGGGTATTTCTAGTAGAAATACTGCATGTTCTTCGTCCAGCTATTATGGCCTGATTTATCCTGATTTCAGAAGCGTTTTTAAAAAAGAGACTTTTAATGTGTCATGTTGCAGCCAGGCAAATAAACTGGGATTCTTACAAGTAAAGCCTTAAGAAAGCCTTACAGGAAGAAAGGGGGTCAGAGGCTTCTGTAAGTCAAGCTAGATGATGGCTACTGGAGAGGGCTAAGGAAAGTTGGTAGAATCTGTAGTAGCAGTACCAGGCGCAAGCAGGTACCAGAAAAGTGTAATGGCCTAATTCAGGGAGGAAAGTAGCAGAAGAAGATGTTTATGAATGTGTTACTTGAGAAAACAAAACAAAATAAGACAAAAACCACCTTAGCAAGGAACAGGAGAGACCTGAAGTCTAACACAGGTATATGCTTTCAGTTTGTCACAAAAATGGAATGCTATCAGTTTGGCTTGCTCAAAATATGAAGGTTTTTTCAGAGGAAAATTATCACAGAGCTAAGGGACAATGTGTTTCCCTTTACAGATAGCTCTTCTAAGAAAAAATGTGTGATTTATAGCTAGATATGGACTTTGGAATTATTTTCTATTTCCTGAGTCTGAGCCTCGTATCCCATGATTTGCCCTGGCTTCCTTAGCAATAAAACATCAATGTGCAAGCTGAAAACAATTGAGCTGTGATGTGTTCCTTACAAGAAGCTGAAAAGACAGGCTTTGTATTCCTCTGGTATCCAGCTTCCCAAATGCACCCATTGTTTCTGCTTGTTTTCTGCCTGTTGCACTAGAAATACTGAGAAAGTAGTGCTGTAGTCTCAGAGCTGTACTTGGGAATGTGAGTGCCCTCATATCTCAGCTCCAAACCTCTGCATGGTTAGGACAGTCTTTCTGTCTGTGTTTTTGGTTTGTTATCACCTTGAAACACCTTCATCCTCCTTTTAAAGTGTACTCAGCTCCCCTAAAGGTCTGGCTGCTTCAGGAGCCAGGATTCCGCTATTAACATACCTTATCACTGTAGTCTAAATATGATGCTGCACTGGTCACCATAGAAATACCCTGTCACTGTGAGTCTTTCGTGCATTTCTCATCATGCAAATACACTTCTCAAATTTCTTTTTAAAATCTGAACTGCAGTAACATAACCCACAAATGTCTTGGCACGATCACACTATTAATCACTGACATTGCTTTTTAGGAGCCTGGCATCTTGTTTCATCCTGTGTTTGCAGTTTGCTCTTTGATATTAAAGCTGACTTGTGAGAAGGGAAGAAAGGTGGGATGGCAGCTTTACTGCCCTCCAACTCTTGCCCACTCAGGGCTGCAAAAGCTTATGGAATTTCTCTGCCACTGAAATAAACCTGCAGCCTGCAGATCCTCCCCCACGAGCTTGGAAATGTGGCACAGATGGAGCTGTTCTGTCTGTGGGGATTACATACTGGGGAGAGTGGCGATGCATAAGAACCCTGTCAGTGTTTAAACCCACTCACTGGAGGCTCATGGGCCGAGTGGGTAGAAAAGAACATAGAGAAGAGCTGTGACATCCCAGTATTGGGCTGGGTCCTGTCCTGGGCAGGAAAGCACAGATTGAGAGGTTTTCTTCTGACCAGAGAGAGAGAATAACCTCTGGAAATCCACAGTGGAAATGGATTTCCTAGCACCTCTAGGAAGACCATAAGTGTGGCTGAAAAGTAGATTTTTAACAAGCAAAAGACAGTCAGAAAAAAAAGTCGAACTATGTCTGTTTGCACATAATGCGAGTTACAATCCAGGGACCCAAAAGGATCATATCATGTCAATTGGAAGTAACTTCTGTTTTTGCTACTGTTCCCTGCAGGTTTGCTTCTCCACAGCTCCTATTTTCAGGACACAGTAACTCCTCCATGCTGCACCACTCGAAGGCTACACATAGTACCATATCAGGAAGTGCCAAAAATCTTTGTGAGGTAATTTCTCCTCCTCAAAGGAGAATCATGCACTGTTTTGTATTCAGGAGAGTTTCAGGGTTTTCAGTGTCCATCTGGTGTTAGACATGGCACTATTGAGGAGGAATTACTTCTGAGGCCACTTACTCAAGCGTAGGTCTCTGATCTCTTGCAGATTTTTTTATTGCTTTGCCTTTTTAACAATAGTTGAGCACTATATGTATCTCAGATAACATGGTAATTGAGCTGGTACTGTTGACCGAAGAGGTTGTTGTAGTGAAGTCGTGGATGGCTGCTCAGTATGCAAATGTCATAATGACACTGAACTCTGGAAAGAGAAAAGCACCCATATGGGAACTGTATGCTGTAGCATGCAACAAATCTTTGAATTGCCCAGTGTTACATGAACCAAGCTGAATCTTTAAATAAATGGGTGTAGATTAACCATTGGAGTATTATCTTCAGTAATTGATGAAATTCTAACCCACAGCACTCAACAGAATTTTCTTTGACAGAGATTTGGACTCCACAGTGGAGCCCCTTCCCAACTCTCCTATCCCATCCCAAAGTGAAAGGTCATCCTGTAGGAATCTGCTGAGGGATTTGTTCATCTCTAAATGAGGAGCATAGAACAGCTGCAGTCCTGGCTCAGATGGCCCCAACATTGTTCTCAGTCCATGGCACAGCCTCTTGAGCACATTGACGACTTCATTAGACTGGAGATAGAAGTGAAGATTTGACTCTCTCTTTACATATAATGGAAATTTAATTTAAATGTCTTAGGCATAGATTTAAATACAAAACTTTGTATCCACAAACCTGGTTAGGTTGACATTAGTGGCTGGATCTGATTTAAGAGAGTGCTGGCTAAAGGAGTCATATAATTGGTGTTTGCCCTGTTAACTGCTCCCCTTCTCCGAAGTCCTTTACTGTCACCTTAGTTTTCTCCCAGGTTAACAGTGAGGACTAGCTCTCCAAAATAAGGTAGCATTTGAGGTACAAATAAGGAAGAAAAATATTAAGAAAAAAATCCAGATTTCAAAGCAGGCTAGTACCATGGTTGGTACTGCAGAAGTGCTTGTAGTTTTATTTTTTGTTCTCAGAGAGACACGGCACACTTTCATTCACTTACGGGAACCTAAAAGGGATTTAAGAATGGAAGAAAGGTTCTAGCTTAATTTTGCTTCTTATTTAAAAAAAAAAAAAATCCAATATATTTCAAAACCAATCTATTTCAAAAGGGACTAAAGGTATTGATTTAAGAAACCAAAACCAGATGCCTGACTTCCAGAGCATCTGACTATAAGCAATGCTTCTTATACTGCACCAATTTGAAATACCCCAAATCATTCATCACTGGTGAGTAACATCATCTTCAGAGTTCATAGAAGGGATAAATGTGTTGCTGTCCATGACTGGGAACCTTAGCAGACTAAGATTCATTAATCAGAACTGCCTTTTCCTCAAGGAAAATGACAGCACTTATAAATTTTATCTGTAGTTTTCGCATGTGTGGGTGATTTGGCTGACTCATTAATCCAGGCAGAGATTGTTAATCAGTGGATGACTGCTATGTGTGCCACAAAACCATGATTCAGATTTGCTTCATTATAGGAACGCCTGATTGAAATAATATTATGTCTTACATTAAGCTGTAGCCTTCTCATTTTGATCTTTGCTTTCCTAAGAAAAATGGCTTATGTCTGCCTCCTCCAAATCTTTGCTTTCCTTTGCCAAGTCTCCAAGACATTCAGCAATAAAGTGGTGACCTCAGTCTCTAGTTGTCACAAGGTTTATGATAGGAGGTGGCTAGGTCAAGAGACACTACATCACTGTAGCCCTCTTGACAGAAAGAGCTGCAGTCCTTATGAAACCTGGGAGGGAGAAGGGGTACAGGAGCCAGGCCTTCACTTCCCTCGCGAGGCTCAGTGAGTGCATCATTGTGGGGAAGCTCCTTCATGGCCAGTACAGAAGTTTTAGATACGCAATTACCGATCTCCTGCTGAAATACTTACCTTTTTTCCACTCAGAGAGTTGATTTATTTCTTTGGTTTTGAGGGAACTAGTTCTTCTACAGTCGTGTACAAGAACAGTCCAGGTGTGCGGTTACAGAATGGGACAGATAGTGTAGATATGAAGAGGACTAAGAGGAGGCAGTTAGTAGACTTCATTCAAATCAGGATTCTCCAGTATAAACTACTGTAAAAAGTTATCTTAGTCAGAAGCCTGAAAGTGTTGCAGGCTTTGGTACACTTTGCTGGACAAAGACTAAGTGACCCAAATAGTCAATTCCTTAACCAAAGCTATTTAAAAGAAATACAAAAAAAAACTCAACCCAGAAATTCCTGGGCTTTATAGTGGCTGTATGTTAGAAGAAGGCCTGCATTCTAAATGCCTTTTCAAAATCTGATGTAAATTCACAGCTTCAACTATACCTTAGTTCAGCATACCTTGTTTTGAAAGTAAAAGAGGAATGCACTAGTGTCAATTTAAAAATACAATAAATCTAAGAAGACAGGTGGCTTTAGGTCATTTCACATAACCTTGAGACACTGCCACATAACCTCTTACGCTCAGTCACAGGTCACACACCAAACAGAAGGGGGGACACCCATTTCATTTTGCCTACCAATGCTTTCAAGTTTCATGCAAAAGAGAAGCGTGTTTGCAGAATGGATGTCTGAAAGTGAAAAATGGGGAATTGGCTTTTACGTACAGTTATTACATTTTCTGTAAAACTTAAGAAAAATACAAATCCAAACTTCATATGCTCTTTCCTCCACTTTTTCTCTTCCTCCTCTTTCTCCCCTACTACAGACTTTCAAAGTTTGTATTAACTTGCCCCCCCTTCTCTGCAATATTCTTCTCTCCCTTATTGTTAATTTGTACTTAATTTTTCCCTGCTTAGTTTGCTTAGCAGATCTCAGGGTGCGTCTCTTCCAGCCTCCTTTCACTGCACTCGCACAGCCCATTGCTTGGCTCCTTGGCCATTTCTCCTCACTCCCTGTAGCCATTGACACTCCTCCATTTCTCTGCTTCCTTGCAATCCTTACAATTTTCTCCTTCCTCCCTTAGTCTTCTGTGGTTTTGTCCACTCCCTTCCGTCTTGTTTCCCATCAGTGGCTGAGGCTAATATGTACTCCTGACCTCTCTCCAGTTTTCCTCCCTTCTTTCTAGTTAGCAAGAGCTCCTTATTTCCCCACAGAGAAATCCAGACCCAATCTGTAGAGTTTTTCACTTGTGAAAAAGGTTTACGTGACAAGGTTTCAGTGCAGGCGCTGCAGGGAGACCTTTGTGAGAGGAGGCCGGGGCTGCTCCATGCCAGACACGCCACAGGGCACACCTGAGCCGTTCAGCCAAGATGGTACCTTAAGAAAGGGCAAAAATGCCACAAAGGCAAAGAAGGTAATTCAAAAGATGTGTGAGCAACAGCCCTACAGATACCAAGATCACTCAAGAAGGAGGAAGAGGAAGTACTCCAGATGCTGGGGCAGGCCACCCCCTGAAGCCCATGGAGAAGCCCATGGTTGAGAAGGTGTGGCTCACGGGAGACACACACTGGAACAGTTTGTTCCTGAAGAACTTTACTTTGTGGGGAAGGCCCACATTGATCCCATAGGAGGAACTCCACATAGGAGCAGGGGAATAGTGTATTGAGGAGGAAACAGCAGGTAGGAACCATTATGGCCTGAACACAACTCCTGCTGCCCATTCCTCTGCATGTTCCTTCGTGGTCTTAAGCTTCATTATTTTCACTGAGAAGTCCTCACAGCTGTCAGTGGAAGCACTGATGCTTGTCTCCACAGCCAGTAATAAACAGTGAGTAAGTCCTGTGGTTGGGGCAGCTTGTCCAAATTGCCTATGGTGTAGCAGAGTGTAACAGTTCTGGCTAAATTTCTTCAGTAACGTGAAGGTGAGCATGTACACCTCTGGCTGATCAGCCCTCGGCTTCTGTACCCCTTTTACATTATCTAGAGTCTCACTCAGAGCTGAGGCCCTACAAATTATTTTAATTTTCCTCCTTGTCCTGTGGGTTATAAACTGACCTGTGACCACACAAGTCCACTGAAAACCGTGCTCTCATACAGAAAGACCAGAAAGTGCTGACTCCACACAATTGCTTTTGAGGCTGAAGCCAAAGCATCCTTGAGGAGCTGTTGAAAATTCTACATGTTGGTGCAGGGGCAAGCAGAACTTACCAAAGATGTTGCTGCAACCAGTGTATTAAAAAACTATGAATTTTCCTTCTTTTCATGTTCTGGTGAAAACAGAGTGGTGTGCAAACCTCCTCCAAAGCAGAAACCAAACATGAGGAAAATAGGGAAGAGACAGGAAGAAAGGAGAAATATTTGAAAAAGGTTTCTTGAGGAAGAATAAGTGTGGTATTGGTTTTGAGGTATGCATTACTTAACAGGGTGGTTGGCCTGATTTATAAAAATGTCTCTTTGAGTTCAGGTAGTGGATTGTAGGAAACCTGCCCATGGCTTGTGCGTGGGACCTCATTTTTTCCAGCGGTGCAGACAGAAACTGTGCAACTATTTAACAATATAAATATAAACCCCTTCTGCCTGGGGCAAAAGTCTGCAAGGGGTAGCAAATACTGAGACTGTGAGTACATGCAGATGAAATGGTGGCCACCGCTGCCTTCCAGCTGCCAATCCTGCTTCTGCAGCAGAGGTGATTTCCTCCTTGCCAGGGATGGCCAATGGACATGGCCATTTGCTTCTGGTCACCAGTTCCTAACTGCACTGACACAAACAAGGAAGCTGTTCAGGAAGTGGGCAACTTGTATTGTCATTGCCAGTGAGTAGGTACCGAGGTTTAGTACAATTAAACAACGTCGTCAAGAGAAGGACAATTTTTTAGAAGTTTTGTATACTTATACATAACCTTGAGCCAAACCTATGAAGAAATTAACTCCATCCCAGCCAAATCTAGGACATTTGTCTTCTAGATATGGACAGCTTTGTTATGTATCTAAATGTTTGAAGTAATACTGTTTAAATAAAGAGTTGGGCAGATATAAATAGGAGGCAAAATGGTACCAAATTGAAAATCAGACTACCATAACTAAATGATATTTAATACTTTCAATAGCAGCTTTTATTTTCTTTTCATCCTTCACTTTTGTTTCATTTTCTTGATGGATTAGGTGATGGATGGGATAGTAAATATATAATATTTATTTGTGATAGTCAGCTGTTTTCCCCTCATCCTTCACAGAATGTACCGTGTTCTGACTCGCAAGTAAAGTGGGATGCACTTTTTGTCTGTGAAATGTTAAAGTTGGTGTGATTTCTACCTTAGCCTGAGCTCAGGAAAAGAAATAATTTCTGATGCTCTGGTGAACCATTCTTCCTCTTGGAAGGGGCAATTATTAATTGAAATGTTTTGAAGGCAGTGCTGGCATCACAATTCTTCTTTACCTGCCCACCAACCCTGCAAAATTCCAAAGATGATCTTAATCCCTGGCCCATATTTTTTAATCTTGCTGATCCCCTGAACACTTTCAAAATGTCGCCTAGGACAAAAATGGAATGCTGAATGACTGATGCTGATTTGACTGGTAGAGTGGAGGCAACATTTTTGTCCCTTATATTGTTAGACCTAAGAATCCAGAATCTCTCTATCTCCCTCTTTCAGAAGTTCCCAAACTATATGTCCTTGTGGTGATATGCAAACCATTTCAGAGTAGTGTTCTGCAACAACAGACAGCCTTTTCCCTTATGTTGACCTAGAAAAGCTTGAAAGCCATTGATCAGACAGGATGCATGAAAGATCAGTCATTCTTCCTCTTCCTCATCTAGCTGAGAGGTGGAGGCACAGAAGTAGTAGAGCCAGGATGACAGAGGAGATCCATGCAAACACTGAGATTTCAGTTTGGGTGTGCCTCAACTGCTGCTTTGCTGTTTCTTTGCTTGGGAGAATTTGTCCTTTCCTTGTTGGGTACATGGCAGTAGGGCTCGACTTGGCAACCAGAGAACCGTACATGCAAGTTCTCAAGCATGATGGCTGTGTTGTCTCTGCAAAAAAAAAAAAAAATAGCACAGATTTCTCCCTGCTGAGGTGAAGACTTCCTCTTGCTCTCTTCATTCCCTGCCAAATACCCCAGAGGCCAGAGGGTTCAGGGAAGGGTAAAACTCTGCAGGACCTATTGCTGCACATAGTTCATGGGATGACTGGACCTTTCCCTTAATTACCTCTCACTTGTGCCTGTGTTTTCAGATATTGCTTCTCTCAGAGAAAAAGGAAAAATACTATGCAGTATCAGATGATGGAGAAGTGGAGGAACCAGGTAAAGATTTATGAGTAGGTTCTGTGATTATAAAAAGGAATACAGTCCAACCACTTCCAGTGTCAATATCTACAAGAGATTTGCCTTCAACTTGAGATGTCTAAGACTGTCTTTGGGCAATTATCCCACAAAAGTATATCAGTATCTCATCCAAAGAAATAGCTACTTTGGGGACTTTCACTCACCATTAAATATTTTTCTTTGTCCTAGGTTCTATCTGTTCCTCCTCCTTGGTATAAATTCTTTGAAGTATACATCATAGAAGCAGGAAACTTGTTATCCTGTGAGACAGGATCACAAAGATCAACCAGAAAAAAATTGATTAACAGTAAAGTCAAGTGCCTTGCCTTGCCAAGTGACTTGCCAAGGTGGATATTTTTCACTGGGTCACATTATCTAACTGAATGTTAAATTATAAAAGGTAGTTCCTAGGTGTGGGTACAGCTCTTTATAGGTCCAGGTCACTAGCAAACTGGTTTAATCAAACAGCTTTAGACATCCTGTTTGCCCTTCATATATATAAACATTTGAATCCTTTCCAGTCCTGGGAGTCTCTGCCTCAAGTTGAATGGCTCACATGCTTCTGTGGAACTTCTTGGTAATTAGGTGATGGTTTTAATAGTTCCTGCTTTGAGAAAGGCTGGGAGAAACACCTAGGTGATGCAGAGCCAGATTATTTCATGGGATGGTTTGTGTCACTTAGCACAGGAGTTCTCATGCAGAATCTGTGTAGCTCTTTGAACACAATCACAATGGAAAGTCCAATCCAGTCCCATCTAAAGCCGTTCAGGACATGGTTTCCCCCTGTGCCTGCAGGTGCAGCCTATTCTTGCCATGCTCAAGTCCAGCCATCTGATGCAGCTTATCATAAGATAACATTTTCATAATGGACTGAAACTATTTCTTCAGAGTGGGGTGGCTGTTTGTGGCTGTGGCTGGCGCAGTATGAATATGCTAGTCTCCCAAATGGCTATAATCAGAAGGTGAACATATGAATTCCTGAGGTCTTGATGGCAGCAAATCATTCTTTTTGAGCTTTTTTTACTCCCTGTGTCTCTCTTCTGATTCCTAGATCTACAGCATACTTCACCTCAAAAGCTGCAGCAGCCTCTGGAAACGTTTGCACTCCAGTACATCTGCTATTGTCCCTGATCTGACAAACTTTAGCATATCATCAGGGTGTCCCCTTATTTTTCCTGCCACAACAAAGCTGATCGTAAATTTATAAAACCTGTGGTGGACTTTCCTAACTACATGTCCAATTCCATGTGGATGAATTACCAGGTGACCAAATTTATCCACAGCATACTGGACATCTACTTCCAAGACAATTCATAAATTTCTTGCAATACCATTGTGAAAATTGCTATAGGAAAGCCTTGCAGAGAATTGGAAAGCTTAGGGGGGAAAGTCCAAGGATGCTCAGGAAGGGTTTAAAAAGGAGATCGTTCAAGGCCTCAGGAAGCCCCATGCCATTCTGAAGATCACAGCATGGGCTGTATGTGTCTTCCCATGGAAGGAAGTATTTGCACTTCACCACAAAAGGCAATAGGTGATATGGATCAGGATCAACCAGGATGCCATTGGTTTTCTTGGCCACCTGGGCACACTCCTTGCTCATATTCAGCCAGCTGTCAACCAACACCCCCAGGTCCTTTCCCATCAGGCAGTTTCCAGCCACTCTTCCTCAAGCCTACGGTACTGCATGGGGTTGTTGTGACCCAAGGGCACTTCATCTCGTTGAACCTTACACAATTGGCCTCAGCCCATTGATCCAGCCTGTCCAGATCCTTCAGCAAAGCCTTCCTGCCCTGCAGCAGATCAAAACTTCTGCCCAAGTTGGTGTCATCTGCAGACTGACTGAAGGGTCACTTGTTCCCTTGTCCAAACCATCAATAAAGATGTTAAACAAGACTGGCCCCAATACTGAGCCCTGGGGAAAAGTGCTTGAAACCAGCTGCCAGCTAGATGTAACTGCATCCACCACCACCCTCTCAGTCCAGCTGTTCAGCCAGATATTTACCCAGCCAAGAGTGCACCCATCCAAGCCATGAACAGTCAGTTTCTCCAAGAGAAAGCTGTGGGAGACAGCGTCAAAGGCTTTGCCAAAGTTCACATAGACAGCATCCCCAGCCTTTCCCTCATCCACTAAGTGAGTCATCCTGTTATAGAAGGAGATCAGGTTGGTCAAGCAGGACCTGCCTTTCCTAAACCTTTGCTGGCTGGGTCGGATGCCCTGGTTGTCCTGTATGTGCTGCAAATTGGTACTCAACGTGATCTGCTCTGTGTCCTTCCCTGGCACCACTGTCAGACTGACAGGCCTGTAGTTCCCTGGATTTTCTCTCCAGTCCTTCTTGTAGATGGGTGTCACACTGACTAACTTCTGGTCACCTGGGACCTCCCTGTTTAGTCAGGACTGCTGGTAAATGATTGAAAATGATTCAGTGACTATGCCAGCTCCCTCAGTACCCTTGGGTGGATCCCATCTGGTCCCACGGACTTGTGTGTGTCTAAGTGGTAAATCAGCACATGCTGGATATTCAAGAAGAAATTATTTTTACCCCTTTTTTCTAAACATCCCTTTCTCCTGTAGCCTGCTCCTCTTTGCAGACTTTACTTCTGGTTTACCATCTCTGCTTTTGATTTTGTACAGGTTGCCTGGAAGTGTATCTGAAACTGAATTGCTGGAATTTAAGTGTTGATGTTTGTGGTTTCTACATGTGTAGTCAATCAAAAAGCTGACCAGTGTTCTCGTCAGTGTTCAGTCTGGTATATTACAGCCAAATTATAATTGATGGTCAGGAAGAAGTCAGAAAGGTAAGCACCGGTCAGGAAGGTAACTACCTCCTCATTACTTTTAATGCAGTAACTATAGCTGACAGTCACAGGGACAACACAGTGCCTTGCACAATGCAGTAGACTGCTGATAACTTTCCTCTTACTGGAGCAAGCTCCAGGTTCTGAGAATGGAATATCCAAGCGTCAGAACTCCTGGGAACTGAGAAAGAGTTTCTGTTTTGCTTCTCCTTGCTGCCCCCTGCCCTCAGTATAAATGCCATCATTTACAAATAAGGATATTGCTAAAGCTTTTGTGTTTAAAACCCAGATTGTTGAAGGGATTTAAGCTGTATTTATATAAGTAATTAGTGGTAAAAGATTATTATTTTTTGAGTCACTAAATCCCTCACTATTTCCACATTTCTATCTAACGCTCATCTTTAAAGCATTAAGATGTCTTAGGTGAGGAAGACTTCATAACCAGAAGTTCCTAATTGCTAGCTAACAGTTACATGCTCTGGCAAGAGCATTAATCTTTCACTTACCAGTGGGAATATTTGTAAGACTAGAGATACTTAAACGGCTGTTATTTGCTTTTTCCTCTTCTACAAATGATTGCTGAATCAGTTTGTCTCGTACAGTTGAGTGGATTTGGCAAGAGAATGAACCCGATTTATTTGACTTTGAGAGAAGAGAGAAAATGAAGGGTTTTTTTTCCACGGGAAATGAAGGAACTTGAAAGCCAAGTAACAGAGATGACTGAAGAACTCAAGTGGGTTGGAATGACTGAGGGTATAGTTAAATACCTATCGCTTGAGTTTAAACCTCTCTGAGTTTTATAATATCCTTAAATCTTAAAAAAAATTATGCAGATCAGTTTAGGAATAAAGCTGTTCAGCTAGAGACTGAGAGCATGCTTTATCAGTTCTTTAGCAAGGACAACAAGGAGAAAGATATCAACTTGTCAAACCCCAAATATTAAAGGTTATTGAAAGAAACAGGAATTTCCTACTATTTTACAGATGCAGGAGGTTGCATAACAGTTATGGAATTAAAAACTTATGGATTATGCTTATGCTCAGGTACATCTATAACAAAATGCTGAACCATATTTCAGAATGTCTGAATTTGGGGGGCACTGAACCTCCAAATAGTCTCTTGCCGAGTCAGTTTGCTGGTTGGTTGGTCTGTCACCTATACAGCTGTGTCCATAGGGGGTGGTAGCTCATAGCTCCTCTTGTAAAGGACCTCTAGGTCTTTATTTTCAAACCAGAGGATTAATAGACTACATCTCTGAATTGTGTAGCTGTGGTGAAACTGACATTCAAAGGATTGTTTCCCAGTGGTTCCTGGGCAAGAGTGAAGTTATCATTCAGTCCTTAGGATGACCATGCAGAACCTACAATGTAAGAATGGCAGTGCTTGGTCTGGTGATAACTAAAGAAGTGACACAGCTGCTCTGCCTTATCCTCCTTTGGGCAGGGAGACTATCCCGAGTGATCTCCAAAGGCCCCTTCCAACCTCATACATTCTGTGTGTGTGTTCTGATAATGCCCAGATCTTAGAGACTTACCCATTAGAACATGGTACTTAAATAATTTGTACCTGGTGCTTCCATGTGTGAGAAATAAGATGGTAAATGCTTGAGTTCTTTGGTTTTAGGCTGCAAGCTGTTTGAGCCCAGCTCCATGATTTTCTCAGGGACCAAAGTGAAGCTGCAGTTCTCTGAATTAGCTTTTCTTACTGTTTACAAAGACAGGTGAAATATTTACTATTCTCCAGTACTGGGGGACTTGCCTGGTCATCATGATCTGG
This sequence comes from Struthidea cinerea, assembly GCA_013397865.1. Classification (NCBI taxonomy): domain Eukaryota; kingdom Metazoa; phylum Chordata; class Aves; order Passeriformes; family Corcoracidae; genus Struthidea; species Struthidea cinerea. Next base: position 129,451 of record VZTI01002066.1, read on the forward strand.
AAAAGGTAATAGCAGGGGAGTAGCCTTGCAATGGCATCAACAGGCTCTCTCAGCACTCACTGATGCAAACAGTCTAGTTCACAGACCCAAAGAATTGATGTAGCTCTAGTACTCTGAGAAACTACTGGCAATATTAGTTCTCGACGTTGCTGTTTCTAAACACTTTATCATAGTCTTAAATTAGAGTAATTTTGTCCTTTATTTTCCTACTTTGTGCTTTATTCATTTTATTTGCTACTTTTCTGCTTTGTTTACGAAAATATGTCACATTGTTGGGTTTCTAGTAAATTGTTTATACCGTTACCATTAATGTGCTCATGCTGACCAGCTCCTTTTCACTGTTACAAGACCTAAAGGAGATAAAAAAATTTCTTTTACCTGAGATGTCTGGGTTTTTTTTCCTGTCAAGAGGTCTCACATAGATACTGTTCCATGAAATGTTTTGGCTAGGAAACAAGTTTCTGGAAGCTAGAGATTCAATTTACCCGTGTTCATGTCATGCTCTTGTTTGGGTGAAAACTGTGAAGACTAATCCATGTAAAACTAACTTCAAGAATCCTTTAAATGCAGTTTCTAATTCTCCCCAAGTCACTCTCTGGACTTCCGTAGTTTGACCACAGCTCACTGATTGCAATGCAAACAAAAAGTTTCACTTCTCTTCTAATATCTAGTGTTGTAGTTCAGAAAAGGCACTCTAGTATGCAGTTATGGTATTAGATACTGTAGTCACTGGCTAAGCTTATATTTCAGAAACATCACTTATGGCTAACACACACTTTAATGGTATTGCCAAAGGCACTAGAGTTAGGTGATGAGGTTGAGAAGAGAGTAAACTGCTGCCTGCACTCTCTGAGGGTCACAAATCTTGTCATAGTAGGTATATTACAGCAGATTGTTTGAGTAGGTATGGCCATATCATTGTGCTTAAGGTGCCATCTCCTAAAAAAATTCTATAGTCAGAGAAAGTCAACACCTATACATCATGCCCTTAATGGTTTTCCCAATCTGCAGTGTTTGGTCTGGAAACACTAGGAAAAAACCAACCAACCAACCAACCAACCAACCAACCAACCAACCAACCAACCAACCAACCACACAAGAAAAGCAGGCATACAGTTTATAATTTCATGCACATTCTTGTATTTTGTTACTTTTGCTTCTGGCTACTTGAACCCCCGTTCCAGGGGTCAGATAGGAGGCCCCATTACTTTCCACAACACACAACAAAGGCCCATACAAAGTAATTTGTTGTTTAACTGGAAACAGAATTTATATTTCGGACAGACAAGATGCACTCATGTAGCTACATAACCCTTGAACTGAAACAAAGCAAATCTAAAATGCTGACATACTTTCCATTAACTCAGACTTAGCATCTGGAAAACATAGTTCCCAGAGCCAAGCACAGCCCCTGTCTTGGCACACAATAAAAGCTCAGTAGTTTGTTGAACATGGAGGGCTTGTGCCATATCAGATAGACCATTTCCAATGGCGTTTTTAGACAAGGTGGATGACTGCCTCATGGTTCATTCTTTGTTGGAAAGGAAGAAAGAAAGAGGGAAATATGCAGGTATTTTAAAGGAATACATTCAAAATATATGCATATTTAGGAACGTAAAGATTGGTTTGGTGTCTTTAGTCTTTGGACAGGTGAATTTTTAAGTACTTATCTTTCCAAGTGAAGCATTCAGCTGTTTGGTGCAAACTTGAACTTGGCATGGGCTTCCCAAGCTTTATGCATGCTCTTTGACCTATGACTTCACACCTCCAGGAAGACAGGATCTTTGTCATTTCATCAGCTGGGAATGTTTTGAGCCATGCACAGTGGCTCAAGGTACCAGTGTGTCTTGCGACACGCATTCCAATTCAGGTTTCTCCTTCCACCCAGCTCCTACTCGAGTTTCCACTCTCATCAGTTGAAAAGACACCTGTGTGCTTTTGAAGAAAACCTTTCAGAGAGAAGAGGCAGCTTGGAGCAATGCAGACGCACATCCTGCCTAAAAGCCAACCACCTTTGCTGATCTCACCTTCCTGCTCAAAAGTTGCATGGATTTTTCAAGGCTGGGCACCCAGCCTCTACTCTTACCTCAACTCTGCGCTGGTGTGGCCTCACCTTGAGTGCTATGTACAGTTCTAAGTACCTCAGTGTAAGAAAGACATTAAGCCATTGACGTCCAAAGGAGGGCAATGAAGACAGTGAAGGGCCTAGAGGGGAAGCCATTCAAGGAGCGGCTAAGGTCACTCGGACTGTTCAGTCTGAAGGAGACTGAGGGGGATTGGAGTTTTCAACATCCTGACAAGGGGAGGCAGACAGGCAGGCACTCATCTCCTCTCTGGCAACCAGTGCGAAGACCCGAGGGAATGGCCTGAAGTTGTGTAGGAGGTGCTTTAGGTTGGATATTAGAAAAGGGTTCTTCACCCAGAGGGTGGTTGGGCACTGGAACAGGCTCCCCAGGGCAGTGGTCACAGCACCAAGCCTGACAGAGCTCAAGAAGCGTTTGGACAATGCTCTCAGGCATTCTGGTGTGATTCTCAGGGGTGTCCTGTGCAGGGATAACAGTTGGACTCGATGATCCTGATGGGTCCCTTCCAAGTCAGCATACTCTGCGGCTCTGTGACCGGGACACGGCTTGGGCCCAGGCCCGGCGGGGGCTGTGGGACCCCCTTTCGCCGGCCCCGCTGCCCGGGGGAGGGAAGGAGGAGGCGGCCGGTGCCGTGCCCGGGTGAGCGCCCCGCGCGCATGCGCCGCGAGCGCGGCGCCCCCACTCGGCTCCGCTCGGGCCGCGCTCGGCTATTTCCGCCTCTTTGTTTTAAACTCCGGGCCGAGCCCTTTAAATCCCCCTTTTTTCTTTTTAAAATTTTCTCGGGAAGGGGCCGCGGGGCCGGTGTTTCCCTCCGCCTCGCGTTTCCGACTCCTCTGCTCTCTGCCCTGCGGTGGCGCCCGG
>VZTI01002066.1:133411-429492 GCA_013397865.1 Struthidea cinerea
TTTCTTTTTGTTTTGGTTACAAAACTCTTTGTGCCAGCTTTCTGTCAAGTCAGTTTAGACCCTTCCTGCTTTCTGTATGAAATGAATGCCTCTGAGAAATCAGTTCAAGAAATTCTGGTTTATTACCCCTGTATGCTTTGGAATGTTCTGAAAGTATTTTCTTTGGTATTTTTCGAAATAATAACTGCATATTTTCTTCCAGAGTTTCACAAAATAATTAAGTTTGTGGATGAAAAGCTTTGAATTAAAAAAAAAAAAAAAAAAAAATTGAGGTGAGCCTTTGAGGAGCGTCCCATATGTGTCCTCCATTCTAGATTGGTCTTGTTTATGCAGAATGAACAGTTGAGCGTATATTAGATATGTTGTAATGAGTCTTTTTAGTACTAGATAGTGTGCTGTTTAAAAAATATTATTGGTTATTTTTGGGTAGGATACTTGTGAATTTTTGTGTTCATTCTTTTAGGGGCCAATCAGATGAGAATCTCAACTGTGATACTCATCATGTATCTCCTAAAGGTGCTCTGCAATTCATAAAAAATTCTTTGGTAACAAGGTGAATAGAAACAGAAACTTTGTACCCTTTCAGTAGCTTTACTATTTCTTTTGAAGCTGTACTTGTAGACATTTTATAATGTGTTTGAGGGAATACAGAAGCTGTGCAGAACCAAAGGTACTTGGTGAAAACACATAGGATGCATTAGAAGAGGATCAGGCGACTTTCTAGAGATGCATAGGTGTACTGTGACAGAAAGCTTGGAAATAAAACATTTCATAAACCACTTTTTGAGGAAAATCTATTGGATTTCTTTCTGTGGGCTGATCTGGCTATTTTGATCTTGTTACTCTGCTGTCACCATAGAAAATCAAGACTGAACACTTGTAAATGTTGTAATAAAGTCGACTTAAGAGTTTGTAATTATCCTAGCCTAATACTAATGCCAAGATTGGCAAAAATTAATTACTATGGTATGAAAGATTTCTGCTACTAAGAGACTGTAAAGTACAGCTTTTAGTCACTGCAGCTGTCCTGCTCTTACATCTCCTGTCTGCTTATATGATTTAGACGAGGTAATCTCAAAGCTTTATATTTGAGATACAGGTAAGTTTTCTCATCAAGAACCATTCTACACTTACTTTAGTAGCTTTAATTTCATTTTTCCCATATGGCCATTTAATCTAGGTGGTGTGGCCTTTTTAGCTTTTGTCATGTAATGAACTCCCAGGACTGATATAATTCTGGATTAAATTCCTGAACTCTCTGGGCAACACTGTGAGAAGAAGTTGAAGCATTTCCATTAAAACTCTTAAGTGGAGCTACTAATCTCTAAGCTGCAAAATGGATGTGTACATGATGTTTTGAAAAGCATGCATGTTGATAGTGCTTCAGTTTACAACTACTGTCTTAAGTTACGATACCAGCTTGCAAGGAAGTGTAAGGACATCTTGTATTTTATAAAAGGAACATTTTCTCTACTTTTTGCTTTGGAGCTATTGTTGTTTGGCATGTGTGTATTAACTTAGTAGTTACTAAGTGGAAGCTTGTTTTGATAGTAGTGTTTGGAGATGCAGTTGATTTAAGACTGTCAGCATTCCTGAGAGTTTATTAATCTGAACTCTGGTCTCTTTTTGTCGGTGCTACTAAAGATGTTTAATGATGTTTGAAACTTCTTTGATTTGCTAGGTTAGTTTTGCTGTCGTGTTTAAAGGAAATGTGGAGGAAAACCTTCTCAGGGCAGTTTGACTGCAGTAGTTTAGAAGCCAGGCAGAAGCTGCGTATGTCTTTTAGCTTACACAAGACTGATTTGGAAGCTCTGTCTTGAAGTAGTTTTGTATTCCTTACACCTCCCTTTTTAATATACAAGCTTGCTGTATTAGACTGGAAGGTTAGCTAGTATGTGAAAGTCTTGTATGCAGTACAAGAAAAAAAATAAAAGCAGGTGATTCTGTGTTAAAAGCAATCTTATCTATTGTGATATATAACACGGTTTCATTGCTAACTGAAGAAACACTATAAATAGTGGTTTGTTCTATAATTGCTCTGAAGAACCTAGAGAAAACTGCTTTTATTGAAATTCACAGAATCATAAGAGGTTTGGGTTGGAAGAGACCTTAAAGATCATTTTGTTCCAACTTGCCTGCTGTGGACAGGGACACCTCCCACTAGACCCAGTTGCTCAGAACTCCATCCAAACTGACCTTGAACACTTCTAGGGATGGGGCATCCACAGCTTCTCTGGGCAACCTGTTCCAGTGCCTCACCACCCTTACAGCAAAGAACTTCCTTGTAATATCTAATCTAAAACTCCTGTCTTTCACTTTGAAGCCATTTCCCCTTGTCCTGTCAGTACATGCTCTTGTAAAAAAATCTCTGTCTTGTAGGCTCCCTTCAGGTACTGGAAGGCTGCTGCTAGGTCACCCCAAAGCCTTCTCTTCTCCAGGCTGAACAATCTAGTTCTCTCAGCCTTTCCTTGTAGGAGAGCTGCTCCATCCCTCTGATCATCTTGATGGCCTGCTTCCACACTCACTCCAACAGGTCCGTGTCCTTCCTGTGCTGGGACCCCAGAGCTGGATGCAGTGTTCCAGGTGGGATCTCACCAGAGCAGAGCAGAGGGGCAGAATCCCCTCCCTCCCCTGCTGCCCACGCTGCTTTGGATGCAGCTTGGGACACGTTTGGCTCTCTGGGCTGGGAGTGCACATGGCTGGGTCATGTCCAGCCTCTCATCCCCCAGCACCCCCAAGGCCCTCTCACAGGGCTGCTCTCCATCTGTTCATCCCCCAGCTTGGTTGGCTTGCCAGGGCTTCCAGGTCCGGATGCAGCTCTGAGCTGTTGCTCAGGAGTCCCTGAGCTTGGGAACCCCACTGTGCAGCTCGATCTAGTGCTTACCCCCACAGTTAACCTCAGTCGCTGCTGAGGTTAGGTCAGGTGATGCTATCTCATTGACTGACTGAAAATAGCTTTTCTCAAGTTAATTTTACTGAAAAAGTGCATCTATACTTTAATCAACAGAATATGAAATTGAAATACTCAGTGTGGTGGGAACGAATTGGACTGAAAGCCTTATGTGCTGCTGAAAGTTTGATTGAAGTTTGTAGAGACCTGAAGTCTTGCAATCATACCGGAGAGCCAACATTGTAGGAACAAATAAACCAGCAGTGAGTTCTTCAATGACACTATTTTCTTCCCCCCCCTCTGCCTTTTCTTTTTTCTCCTTAATCAGAAACAGTACTTTAGACTAGGAACTTCAAACTTTATGTAGGAACTTAAGGGTCTCTTTATTCCTTTGACAAACACAACACATACTTTTCAAAAGTAGGGGGTGGTACAGATCATTAAAAGTAGGGGGAATGACGAACTCTGGTGAGCTCAAGTTACTTGTTCTTTGTGCCAGAAGATGATTGTTCTCACAGTTATAACTGCCTCTTTCAAATCACAATTATAAGCTGATGGAGCCAGTGGGGGAAATTGTTGAGGGCGTGCGGGTGAGAACTGGAGTAAATCAAGGTACGTGTGGTGCCATTATGATAATGTAGGGATTGTAAGGAAGAAACAAGCAAGAGTGAAAATCAGTCTTTTTTGTAGTTTTGTTGCCAGTAGAAGAACTTAAACTAGTTCTGACATTGTTTTTCATCTCTGCAAAGTGGCATGGAGAAGACTTATTCTCCCTACAAATATTTATTTCAGATGATCTTAAGAGATAACTATTTTGTATTCTGAATTTTTAACTCACAGTAACTTAGAACTTTGTCTGCATTAAAAAGATCTGTGTTCTGGCAGCAGTAAGAATCCTTCTTGTTTGATTCTGAGACTGTCCCTATTGCTGGAAACTGTTGCTTTATGAATAGCCTGAGTTCATTTTAAGACAGAAAGCATCCTACATATGTTTGGTATCAATGAGAAAATGCTATGTAGTATCTGTGTAATTAAGAGAGAAAAAGTTAATTTTTTAGTTAACAGAATGAGTTTCGTGTTATTTGCTAACTTGCAAATGGCTGTCTTGTCAAGCTTTTCACTTAAGTACTTTTTTTCACTTAAGTACTCTACATAACCAGGCAGCCTACATCACAATTTTTATATATAATGCAAATTTTGTGTGAATTATGATGATGTTATGCTAGTACAGGTCATCTTTGTTATTCTTTTACAATATGCATGCAAACAATATAGTGTTTGTAATCATAAATATAATTTTTTCATGCAAATGTGTCAGTGTAGTGTTTAATGTGTTTTCAGGTAATGTGTTGTGCTGTACAGTTTTTTTCTAGGTTGTCACCTGAAAGAACAAGCTGAAAGATACAGTACAGCTGGCTAAATTATAAATTCCTTATGAATAATTATATCTGACACTTGCTGTTGCATTTGAACTATTGAGTACACAGATTGGCATAATAAAAGCCATCGGTCAGTTGATAACTTAGTTAAGGGACATTGCTGAATTTATTTTAACTGACTAGACAAAATGTTTTTATGATAAAAAATTATTTGTTGTGCTGAGCAGTGGCAATCAGTAGAACAGATTTGAGGAATAGGACTTTTTGGGGTTTTTTTTTCAACATAGTACCATCCTTTGTTACTTCAGAGTGACTTTTCCCAAAAATCATTTGGATATGGATACATTTGGAAGCTTGAGCCCTGCCTTGGCATTAATATCAAAACAGTCTGGGATCTTAGCTCCTGCATTTCAGATGATTGCATTTCATACTTTTTCATTGTGATAATAACTGGATTTTGTTTCATTTACCTTTTTTTCCCTAATATATAAATTATGTTCTAGACACAAGGACTCAAATATTAATTTCAAGATTCAAAATAGGAAGAGGTAAGGGAATTTTTTATGTGCTGTTTAAGTACCTAATCATGCACTGTGCTGAAAATGTATGTGCCCCTGTTCCTACATCAAATTATTTATATTTCAGACCGTAACTTCTGTTAAATCTGTATCTGTTAAAGATACTTTTACTACTATTTCATCACTTAAAGAAAGTGCTAACACGCTGTATTCAAACCAGTCTTCTTAATGCTTGAAATGTTTTTTTTTCCATCTCTGAGTTATTCCTTTCCTCTAAGGTCTGGGCCCCACACCAGGGTACAATGTTTGCCTGATGCCTTCTCTCTCTACTTAGGAAAGCCCCCCAGCTGCAGTGCTACAGCAAGTGATTAATCTTTCTCACTTTAGCATTGTACTAATTGGTTGTTAACTGTCTGTTTTTTAAGCTTTACTGATCCTTTTTTTAGGAAAAAGCAAGCTTAACTTGTTAAATGCTCACTTAAAATTGCTCATCCAAGTGGGCAAGTTGGTCTTACCCTGTGCAAAAGGCTTCACTTGTGTAAAAGTTTTTTGGTGTGGAAAGTGTAGTAAAAAATTACAGTCTTGAGTGAAATCCATGGTCTTAGTGATAAACATTTACCTTTTTTAGTAACATTTGCATGAATTTATTTAGTTTGTTGAATGAAATAAGTAATTAAACTATCTTTTCCTGTAGCAGTTTCCTTAAACTAATTGCAAAGTAGACTTCCATCTTAAATCAATTTATGCTTTAAGACCATGCTTTTTGTATTGGGTTGCCATAAGATGATGATTACTTCACAAATTTTTAGTTAAAATATTGGTAAAAGAAAGTTCTCTGATTTATGCTTATACTGTTCTCAGACAAACTGCAGATGCCCAATAGTTTTCTCTTTTCCCTTGAAAAATCCTTATATACATTTTGTGTGATTGAAATGCTGTGGTAATAACATATTTTACCAAAAGTTTCAATCTAACTATTATTGAGTAGGATGAGTTTAATTGAAATGCTTTTTAATAACATGTATATTTGTTAATAGTAGTGTTAATGCTTTGTAGCACCAGAGTAAATAATTTATTTGCATACCAATTTATTAATTTTGTGTTTCTGGTCTTGTACTTCTCTTTCTTGATTGACTAGAAGGAGGTAGAAATCCCTCCCAAGATCAGGTTATTCTGCAGCAATTTCAGAAGACTTGTGTTTGTATTAGTAAAATACTTCATTTGTCATTCTTTCTTTGACCATTGGCCACAGGAAAAGTAGCCTAGACTTGTATAGGCTTGTATCAGGTGTAGTGTAAATGGCACCAGACCAAATAAAAAGGCCTCTGGGTGGAGCAGTTTTCTTCAGTTCACCTTCTTGCTTGTGAGAGTCTTTCAAGTTTTGATAAAAGTCACCAGAAGCAGTCTGCACACTGATCCATGAGGTGTTGAGTGAATCTTGGCACTTGAAGGTTTCATTTTATTATCTTGGAAATACATAGGTGTAAAAAGTACTGCATTAATTGCAGTCACTTTCAATATAACATTTTAGGGATAATCTTAGAAACTGCCACTGGAAATTGTTTATCTAAATTTGTCTGCTCTAATCTCTAACAGTTATTCAGATTATGTAAGGTTATTTTGCCCAGACAATAATAGCTCTTGGGTTGTGTGATTTATGATTTTATGACTAAAAATGGCTTGAATTTGGACAAAGTTTTGCAGATACAGGGAGGATAATACCTTGTTTTGTTTCCCATTGGTTTTGGTGGTTTTGTTTTTTCTTTTTTTTTTGGACAAAGATGTATTTTACCATGACCGTTTTTCTAATTTACTGAATTTATCAATGTCGTGGGTTGAAAATAATTGTAGGACTAATTCTTTATATAAGTTATTCTGTGATCAAATATGTAAATCGATTCTGGTCTTCAAATGAAGTATTTTTGCTGCTTCCCTTAGGGAAGAGAAAGTACATCCTGTCCCCATGCTTCAGTTCCTCTCTCCATCTCTCCACCAAATGGGTCAAATTACTTTCATAGTGGAACTTGATGTACACTTCCAAAGCCAGTGCTCTGTCAGAGCATTTGTTCTCCAGTCACAAGCATTAGTTGGCAATGAATTGAATTTCTGGAGGTGTTTGGAAAGTGTCATAGATTTTTTTTTTTTTAATCTTTAGAATGGGAAATCTAGAGTATATGTGAAAAGTTTCTGGAGTCCCCTTCTGTAGCTTCCATTATTAGGCCTGATGTTACCATAAGATATATCCACTGTAAGAGTGAAGACAAGGGAAAAATGAGCTGCTTTTGCTTCTCGCCCAGATTCCTTAGCCATTTATGGCTTCCCATGGTAAGTAACCTTTTTTTCGGCTTACTCATCCATTATCGCCATCTGCAGAGTTTGACAATTTTAGCATTCAAATGGAAAAAAAAAACCAAATTCAGCTCTTTCCTCCCAACTTTAATCCAAAACCAAAGGAATGAACTTTTTTCGTTTTCCTCTGAAATGACTTCTTTCTAGTATGAAGAGATCTACACACGGTAAATCCTGAGAACAAGAATTCTTACAGATGCCCAGGATTTGCTGTGTGGAGATCGCTGGCAGATGTGGTCCTTTCTGATCTTGTCAGCCAAACTTTTACTGGTGTGTGTTTGTTGTGTTGATGAATGTTGTGTTCTGAAGAATGGAGGGAGGCTAGTGTCAGTGTATATGTCATCTGTTAAAAAAACTATTACGTATTTAATAAAGTTGGTAAGTTAAGTTATTTTGATTGTCTCTTATGGCATAGTTCAGTCACCAAAAGCAGGTCTTGGTCAATTACAGAGAAGGACCAAATTCAAGCGTACAGATACTAGTAGCAGGCTGCAGTAGTTAATAACTAGCATGGAAGGAGTTTCTTCTCCTTTTACTGCATGTCATACATCCATGTAGCATTTGAAATTGAAGCAATAGGGGTCTATGAAAGTGATTTTGCTTTAAAAATTTCCTGGGGGTACTTTAAAAGTCTATCTGGAATACAATTATTATGATAAGTAGCAGAGGTAGTGTTTATTTACTTATTCCTTGCATGGACTGTTGGACTCTGTTTAAGCTGAGCCTTTTCAGAGAGTAGTTTCTTTCTACAGTTTTTGAACAGTTTCTGTCAATGTGCAGCTGAAAAGTTTTGGGTGGTAATGGCTATCTCTTTGAATGCTAATTATCAATTCTGTAAGTTCAGTAATATTTCTAATAATGGATACCTTTTCATACAGAATGAATAAAAGCTAATTATAAAAAGCTGTAGCTCATCAGTGAGTTGCCACTGCTTTCTTTGTAATTTGCTGCTTTCTGATCTTAAACTGTGGATTAGAAAAGTTTATCGGTATATCACAGAATCATTATGTCCATGTGAAATGCTGTCATGACTGCTCACAGCATAAAATCCATTTAGTAATTATTTGTCTTCTTTCATACTAGTCTTCCACATAGGTGTTTCCTTTACCAAAATAAAAAACCAAAAAACCCCCGAAGTTTAATTACTGTTCCACTCTTCTGCAGATTTTATTTTTTATTAAGTCTATTACTTTGTTTCACCTGTCTGTTAGTGCTGTCTTTTTTACTCGAAGTTAGCAAGAGCTATCTGGTTGTTCAGTTTCTGTTCCAACTTCTTTATTTTCACTAACAATTTCCCATTACCTATAAAAGTTGACATCAGTGTCTTGTTTTAAGGGATTCTGAGGAGTTTTGTGGAAAGATCTAAGTGAAAAACATTCAACTCTTTTGGAGTAAAATGAAGCTATTCCAGAGACTGTAGGGTACCATTACCAGGACTGGATAGGGAAGAGCAGTTTAACTTTTGCACTGGTCAAGTATTTGTTTTCTATATTTCTGACTCCAAAGAGACAGGCTTCCATTTTAGCAAAATGACTATAGGCAAGACTGAAAAGGGAAACTTCTGCTAGTTGGAGTATGTGAGTCTTTCGTTTGTGTTTAAGCAGGTGCTGAGGTGCTTGTAAGAGAAACTGGTAACCACTTACTTTATTCAGTTAAGCAGTCGGTATTGGGCAATTCAACAAGTGTTTCCTGGGCTACTCCTTCCTGATTAAAATATAACTCTTACTGAACATGAGGAAGGAAATACAGACTATCATTTTGACAGATCTTAATAAAGTATGCTGTTGAAACAGCACTTGAGAATTCTGTCTGTCAGGCAGGTTGGTGGATGTAGCTCTACTTATGCCTGCCTTTTTTCCTGAAGAGTTTCTCCTTGCTTTTCTACTACGTTAAGCTTGTACTGCCATAAAGTTGCTTTCATCAGTAATTTGTGTTAGTATCTGTTAAAATAAGCACCTGATGTGTAAGAAAGTTTTGCTTCCAGGTGGCTGTCTCCAGCAAGGGAAATGGCAGTTCCAATGAGTAGATTCTAAAGCTGCAGCAGTGAGTTTGTCTAGGCTCTTGCACAAGTGAAACTAGCTTCATGGTGAGATTTTGTTGCTTTAGTAATTTAGACCTTTCAGCTCCTGCATGCTGCCAAGCAAATTTTCTCCAATTTAGGTAAGCTGGCAAATGTCACATCACGGCAGTGATTAGGTCACAGCAAAGAATTCAAATGTAAGTGCTGAAGCCTCTCATGCTTTTGTTGTCCACTGTAGGCAGTGTTCTTCACTGACACTGAAAGACAAGATAGTGATGGTGTAATGGTGTCACTCTGTTTTTTGGTTAGAGTTTGAAGAACTATCTGTTAATAATGACTTTGATGCAAAGTTTGGAATGACTGATATTCTGTATGTACTGTCAGGTTTTCTTGAACTGTGACACATTATTAGATTATGCAATGAAAAAAAATCTTAACAGTTAAACTTCACAAATCTTTTCTTTCTGCAACATTGACAGTGAAATATGAAAACAAACCCAAAACCCACAAACCAACCAACAACCTGAAACAAAACAATCAAAAAACCTTAAACCAAAACTCAGCAAAACAGAAAAAGTTTTGATAACGGCAGATATTTTTTCTGTGAAGTGTCATTTCATTGTGGAAGATAATGCATCTTTTTCTATTGCTAGACATTTAACTTCTTCCCTTCATTCCTATATGCATGCAGAACACCAGATCTAATGACGAAAAAAGAAATAAAAATAAATAGAATGTGCGGGCTTTAAAGGTATAATTCTTTCTACAAGTGCAAATTTTCAAACACTGTTATCCTGCTGAGAATATTTTGAACTGGAAAGAAGAGTAATCCTCATTGTGGAAGTCATTCAGACTTGGCAATATAGTAGTTGTTTTACAGGATCACGCATAGCAATGTAAAGAAATTTCAGAGATGCCACACTCATGTCTCTGTAATTATTTCATTAAGCCTGCCACAAGCATGAGCGGAATCCTTCCTTCACATAATGGAACCAATCCCAAGTAGAAACATAGTAAGACAAATTCAGAACATATGAAATGTGAGAGACATGGCTGATGAAATCTAGTTATGAATGTCTTCTGTGTTTTGGTAGAAGATACTTTCAAATCTCTGTGCTCTCTGGTAGTTCCAATGGATACAGCAGAACCTAATTGCTGCAAAGTTGCAAAGGTTTAAAAAAAACCTCCTAAGATGGCTGGGTTAGTAGTTTAGGGCTGCTCTTAATGTTCCTGTTCTGATTTAATATGGTAAAAGTGGTATGCTCAGCATGTCAAAATCAGCTCAGAGCTTAAAAGCTAGAGTTTTAGTGTGTTGGAAGAATGTGGTTTTGTGCTTATTGCATGAGTGTAGGGTTTTTTGCCTGGTCTTTATAGTCCTCCTTTGTTCAAACTGCTATTTTTCACTTTCCTTTCTACTACCTGTTAATGTGTCCATTTCTTTCCTAAGTCCTCTCAACTATTCCTTCTACTCCAAGCCTACATGCTTTTGTCAGTCTTAATAGCAGCCTTCCTTTTAGGCTATTACTTGAGTGCAGTTGACATAGGTACAAAGGGAGAAAAGGAGAGTTCTGCTAGGTTTGATTTGTCCAGGTTGCTGGTTTTTCCCTGCCTTTGTAGGGTTGACAAGTGCTTATTCATTGCCCTTGATTCTGCAGAGGACAGATGAGCCTAAGGGGTTTTTGCACAGCTGAGGAATACTGTCTCACATTTTTCGGACAGTTCTGCTGCTCAGTTGCGGGCTGATGGAAATGGCTTTTGGACCTTCACTACTGGCTGTCCGCTGTCTTTTAAGGGATGTTCGTCACGTTGTGAGTGGTACCTGAGTGAAAGACTTAACCATGAGAAACGTGCAGTACAAAGCCTGTGAGTTTGACACTGAAGAAGGGTCTGCTAGAGTAGAAGAGGATGCTGCTTCGTGACAAGTGCACTCTCACTAATAAGTGATGATTTTTTTCCTGGTATATTATTTTGCTTGCAGTGACTCACAAGTGTGGCTTTATCCCAACTGTTAATGGGTTAATGTATCATTGAAATTATTTGTGTGTCTGCTTGTTAAAAAAGGGAAGCTTTTAATAGTGTATTCTAGCATATATTTAACAGGGCGAAATCTTCCAGTCTTTGTAAATCACACATAAAAGCCTCTTGTGGTTTAACCCCAGCCAGCAGCCAAGTAGATCCCTGTATTACCAGCACTGTTCAGCACACATCCAAAACACAGCCCCATACTAGCCACTGTCAAGAGAACAAGCTCTGCCCTATCCAAAACCAGCAGATTCCACCCCTTATTCCATACCATTTGCATCATGCTCAGGTCTCACACTGTTCAATACAAGCTCATTAACCACCATCCCCCTTCCCACCCTTTGATAAAATACCCAAATATCATTCCCTTTGTCTGTGGACCACCCCTGAAAAATATCCCTAAAGTATCCTTTGAGTTCATTTACTCTATGGCTTTGGTCTACATATGTTGTGGTAGTCACTCCAGACAGGGGAGGTGGTGTGTTACGTGGAATTACTGGGCACCAGAGCCAGCTCAGATTGTGTCACTGCTGTGCTTGGACTTCTTGTAAGGCTTCTCTATTGGTTTGAGTGGTTCCTGTTATATTTATTCCTGTAACGTACAACTCAAATAATGGATTATAGTAATTTAATGATATATATCCATGATAATCTCCACACCTGGTCCTTTTGGATTTATAGGGTTTAATATTGCAATGACCTCCTCTTCTTGTCCCCAGTCTAGCTGCAGCAAGGGGTTCCTGTTAGAGTCCACCGTTAGTGTAGTCCACATCATAGTCCTCCCCAGGCTGCAGGGACACAGCCTGATTCACCATGGTCTTTACCACAGGCTGCAAGGGAATCTCTGCTTCCCCTCCTCAAGTGTGGGGCCCCACTAAGGGGAGACGGTTGTCCTTGAACTTGTCCAGTGTGGGTCCTTGCCACAGGCTGCAGTTGTTCATAAACTGATCCAGTGTGGGTCCCCTGTGGAAGTCCTGCCAGCAAACCTGCTCCAGCATGGGCTTGTCACAGGGTCACAGCCTCCTTAAGGCATCCACCTGCTCTAGCAGGGGGTTCTACATGGGCTGCAGGTGGATCTCTCCTCCATCATGGAGCTGTTCACACCTCACAGTCTCTTCAACTCAACTTCAGACAGAAGTTCAGCCTGTCAGCAGAGCGGCACTGAAAACAGCAGCACTACCCTGGCCATCTGCCAGCCCAGGCACACTGACATGGTGTTGCCAAAGTGTTCCAGGCACAGTTCAGTAAAGCGAGAAGCAGCACAGCAGTGAAAGCAAAAAGTGAGCACTAGCAAGCACTAGGCTGTTAATACATGTCAGGAAAGCGAGCCCCATGGCAAGTACAGGAGGCTGCTGTTTACCAGCTGAACAGCACTAACAGCTATATAGTCAGTCTGATAGATCCCAGTGGAATCTGTCATTATCTGGATCCCTTTGTGCCCCATGTCAGGTACAAAAAAGGACTGTCATGGTTTAACCAAGCCCTCAGCAGCCGCTCACCCACTCCCCCAGAGCAGAATGGGGGAGAGAATTGGAAGGGCGTACTCTAAAAAAACTGATGGGTTGAGATAATGACACTTTAACAGGGAAAGCGAAAGCTGTGCACAAAAGCGAAGAAAACAAGAAAACAAATTCACCACTTCCCATGGGCAGTTGTTCGGCCATCTCCAGGAACAGGGCCCCATCATTTTTAACTGTCACTTGGGAAGACAAACGCCATCATGCCAAATGTTTCCCTTCTTCCTCTTTCTTCCCTCCCACTTAATATACTGAGCATGATGTCACTTTAACAATTACATTTGTTCTGAGAGAGGAAAAAAGGTGGAAAATATTTTGAAAACCAAAGTTTCAAGACTTCAAGTTAAGAATTGAGGGAATTAAATGCTGAAAGAAGTGGAGGACTGAACAGCTGTAGGTGGAAAGAAAAATAGCTTCTGTGCTCTATTGGTTAAAATCCTGCTATAATATTTAGTATGAAATAAATAATGCAAACTATCAAGTTTGTTTCACATTGCCAGGTGCGAGAATTGTGTCTGGGCTAAGGAAGCTGCAGCAGCAAGAGTTCAAAGGAGACTGAGTATGTTGTATCATTGCTGCAGTTTATATCTGAAAGCTGAATGTCAGAATAATGGGAGAAGTGTGTGAAAAGAGTGCATCTTAAAGTCCTCCTAGGCTTTCAGGAACAAAAGAACAATTTTGCAAGGCTCCTTTATCGTTTGAATTGTATGGTACGTAGATAGCTAATGTTATATAAGTTACTGGCTGTAGATTTGAATCCAGAAAGAATCCAGAATACCTGCTAACCACTTGAAGGTTATGGGGTAATTCTAGCATTGCTTGTCTTCTGTTGTAGCAGCACAGAGGCAATTATTGGACAGATCGGTGAAGTTGAAAGCTTTAGTCACTAAATTTTTTTAACCAAAGGATATGTAGTTTCTCAGGCCCTTTCGAATCTTTGTTTGGATTAATTAACCATCAAGTGCTGCTATCTGGGCTTAATCTACATGGGAATGTGAAAAAGTGATTGCTGGTAAAATGTGTCTTCAGCTGAATTGTAGCTCCTTCCTACTTCTTACCTGCTGGTAGCTTCTGGCCTCTCACTATGGATTTCCATTTCAACAGCTACTCCTTTACTGATCTGCCAGTGTACCTGGACCAGTAAGTGGAGTCAGGTGGCTGAAAACCTGAATTTTTAACAGCCTTTTAATAAGTATCAAGAGGAATTGTCTTATGACAATTATATGAAGATTCTTCCTGTCTTTTTCAGAAACAGTTGATAAGGAAAATTGTTGTTTCTGATAGAGATCTGTGACCACCTCAGATGAAAGATATAAAAATCCTAGTACTCAGGTTATCATACAGTTACTTACTAGGGATACACGTTTTTCTTGTCTTTGTTAATAAGTGGGTGATCTCTGGGGTTGTAAAATTGCATTTAATTTTTATGTAACTAGATGTTTTTATTGTATGGTTAGGATTTTTCAACAATGGAAGTCAAAACATATATGTGTAAGTGGAAGGAGGAAGGCAAAGATCACCAAAGCTTGAAGATTTTGAGGAGTTGATGGCACAGGTCCGTAAGGCTTCTTGCTTCGTCGCAGTAAACCTTTCAAGCCCTGGTTTTCTTGTCTGGGTGGAGTCAGAGCAATCAGTTCAAATGTACACCATCAGTTCAGATGACAGCTGAAAGTCATTTGTTGTTTTGAGTTGCCCATCTGTTTTGCAGAGGTCTTAATAATGAACATTACAGTCTGTTTCAGCTGTGGTTAAGACCTTAAATTACTTTCTCTGAAGTGCATGGATAGTAAACATTCAAAAAAGTGATGTGAGATCAGGTAGTAAAATCTCACTGAAGATTTTTTTCTTCATGAGATTCAGGGCTGGTTTTGATCTCAGTTTTAACTACTGGAAGTCAAGGATCTCTTGGTCTCCTGGTCCATGTGAAAGAAAGTGCTTTTTAAATAACTCTAAATTCTCAACAAGGAGGATGTTGGAACATAATCTTCCAGTGTATGACAAATGTGTCATACATAACGTAACATGTTATGGCACATAACATAAGTGTTATGTGCCATAACATTTTGTCAAGACTTGATCTGTGATAGCACTCCAGAGTAGTCTTCAAAAGCTTCCTGCCTCTAGCAGTGATTTTGATTTCTGATAATGAGCTGGATTTTATTTAGAGAAGGTCACAGTGGTGTTCATTGCAGAAAATGAGTTCACTTCTGCAATAATGCTTTGCTTTGATAGTATTTTAAGACTTTAAGAACTTTGACACTCTGAGGCTGCTTCCCAGTTTTATCCATGCTTGTAAATGCATGTTGATTGGAAATGATCTTGTGCCCTCAGCACTAAAAAAGGAAATAGCAGAATGTGAAGAGTAATTTGAATGTAATTAAGTCAGTGATTCTTTGTCAGAAGTTGGAAAATGTTTAGTAGAATAAAATCTGGCCAGAGAGATGTTTTTATTCAAGCTATCTTGCAAAGGTTTATTTATCTGTAGTTGCACAAATATTTTTCTGTGTCCTTGTATTTGTTACTTTGTTCTTAGGACTGTGTCAAGACCTTGTTATGAGCATCTCATGGTCTGAACAACTAAGCATGTTGTAATTGGAAGAAGGGTCTGGAAAGCACCTAAATCAAGAGTTTTGAAGGAAGTGGTTTCACAGACTCTGGAGCCAAGCTAGTGGTGTGTTGCTGCCAAACAAAATTCAGTTTTCACCATGCAGTGCCTCCTCTTTGCTTGAGCATTCTCAAGTTCTCTGTTAACCTTCTTGTGAATAGGTGAATTTAGCAGTCCAGCAGAAGACCATCCACAAATTTGAATCATTTCCAAAGCATCCCTAAGCTTTGAAACAGCACTTACCTGTCTGGAAGATGCTGTTTTAATGTGACTGTATTAGGAGGTACTTTGAACAATATAGTGATGATATTTTAAAGTTCTGCTAATCGAGACAAGCTAGATGTCTGTTAAGAAAACATGTTTTCTAATGTAAAATGCAGCAAAATATTTTTCTTGCAAGGAATTTTAGTGACAATGTAATTTATAAAAGCTTTTCTAAGCAAAGGTTTCATTAACTAAATTGTATTTTAAATGTATACCTTACTAGTAGGACTTTGTGCACATACAGTATTATACAATAAACTACAGATACAGCAGTAAGTGAATTTGATTTTAAAAAATCCACTAAAATAAAAATGAAGAATAACTGTGATACTTTAGAACTCTGAGACCATCAAATCACGTTTTCTAGTTGTATTGTATTACAAATGCATCAGACTCTCTTAGGTTTTCTGTTACCATATGAAACATCTGCTCTGAGGCAGTGTTTCCTCATTTTCTGTTGCTGTAGTTCTTCTCTGTTTATGCTGCAGTTGCCTAAGCCCTACCAGAATGAAATGGAAATGGCTTACATTACTATAACGTAATTTCAGATAGATACATTGAATGCTTGCTGTTAGTAAAAGCAACTGTGTCAAAGTGGTTTCTTTGGAGGGCAAGGTACTGGCTGGGCTGAAGTACAAACTGTAGGTGTTTGCATGTGACAGTCAAGTGAGTTTTAAAAACCATGCCCTCCCTATTAACAGATGAGTGCAAAAGTTACGAAGAATAATTCTTTGTCCTATGGCTCTTTATATTTAATACCTTTTTTCCTGGAGATGGTACTCAGTCTACTGGGGTGTGTAAAAGAATGGCATAAACTTCTTGGCAATAAAATTTCATCCTATTTCTAAATGGGCTTAATAGTATAATAAATGACATTATAGTTAAGTACACATCCCTGATTTCGGTGATGCTGCGTACAAGCACAGCAGCCAAAACCAGTACAAGACACCAAGTTTTAAAGGTGGTTTGTTGTTTTCAAAACCTTTTTGTCCTGCCCTTTCTTTCCCTCTGGTTCTCTGCTGCTGACTCCTGCTCTGCCCACTACATTACTTGTCTCAGAGGTTAAAAGGAGTGAATGATTTGGAAGGCTGGAGCTGAAAATGAAAGAATCCCATTTCCCTTAGCAGCTGGCACTGCAGGTACAACAAAACTTTAAAGTTTTTGTGCTGTTGCAGTAGGGCTACCTCATAGGCTCTCAGTCTGAGTCTCCAGATACACTGCTGCTCATTTCAGATCTTTTGCCAGACACTTTTCCTCCCAAGATGCAGAAATTCAGTACTAGTTCAAAAGCTTGGAATTCTGATCCCAGTGATTAGGGTCTCATTCTAATGCAGTTCAATATCTTGCATATGAAATTTGGCTAGTTAGCCAGGTGCCTCCTAGTGCGTGATGAAGAAAATGTTGATGTGGAAAAAGCATGTCTAAATTATAGGAATTCACAGTGCTAAATGTCCCTGTATTTTGTGGTAGTATGCTTACTGCCATTTTAAATGTCATTCAGGAAACCTTGAAGAGTTTAATCACCTTTTTTTCCCTTTATTGAGGTTTACAGGTTAGCAATATGATATTAATACATAAGACCAATACAACTTAGGAACACTGACTGTAGCAAGCTTCTTTTGAGATGACTGTTTGGAGACAAAATAGTGAACCACTGTATTAACAAACAAACAAAACTCCAAACCCTAGTATCCTAATACACTTCAATAAAATAATGGGAAAAAATTAGCCATTCTGAAAGTACTCTGAGAACTGGATTAATCTTGTGTTTTGTACATTTTTGGCTAGCTACAGGAATACATGGTCTTTATAATTAATGTTTCTTTCTCTAGGATGAATGTTTTTTTCCAGTAGTCAGCTCTTCTTTTCTTTTCTTTTTTTTTTTTTTTTTAATCCTTTTTCTGTTGTAACAGCAGTAGTCTTTGGATTAGTTTCAATAAATTTTGAATATTGATTTTAAGATAAGACATAATTTTACAGTGAAATTTGTATTGTAACTTAAAAGCTTAAGTTAAAGCACTATAAGTGCACTTACTGTAGCTTTTTAAGTTAATGCTCTGAAAGAAAACTGAAAGTACCTATAAAAAATCCTCATATAATGTATTACTTTATGTTCATTATCATGTTTATTTCTGATAAGAAATGCCTGCCATCTGTTGCCACTTGAAAAGCTTCCTATTGATGAATTATGGGAGTGTGATCTCTTTCATAATAACACTTCCAGTGTGTCTTGGGTGGATGTAATACATATTTATCCCTTGTCTGACTCTAAGAAATGTTGAGGCAGTGGAAAAAGTGGAGGAGGAAGGATATGGGGAATAACGCACTGGGGCTGACAGTTGTGATGGTAGGTGGGAAGCAATCAAGAAAGTAGGGCAGGTTGTTGCATTTAGTGTGTATGTACATGTTCCTCACTTTAAAAATCTGCCATTCTCTTATTTTTCACTCTTACTGCTCTTCTTCCTAAACAGAACCTTTTAAAATGCCAGCTCTGATTCAGTATTGGTGCTTTATACATATTAATATAAGGCAATTTTTAATCATCATTGCTTGACGTCAGGAAAACCTTAGTCTTGCATTTCTTTGCACTGTGTTTGCTTTTGCCTTCAGAGGTGAAGGCAGCTAATGCCAGAGTCTGCCTCCAGCTTCCTATAGAGAAGTGGGGTGCTTAATTTCTCTGCTCTGTTGAATTCCCATTTGTACATTTTAAATGCACTTTCATTTTCTTTCCTCATGACATAGTCCTGCAACAAAACTCTGTAGTGGGCCTCTATAATAAAGATTTGGAGAGGTTACAGGTGGTCTTTATGAGAGGGGTTTAATAGTGGTTGTGCTGCAAGTCAGAGCTGAGGGTATGACATCGTTTGCATTTGGTTTTCTGCAGCTGGCATACTGAGGAGAAAAAAACACATTTATTGTCATTTTCCTGAGTTTTCTGTGACCTTGTTGTATCAAAGGCACCATCTTAGAGAAACTGTAAAAGGCTGAAACACTGTCTGGATCATTTAGTTAACTTCACTTTTATCTCCACCATCTCCCACTGTCTTTAAGTAAACAAACAAGGTGCCTGATTACATTTCTACGTTATCTGAAGTATAAGAGTATTACAAATATTTAGGAACATTTTTCTAAAGCCCACCTAAACATAGGTCTTAGATAGTTTGCGCATGTGGTTTCTTTCCAGTGTATCTTTAATTTAAAGAACTCTTTCTGTTTTCTCCTTGTCTTGTAAGTAACAGTCATACAGCCCTTTCAGACCAGGATGTGATAGGTGAATATAGGAAAAACAGAGGGGTTTTTTCACTCACACTGTGTTCTGATACTTGGTCCAGTTTCATGCCTTTCTTCCTTAATGTGTTCATCTAGAATTGAACATTATTTCAGAAGATGCTTTACTAGTGGCCTGCAACATTGCACTTAAGGCAGACTGGCTATTTGAGTTGGCCCGTGATAGGTTCTGGGTTAGTCTCTCTCTGATTATGGCTGCAGTAGATAACGTTTGAAGCTTGTGCTTTCACATGTTTGGATGGAAGGCACTGTCCATCTGTCCGTGGGGGGGTTTTATACTGCTGAGTCTTGGCATCGATGAATTCTAATCTACAATGAATCTAATGAAACTGAACATTTATTGAAAATTAAATGTGAATCTCTGTGCAGGGATTATATCTTTCTTCTTTGAAGTGTTCTAGTGCATTATCGGTAGGTGAAGATGTAGATAATGTTTTTAAAGCAGTTAAGTACTGTGTATAGCAACTCTCTAGTCTTGCCATTTTTCTGACAAATAGGTGTTTATTGTCTTCAGTTGATTTTATGAGAGGAATAACAGTTACTTGTTTTTCAATATATCTTCCTTAATTTAGTGCTTTATAGGCATCTGCTGTCAGGTGAAAATTTAAAGAACACTAACTTTGGTGATTGCAGTATTTGTTTATCTCTTTGGCTGCAAACACATTGATGGATCAATTTTGAAACCATTTCTAGCTAAAATTTGGCAGGTAGTTGCTTGACTGTTCAGGAGTCTAATGCGGTCAATTAATTTTAATAAAGACTCCAAATCTAAGCAATGTATAGGAGAAAATATTGAAATAAAACCTTATATCAAAATGTCATTGTATTCAACCCTGGTATTGAACACATGTCTAGGTAAATGAGATTTTTAAGATACTTGGCAAACTGAGATTGAATGGCTCTTGTTGTTGTTGTTGTTTGTGGTGATGGCTTTCTGTGGGGGCGGGCGTTAAATTTATTTTTAATATATTTAACATTTTAATAGTACTGATGTCCTGTGAATTTTCTAAGAAAGTTAATTCCTGTGACAGCTGGGAGGAGGTGGTGTTTTATGTTCCTCATTTCACTCTTCAAATTGAAATGACAGAAAATGTTATCAAAATTTGTGTGAAGCGGTGTGGGACCCAGTTTTGAGTCACTCAGTCACTTAGACTTCAACATCATTGCTGTTTCTCCTGCCTTAATGAAATCCTTCTTTTCTTCATTACGCCTTTTACTAATGACATGTAAGACAGAAATTTTGAACATCTTTGCTGTTTTGACAATTTACTGCAGGGCCTATTTAATTTTCTCTGGACAGAAACAGGTGTTTAAAGAAGTACCAGACAGATCAACCTCCCATTGTACCTTAAAAGAAAATGTGTAGTGTGAATGAAGAGTAGATGGGTAGATTTAATGCTGCTGTGTCCTGATTATTGCTTCTACTTTATCTCAAACTTTTGTGTCAATTTTTACATGTCATTTATTATCAGTGCTGTCTTTTACTTTGAAATGAATGAAATCTGTGTAAAAGTGAATGTGTTTTGCTTTGGGGTGAACATTTCTTAAGCCACCTTAATGCCACTATTAGTAATGGTGTGAATATACCCCAAGTAGTTTCTCTTTAACCAGTTAGTCAAGTCTCCTCAGGAAAAGAGACAAGTTCTCTTGAGTGTAATAGATTGAAGAAATAAATACTGCATGGTCATTTTCAAGGATGTTTTCATGAAAGTGGTGTGATATTGAAGACTTCTTTGTTTCGTTATTACCTGATAGCTGACATTACCATTAACCATGGTCCAAGTTCTCAAAAATAACATGGCAAACTTAATTTCAAATAAGTTGGCTAAAGGTCGTATTATTTGTGCTTTGGTTGACTTGCAGCTTTTTGTCTTTTGATCATGAATGTGAAATGTGAATTGGCTAGTGAATAGTAATGATTTCTAGCCTAAAAATCTGTCTAGCATAAAGCTCATCACTGAATCAGGCTTTGGGTAGCAATATTGAAGATCAAGTTATACTTACTATGTATAGGAAATTTTATTACAGATGTATTCAGATAGAGTTTATTTGGGTTGCCAGGTGGTTGCAGGGAGGGAGAAAAAACCATTTCACTCATTTGTTTAGTTCCAGAACCAAGACTAGAAATGAAAAAAACCAATTCAAGAAAACTAAGCAGCCTTACCAATTACCAGCTCACATAATCACTTTAAAACTAGGATCATAAGCTTTGGTTTTAAAAAATTTTCTCCACTATTCTTGTGGCAATAGTAATGCTCTCATATAAAGTTGAAATTTTAATATGTCTGTCTCAAGGATACTTTCACTTGCTGTGTGCAAAACAAGGTGGGTTTTTTGTCCTTGGTTGGTTTTTTGGGTCTTTTTTTCCCCTTTTATGATTTCATCTAAACTGTGCTTGAAACAAATAGACTTGGGGAGTATTTCAGGGAGAAAAATGTGGTAGTCTAGAGCTTTAGTACTGGTCCAGTTGTTCTTCTCCTACCGCCTTCCCTTTTGCTTAGTTGTGATCTCAGGCTTTGTGAATGTGTTCTGTAAGCAGTGTTCTTGGAAGCAGTACCTCTGACACAAGCGTGCAATAATATGAGATACTGGGAAGAAATCTGTAACTCTCCTGCGTCTGCTTATAAAGTTATCCCTGCTAAAGGTTCCTGATTTATTAAGGAACAACATACCCACCCACCTTGTCCTCCCCAAGTGCTGGGTTATGTAAAAACAGAATAGGTGTTGATGTAAGCTTGCAGTAGAAAGGCATAGGAATTTTCTTTCTAGTCACTTCATGAAAGGTAAGTTCATTCTGATAACTTTTATATAGGCCTTGTATTTGACCTAGTTTTTAATCTTGATTGACTGACCTGATCTCCTTCAGTGACAAGGTGTCCCACTTAGTGAATGAAGGAAAGGCTCATCTTGTTTATATGGACTTTAGTAGAGCTTTTGGCACTGTTTCCCACAGTATTGTGGGGAAACTGGCTGCTCATAGCTTGAGCAAGTGCACTCTTTGCTGGGTAAAAAGCTGTGTGGATGGCCAAGCCTGGAGACTGGTGGGAAATGGAATTAAATCCAGCTGGCCATCAGTCACAGGTGGTGTTCCCAAGGGCTCAGTATTGGGGCCAGTTCTATTTAATGTTTTTATCAATAACCTGTACCAGGGGATCAAGTGCCCCTTCAGACAGCCTGCAGATGGCACCAAACTGGGTGGGAGTGTTGATCTCCTGGAGGGCAGGAAGGCTCTAGAGGGGTATCTGGACAGGCTGTATTGATGGGCTGAGGCAGTCATATGAGACTCAATGAGGCCCAGTGCAGTGTCCTGCCCTTGGGTCACAACAACCCCATGCAGTGCTACAGGCTGGGGGCGGCAGAGTGTCTGGAAAGCTTTCCAGCAGAAAAGAACCTGGGGGTGCTGGTCAACACAGCCAGCAATATGCCCAGGTGGCCAAGAAGGCCAGTGGCACCTGGCCTGTATCAGCAAGAGTGTGGCCAGCAGGACCAGGGCAGGGATTGTCCCCCTATACTTGGCACTGGTGAGGCCACACCGTGAGTTCTGTGTCCAGTTCTGGACCCCTTACTTCAAAGGAACACTGAGGTACTGGAGCAAATTCAGAGAAGGGCGACAGAGCTGTTGGTGAAGGGTCCAGAGCACAAATCCTATGAAGAGGAGCTGAAGGAACTGAGGTTGTTTAATCTGGAGAAAAAGAGACTTGCGGAGAACTTGTCACTTTCCACCTGAGAGGAGGCTGTAGCCAGGTGGGGGTCAGTCTCTTCTCCCAGGAAGCAAGTGGTACAAGAAGAGGAAGTGCCCTCAAACTATGCCAGGTGAGCTTTAGATTGGATATTAGGAAAGATCTCTGTGCCAAAATAGTGCTCAGGCATTAGACCAGGCTGTCCAGGGCAGTGTTGGAACCCTGAAGGTATTTAAAAGATGTGTAGATTGGCACTAAGGGACATGGTTTAGTGATGTGCCTAGCTGAATCCGTAGTCCATAGAGCCAGCAATTAAAGTATAGTGGGTGTGTGCTGCTGACAAACCAGACAAGCTCACCAGCATGGACAGGCGTGTGCGTCTTTAAGGGGGAGATGGGAAGAACAGACTGTTGGGGTGACCAAGTAAGTCTGGCTGGCTGCCAGGGACACAGCAGAATCTGGAAGTCTCCATGGTGAGACTGCTGGTGGATGTGTTGTTTACATTTTTTTTTTTTCCTGTTTCAGGGCAGTCCTGTTTTCTGTGCTCACTTATTAAGAGATAGGTATCTGCTTTATTGAAGGTAGAGTACTAGTGCCATCTGGTGGTGGTCGTACATTCCCTGGAATGAGAAAAACTACTTCCACTGAGATCTGAGAAATTGCTGGCATGATACTAAAAAGAGTACACGGATATATTTGCTGCCTTAGCATGTAATTATGCCATTGAATTAAGTCATAAAAAGCTGTACCAGTATTTATAACTAGTTTTGCTAGAGCAAATTTAAATCTTTAATCTATTTCTTTCTGATCAACAGAAAGGTTTGTTTCTAGTAGTTTCTTTTATGAAACAGTGCTTTGCAAACACAACATAAAAGAGTTTTATTGGAGCTTACAATATTTTAAAACTCGGTTTGAAAGACAAATTGTCTTCTGTTATTGCATTTTGCTAAACCCAGCACAAACTTCTCACTGCTAATGTTTGAAGCCACTGTGCCCTTTTACTTTGAAACAATACATAAGCCACTTGTGAAAGTTCAACAGCTGACAACAGTACACCTGACAACAGTTGAAATAAACAACTTTGGTGTCTGAAGCCAAAGCAACCACAATATTGTTTTCTCTATCCTTTCATCTGTTGAAAAGGTGTCCTGCATCTTAAGTTGCTTACCTGAGCTAATATCCTCAACTTTCTTTAGAGTACTGTACAGGCTGTACTGACGTTGCTAGCAATGAAAATAGGGCTATGGCTTCTTCTCCAGTTCTCTGGAAGTAAATTTCTGACTGATACGTATCCTGCCCTACAATGGAAAAACTTGCAAAAGAGGGAGGTACTTTATTTTAAGCTGGTGAGGCTTTTAAATTTATTTCATTTAGCCGTTACTCTTCATCTATTGCAGGTCAGCATATTATTCTAATAAGTTACTTTTAAATAAATTGCCTTATAGAACAGAGGTCTATCTCTTCAGTCATTAACAGTCTCTAGCTTTCTACTGCAAATGATTAGAATTAACAGAGTATTTTTCTTTTAATCCAGCTAGTTGAAGGAGACTAATTCTGTGCTTGTATTTCTTCATAATCTCTGACCTCATGACTATACAACACTTTACCTGTATTGTGATGGAAGTGTGAATTAGATTTAGTTCTAATAACTAACTGCATTAGTTCTCTCATTACATGGTTGTGCTCACAATATCAGGAGCCATTTTAAAATTCCGTCTTTACGGAATAAGGTGTTTGCAGGCCTTTTCAGTTAGTATAGGTTGTGGAATTAAATAGAAACAGCTATTAAAATTGAACATACGTAATAGTATTTAAGAATTTAGTGTTAATATTTAAGTTAATATTTTAAATGTTAATTTATGAAAATTTATTGGTCATTTTTGGGAATGATGAAACTGATGGCCATAGCAAGGGCTTTATTTTTTTCTACACTTTAATTCAGCTCATTGAAAATCTAGGTTTGTCTACTGAGTTTCACCAGTGTGCAGCTACTAGCAAAACTGAGATGCTTACACCTGGTGCAAGCCACATGATCATAAGCATCACATTTGAAAATTGTCTTTTCCACACTGCGTTTTGGATCTGAACAAAGTTCCATTGCTGTATAGCTTTGTTCTTAGATTGCCTTAAAAACATTGTCCTTATGAATTGAGATACACCTGCTGCTTCCGGTATTTCTGTCATTTAACTACTGGTGCTGTATGATTTCAGTACCGTTCAGTAATTATTCACCAAAATTGTTATTATTTGTTACATTTAGCTGTTTTCCTCAGGCTTTCCCCACTGTGAGCATTATACTTCTGCTTTTTAATGAAGTAACATTACTGTACTATGTTTCAGCAAAAGAAAAATATGTATGCTTATCCTGTTAAAATAGAGCAAGGTTGTAATGGTTTGTGAATCTGTCAGGCATTCACTTCAGTTATGGATTTGTACTTGATAAGAATAACTTCCTGTTTTGCTTTACAAAGCTAGGTGGTACAAACAACAGTTACAGTTTGATGATCTGACAAGTTGTTAAGAGCAGTCACAGCACTTGAGAAATCCTTTAAAGAAAATATTAGTACTCACATCTGACTTACTGCAGGATCACTGGAGTGATCTGCTTGCCCAGTCTCCAGCAACCATCTTGATCTAAAAAGGAACTGAACTTCCGTGTCTTTAGTTTTCATAGTGCATCACTATCGCTCTGTAACTAGAACAGGAAGAATATGGTGATGATTTAGGACCAATTTGGTTGTTGTTTTTATTCTCACAAATTGAGTGCCACTTCCTTCTTTCATATGAACCAAAGTGTAACCTTGTCCTCTTCCAGCAGTAGTGAGGGAAAATGCATGACAAGTCCTTTTGAAAGACTGTTACTTGAGTTTATGTTGTGATGTGCTTTTGGAATGGGGATAAGCCTCTGAGCTGGTTTCTTTAAAAGCAGCGTCACTGATCTGTTCTCCACATTTTGCTGGAGAAATAGATCTTTTAAATTACAAAGTTTTATGGAGTTTATTCTACTGTATGAGAGGCTTTCTGTCCTCAACGGGGATTTTTTTTGGTGAGTTCCAGCAAAAGAGCATCTCCTGCAACTCTGCATTGCTTTCAGTTAATAGTAATTTTTTTAAAGTTTATTTTTACTTTGAATTGAATCAAAGAAGTTCATGATGGAACTGCGAAGAGATTTTTATTGTCATTGTTCTGAAGTTTCTGTCAAGTGCTATGATGAATATCTTGTTTTGTCATTGTTTCCATAATTCTGTTAGCAATATAACAGCAAAATCAGTAACTACAGGCTATGCCTTTGATTTTTTGGAGCCAGAAGATGGAACTAGTAGTACTCTTTACCCACCTCTGTAGCAGCTGAATCTTCACTGTGTGAATCAGTTAGAGAAACTGCTTCTTCTGTCAAACTTACCTATTCATGTGAGATTGTATCACCTTTAGCCAGAGAATAAAGGTCTTCTTTTTTATTATTTTTTAAAATATTATTTTATTCTGGCAAATACCTAGAGATTCTGGAAATACGAATTATTTCCTTTGAAAGTATTTTTGGAAGATTAAGATACAAAGAGCAGATTATTTGAAAACATAGCTTGAAAACTGAGAATGCTGCTCATCTGAATGTGCGCCTTCAATTCAAAATACTTTCTTTTCTTACAGACTTTCTAGTCCTTCAGTTGTGCTTCAAGGTTTCTGCTTACTTATTTGGTTCTTTACCCTGTCATTTTTGAAGATAATGAATTTCTTTATATTTTGCCATCATGTGTAACAGGACTTCTTAGTTTTTTGAGCAATTGTCCTTGTCTTGTAGGAGACTCTGTTAAATCTTTTTTTCTTTCTTTTTCCTGAGGATCACATTTTTCCCCCTTTTCTTGCTTACAAGTGCTTCTGCCCCATTGTTATCTTAAATTAATAGAGGTACCTAAATACTTAGGTGAATTTAGTGAGCTGAGTATTTCTTTGTGGCAGCTGTATTTTGAAGAATTTTGGATTTTAACTTTCAGACTATTCTTCTGTCTTTTCAGGTCTCTGGATGGCAGACTCTGAAAAGAAATGCTGTTTTAAGAGGTATGCCTCATGTAGGCCAAAATATTCTGGACTGGTGTCTATATAAATGATAAGGCTGTACTTCTGAGGAGTCCCTCTGCTGATCCTCGCTGTAATCTTGCATGAATAACAGTTTCAGTGCTGACATCTCTCTGAAATGTGAAAGCTTGTACAGAGATATGCAGGCTTGTCTTATTGGTGATACAGTTTTAATAGAGAGGCCTGTAAAACTTCGCTTAACTTTTTGCTTGATCATCTGAAGAGAACATCGCCTTAGTGGATGAAACGCTAACAAAACAGGTTGACTTTCTGAAATGTGCATATCCCCTTCCAGCCTCTCCTGACTCTGTGTGTGTGTGTGTGTGTGTGTGTGTGTGTGTGTGTGTGGTTGGTTGGTTGGTTGGTTGGTTGGTCGGTCGGTTTTTAATTGGGAATATAGTCCAGATGCTTTTGTAAATGTCCTCACTCCCTTTTTGGTGTGTTGTAAGACTTCCAGACAGAGAGAGTCTGACACGATGCCAGCAGTGTGATTTAAAATAATGTCAGCTGGAACCAAGATGAAGAAACATTAATCTTTTTGCAAATGATCTTTTTTTCATGTTAGCTGAATGTTTGGAACATTTTCTGTGTTTGTTTGGGGTTTCATGTTCCAGCACTGAAAGGAAGTGTCTCTTTTCTCTCCATTGTTGTATGTTGCTTCTGAATAATTCATTGCTTGGCAGCTGTTAAGAAAACATTCTCTTCAAAATTGAATTCTTCTACCAGGTCTCCCATCCGTTTCAAGCAGATGTGGTGGCATATATTAGAAAAGTAGGCTTTGTCTTTGTAAGAGAAAGATTGGTCTGAGTATTTTCTTTTCTTAACTTTTTTAAACAGGATCTCTTAATTCTTTTTAGGCACTTCAGAGGGTTTAATATTTCTGTAAAGCAGGACAGTGCTGATTCGTTTTGTTCTGACTCCAAAATAATAACCAGGATGAAGTACTAACAACTTGGGTTAAAAGTGGCTCTTCAGCTATTGACTAAGATTTTGGTGTTGCTCTTTTTTATGCAGTGTTTACAAGATTCCTAAAGAAAGTGATGCTAAGAATTAGGGAAGATGTTATTTCTATTTTCAACACAACCTGTGGGCAGAAATCAAGATGAGGGTGCTGCACTGCTCTTGGAGGAGGTGCACACTTGTAGGATGAGAGGCATCGTATCCCAAGTTGCAATGCTAAGAGACAGTGGGAGCATTTTTTGCAAGTGAGGGTGGTCAGGCCCTGGAACAGGTTGCCCAAAGAGACAGTGGAATCTTCATCGTTGAAGGTTTTTGAGCGAAGCAGGAATAGGCCCACATTAACTCAGTTTAAGTGGGCCTGCTTTGAGTGCAAGGTTGGATTAGAGCAGCTCGGAGAGATTACTCCATTATATCCGTAACATTATCCTATGAATCTATGTAATATGCTGAAGGGATGCTTTTTTTGCATTTCACATTTCCTGTAAAAACAGTTGAGGCTCAGGTTGGTGTGTTTTGTTATGTGTCTTTTTTGGGTGGGTTTTTGGGTTTTTTTGTGAGTTTCTTTCTGGCTTGGTTTGGTGGTTGTTGTTGTTTTTGCTTGTTGGTTTGTTTTTTGGGGTTTTTTTGGTTGGTTAGTTGGTGAGTTGAGAAGAGTTTTGTGATTATAAAACTGAGGAGTGACTTATTAGTATTTTAGCAACATGGTTTTGAGGGAGAAGAACTGTGCTTTGACTCCAGTATTCTTTTGTTGTCTAAGCAAAAAATAAGAGTCTTAATTTTCTTAAATAAATGTCACAGTTCAGTCAGTGGATTGAAAGTTTCAAAGTTATCTGCAGTTCTTAAAGTTTGAGATTGCTTGCTGTTGTGGGTTACTATTTGAGCAGGTAAATCTCAGAAGAACTAACAATTTAATTTAGAAGAACTAAGGAATTTCTGTGTTACAGAGATTTGCCTTTCTTGGCTTTGGCTTTCTAAAAACTAAGTTAAGGTACGGTATTTTCTGTTGTCTGCTAACTTCCATGGGGGTTTAGTGGGAGTCTAAGGTTCACAGTGTTCAAATGAGCTATTAGGTTTGTGTCTTGGGGTGACTTTATAATGTGTATCCCCTATCACTACCCTATGCCCACCAATCTTTTCTGTGTCTTTAAACTGAGCCTGAGAAGAACAGAAAACAAAAAACGTTTCAAAGCAGTTGTTTCAAGGACACGGAGATACGCTCCTCTGTTTCTGTGGTACCCTTGGTTTTTTTTTTTTTTCTTTTTTTTACAGCTCTTTTTCTCCCAGCGAGAGACGGAGGGTTGAATTTCGGTTTCCTAGGATTTTTGGGTTTTTTTGTTCTTTTCTTCTCTTCTGGACTGTTTCAACAACATCTGAACACATCCGGAGAATTTTCCCGGAGGCCCGGGGGGGTGGCCCCTCGCCGACCCAGCTCCGAGGAGGGGAGAGACCGCACCTACAGAGGATCTCTGAAATCTTCTCAGGTTTTCTCTCCACAGAGAGAGGGATCTCATTATTTAGCATTATTATTCCCCACCTGTGTGTGTTTGTTAAATAAATAGCTTGTTATCTCTTTCACTTTCCTTTGAGGAAAATTTTTCCCGAACCTGGGGGGGAGGGGTGGTTGCAACCTGACTTCTATCAGAGGGTATTCTCCTCCAAATTTGTCCAAACTAGGACAGTTTGGAAAATGATATTGTAAATGTTCAGAATCTGGTCTGTCCTCTGAATTTGCCTGTTTTTATATAGAATGGCAGCTGTCTGTGAAACTTTTGCTTCTGAACTTGACTGAGAGCATGTGAAAGATTCAGAAGCTCTTGAGCATGTGTCTTCTACAGTGTGGTTGATGGGTCACATTACAAAATAGGGCAAATGCAAATAGTCTGTTTTAGAGGCTTGCTGTTCTTACTAAATCCTGCACAGTCTAGTGAGTCTCTGTAAAATAAAGAAGCGTCAGTTGGGAGATACGTTTTTGCTCCGAATTCTTTTTTAAAATATTTTTAGGCAAGAAGATATCAGCCTAGGTTGTGCATTGGAAAAGTAAACTTACCATCTCCTATTATTGCTTCAGGCTGGTGTGTGTGACTTTCATGTCAACCTGATTCTTTGTGTTTTCTTTTTACAGCAGCTGGTTTTAGATGTTGAGCTCATGCTAACTTCTTTGAGTTAGTGTCTCTGTGTGATAATGATCATGTGACAATTGTAAGCAGCTTGAGATCAGTCAATATAATAAGTTCAACTTGTTTATTACATGGGTAGGCAAAGGTGGTGTGATAGTGTAGTAAATTCATAGGATCATATGGTAATTCAGGTTAAAAAGACATCAGGAGATCATGTCCATCATGTGATCTGGTTACCTGTACTACAACCTGAGGGAATGGCATGACCCTATGTCCGGGGAGGTTTAGGTTAGATATTGGGGAAAGGTTCTTCACCCAGAGGGTGTTTGGGCACTAGAACAGGCTCTCCAGGGAAGCGGTCTCAGCACCAGCCTGACAGAGTTCAAGAAGCGTTTGGACAATGCTCTCAGGCACATGGTGGGATTGTTAGGGATGTCCTGTGCAGGGCCAATGCTTGGACTTGACAACTCCATAGGTCTCTTCCAACTCAGGATATTCTATGTAATCCAGCTGCTCAAAGCAGAGTAAACTGAGGTCAGACTAAGTGGCTCAGTGTGTTATCCAGATATGTGTCTGTGCTTTTAAGATGCATGGCTGCTTGGAAATGTGTATTTGGAGATGGACTTTTAGACTTCTGTGGTTTTTAAGGTTAGATTAATTGTTTTGGAGGTATGTGAATTAATTTTTAGCTTTCTTTTCAGCATATCACTGTTTGAGAGATGGGAAGATGAGTTCTGTGAAAGAGATCACCTGGAATTCAGATGTGAAAAAAAATCCCTTTTTCAAAGGGGAGGCGTTTAAGGGAGACCTGGATATGTCTAGAAAATAGTAAAATAGGTTGTGTGATTCTTAGTCAAACTTCTTGTTTTGGATGTTGTGTAGTCTTGCTGTTTAGTTCCAGTTTGTATGAGATTACTGACATGGATTAATTGCATGTGCAGAAGCTGTCAGTAGCCTAAGCAGAAGGATGTCACTTCACTCAGAACTCTTCAGAGGAATCCAGCACCTGGTAAACGTGCTTTGCTTCTTTTACGTCACTACATGTTGATATGGTAAGAGTAGCTCTTTGAGAGTCTACTTAAATAATGAAATCAGATGCTGAGACTTCTGAAGGACAGTGAGATTTTGTCAAGAGATATGTCATCTTGAATTCACGGGAGTCCAGCATTTAAAAAAAAAAACTAATTCGGTCTTCAGTTGCTTGTTTGATAAACTCAGTATTTGTATGTTTGATAAACTCCAGCTGAAATTTTCAGGGTGATTAGACTGATGTAAAATGTTAAATATTTGAGAAATATCTTCTTAATTGTTTTCTGAACTCTCATCTGAAAACAATGGGTAGCCTTTATAACAAGGTGGAATTAAGATGACATAGAAATAGGACTTTGCATATAATTTATGATATACTTGTCAGCATTAATGTATTGGGAATATTTTATACCTTCTGCTTGCTTCTAATCTCCATGTCTAATATGCATTTTTCTCCTACAGCAGTGTACTTCAGATTATATATGGTTACTTAAAATATGTGTTTGGTGTGGGGGTTTTTGGTGGGGTGATTACAACTCGGCTGTCTTATATGATGAAAGTGGTGCTTAACTTTTGTTTGACAGTAGGCTGTAGAAACATGGGTATCTTGGGACACCTTCCCAAGAGCACACGTGTGGTTCAAACAGACTAGTACCCATTCTGAGCTAGTTAATATATTCCAGACAGGATCATGAAAGACATCCTGTATTAGCCACCCATCCACATGGAGAGTTTCTTCTTAAGCATTGTGAGTGGTAGCTTAGCTTTGTACTTTGTGGTATGACTGTGTATAATTTTCAAATGCAATAATAATGAGAAAAATAATAGTTGGTGATGAAATCTGCAATTACGTTATTTACTTCCCTCTGAAGCATACAGGATAGGCAGGTGATAAATGTGGAATTACTTTGCATAATATGGAATTACTTTATGTTTTTAATTAGTTGCTATGATTAGTGAATTTAATTTCTTATATGAGGCTGTAACATTAGTGTCACTATTTTTGCTTTATATGTGTCATTAGTTCTGCTAAAATTTTTTTTCTGTTTCTCTCTAGGAAGCAATTCAAGTTTTCTGCAAAGTCTGAGTATTTATGTTATCTGACTGAACTGACATCTTGGTAATATGCCATTTTTTGTGAACTTCTCTCTACCTTTCTAAATAGATATGAAGCGGTCTGGCCTTTTAAAAATTTTATTTTTATTAATTCTTTAATTTTTAGGAAGTCCTCTTGTTGTTACGGGTTAACTGTTTTGAAAAGCAAGAGAGGCGTTCTAATGTTCTTCTTGTTCCCAAGACTAGAGAACATGGGTCACAATTGCACAGAATGCAGGCTTGAATAAAGTCTGACACTGACAGCTTGCTTACAGACCTTAGAAGTTGCATTGTTTATTGGAGATTCAAGGTGTGCTGAAGCAACCATGTCTGGATCTCTGCATGAGCAGAGAAGAGATCCTTTTCTCTCCTTCTCCTGCTGTAGGTTTTATCACCTTTTGAAACTGAGGTGTCTACTGCCCTCAAAAGACCTGTTACCTTTCTGTTGCTTCTTCCAATAGTTCTTATTTTCAGTCCTTTAAGCATCTAATGAGAGAAACTGTCTATCCTTCTTGAAAGGTGTATGAAATTTTCGTAAGGTTGATTTGATAGGCTTGCTCCTGATATTCTTGAAGATACTAATTTTTCCAGTGCCAAAATGTATATTATTTTTTTCCTATTAAGTTGGCAAAGAGTGTATTATTCTTGCTATCCTCCTTTTTTCTTCCCTTTTTTTATTTTTTCCTGGCAGTGGGCTTTATTACTATTTTGTATTATTTTTGCCTTTGTTGTATGGTTCAGTCACTGTTCTCATAAAATTATACCCGCCTGAACTTTTTTTAAAAATTTGTTGATGGTTCTTCTAGTGGCAGTGTTTTTATCTTGACTGTAGTGAGGGAAAATTGTAATTTTTTTTCCTAGAAAATAAACAGTTTCTTTACTTCAGATTTCACTGTTAAATCTTTGGCTCTTCTGTCTTAGTAGTGCTTGGATTCTGTCTGTGATGATCCTGAACACCTTCTTCTGAATTCCTGCCTAGACAAGTAATTAGAGCTGTATTGGTATTGCCTTTTTCAGGATCTGTGTAGTCTAATTTCTCTTTTGCATGTCATTTTCTAACACAAAG
This sequence comes from Struthidea cinerea, assembly GCA_013397865.1. Taxonomy (NCBI): domain Eukaryota; kingdom Metazoa; phylum Chordata; class Aves; order Passeriformes; family Corcoracidae; genus Struthidea; species Struthidea cinerea. Next base: position 166,285 of record VZTI01002066.1, read on the forward strand.
CATGCTAACTTTCTATTTAACTGGTGGCTTGATGCCATTCCTTGAGCTCTTCTTGAAGAGTGATGTTGAATAGCTCTTCCTCAGCACCACAGAAACCTCCATACCTCATGTAGTAGCTCTTAACTAATGATTAGACCTCATGCGATAACTTCCAAAGATTTAATGTGTGTCTGGTTTTCAGAGGGTTAAAAATAATTGTACAGTTTAGAAAAGTAATTAATTTTCTGAGTGTAGGTTCTGACCTATTTTGTCTGATGCAAAACCGAGCTGCTCTTTTATTCTTTTGTAATGGGAGGTCACTAGATTTATAACTAAATCTCAAATACTGTAAAATAAGTTTGATCTCCCCCCTCGATCTTGACCATGAGAACTGGAAGTCTTCCTAGTCCTTTTTGCATAGGACTGTGCAGATTTGAATGGGTGGGTGTTGGATATGCTTTTCCGTAGTTTATGGTGGAACATAAGGTACTTCTCTGCACTGGAATAGTTCAGATGGGTGTGGAAGTTTGCCTTTTGAGAGTTCTTTTTTCTTAGTACCACTTCATTGCGCATAAGAAAAAAAAATGACAAAAATCAGACAACCTTGTTGCGATATATCTATGTGAAACTTGGGGAACATGTGTCACCATTCAAATTTGGAAATGTTTTCCAAACTAAACTAGATGAAAAGCACTATTTGTTAGCCAGGGACAGTAAAATCACTTTAAGGGAAAACAGTGTAATTTGGTGACTTCTGCAGTCTGGGAACCACATGTAGAAGGTTGTAAGCAAGTATCGCCTGCTCTGTTAATTCGCTAGAATACTGTCAAGTTCTGGTAACAGTACTATTTTCAAAATATTTTGAAAAACATAATACAGCTGTGTTTAAAATATAACAGTTTATTTGTTAAGGCGTGGGCTTTGTGTGGTGTTTTCTGTCTGAGTAATTGGGGTTGCTGCAAAAAAAGTTCAATGAGCTTTTTCATTTTTGATTTGTAATTTTTTTTCCTTTTAAAGCTGCTTATGCCATCTCATGCTCAAAAGAAAGGAAAAATATCTAGTTCAAGTTTTAGCACAACAAACTGCAACTCTGCCAATGAAAGCATTTTAATCTGTAATGTAGTCTTTAATTAAGTTGTGTTTAAATAAAAGGGATTCCACATGGTTTACTTTCCAGCCCCATTATTGAGAGACAGATAAAAATTATGCTTTAACATACTGACACAAGGCAAACGCTTAAAAGTGTGGTTAAACCTAGCAGTTGCTTTGACTTTTCAATTGTCAAAACACTTTTGATTCTGAAATTACTTTGAGGTTTTTCTCCCTCCATATTTTTGTGAGTTTGCCAGCATTGCTAGACTGAATATGATGACTGAAGTTACCAGGACAGTAGGGTTTCACCTTAAATCTGAATCCCTTGGTTGGTAAAGGATCTTACCAGTAGCGTGCTGGAAGGGCCATTTTCTATGCTCTTGCAGTACTGACTTGCAATATAGTGTGGGGTTTACATTGTTTAGCTTCTGTGAAGTGACACAAAAGTGAGTGCCACCTCTGTGCGCACACATCCTTGTACGTTGTGCGGAAGTCTAAAGCTGGGCTAATACTAGTTAATCGTTTATTCCCAAATGACTGCAGCTATGTTACTTTATGGTATGTCTCTTCCACAGACACCAAAGATGCTAACGAGAAAGATTAAGCTTTGGGACATTAATGCCCATATAACCTGTCGTCTGTGCAATGGATACCTGATTGATGCTACTACTGTAACAGAATGCTTGCATACTTGTAAGTAGAAGTATAATTAAGTTAATGTTGCTGGTTTGTTTTTTGTTGTTTTTTCTTTCTCTTTTAACTTGATATGCAACATGTTGTAATGGTTTTCAGTTGAAATTTAAAATATCTATTGTGCATCAGCCAAAATAGCATGTGCTTTACTAGATTGCTTTTCTTTAACAGATGATTTGCTTTCTTAACAAAGCAAATGAAGGGGACATTAAAGCTGTATGACATAAAGTTGAAGCCATATACAATTAGTGGTAATGTAAATATTCAAGAATGCAGTCTGTCTTCCTGCTAAAGGAATGTGGAATACCTAGTTCTCTCTTCTGTGACAATTTGTGTAGCATATGTTCTCCACCTGGAGCCTTTCAGATATCTCTTTCTCTTCTGTTCTTCTGCAGAGAGCGAGTAGTTTATTGATAAAGTACGTTGTGTTGTACCCTAGAAATAAGCTTGTGTTCCAAAATACTGTGATAAGGTAGTTCTTTGTTATTAAGTTACTTCACAAATTTCTACTTTCATGTAAGTGAAAGATGATCTAGAGCCTTGCAACGCATCCCACGTTTTAAATTTATTCTGTCACAATATTTATGTTAATTCTGATAAAGCTATTATGTTGTTTAATAAGCTTAATGACTTAGTCCTAAATTTTCTTGGATGGCAATTATTGGGTAACTGTGTCTTCATCATAAAACGAAAAGTTTCAGCAGACCTTCACCTAATATATGTGATTAAGGAGAAAGGCAATGCTCATGATTTGTCACTGATTACGTTTTTTATTATATTCCATTTAGAAGCTCTGTTTATCAGCCTTGATAAATTTGTTGTACTTGTCACACTTCATGTTGTTTTGGATATCCTCACAGAATCTAGGATCATGGAATGGTTCATTCTATGGTTCCAAGGACCACAGAATGGTTCTTGAAACTGGAACCTGGATTCAATCCCCTGGCCATGGGCAGGATCAGCATCTACTGGGTTAGGTTGCTCAAAGCCCCATATAACCGGGCCTTGAATGCTTCCAGGGATGGGACACCCACAACTTCTTTGGGCAACCTGTGCCAGTTACCCTCACAATACAGAATTTCTATCTAATCTGAACCTATCCGCCTCCAGTTTGAAGCCATTCCCCCTTGTCCTCTCAGTACATGCCCCTGTAAAAAGGCCCCTCCATCTCTCTTGTAGTGCCCTTCAGCTGCTGGAAGGCTGCTTTAAGGTCTCTCCAAAGCCTTCTGTTTTCCAGGCTGAACAACCCCAGCTCTCTCAGCCTGTCTTCTTAGCAGAGCTGCTCCAGCCCTGTGATCAACTTCATGGCCCTCCTCTGAACTCGCCGGATTGGGTCCATGTCCTTCTTATGTTGGGAACCCCAGAGCTGGACACAGTAATCAGTGTCTCATGTCCCTTCTGCATTTGTTTGATACCTCAATTTCCATAGTGTTGTTTTCAGAGAAAAATCCTTAAGCTAGACTTCCACTTAGTTTTGCCCAAATTTTTTACTGCTGCTAGTAAGAAGATTGTATGCAAAATTAAGATCATAATAAGTTAACATGGCTGACAAACAGCTGGGGAGATGGTAATTTTTCACTGTTCTTTAGGAATAAAACAAAACCTCACAAATACCCCTCAGCTGATATCACCTGCACCATATCTTATATTTGCATATGGAAGAAATATGTGGATTAATCCACAGTGCTGCAGTGCTTGCTTCAGAAGCCAGGGAATGCACCTTACTACCTTTTCCTGCTGCTTTTTTGGGGGTTTGTTTGGCTTGTTTCTTCCTTATATTGACAGTTTATATTTTATGAATACTACTTCACTGTGTGCCTTGTAGAATTAGTTTTGTGAGAAGAGGCACCGGCTATCATGTAGTAGTATATTTTATGAGTACTGTTTTGGGGCAGAACAGAGGAGAGCAGAGTATAAATAGTTTACTTTGAAAGAGTGATGGGTGATCGTGTATTTGCATATAGAAGTGTGCAGCTGTATAATGAATGGCTGTTTTAGCAACTCCTACCAGGACATTTTACTAATACTGAGAGTCTGTGCTAATGCTGTCTTTTTAACAAAACTTCATACATGTTGGCATTGTTTGTATTGTGTAAAATAATGCTAATAATGTATGTTCCTGGAAAAGCATCCTTGCATAATCTAGCATGACATTACCCTGCCTGTTGAGATAGTGAATTCTCTTCTAAATTGTACCACCCTGAAATTTTCATTCTGTTCTACTCAGAACTGCACATTTTTCTTACCTTTTCCATTTTTCTCTAATTTCCTGATCTTCAGCCATTCAAAAACTCTTCAGTAGTAAATGAGGTCCTTGAGTCCTTTAGTGAAAGTAATTTGGAGGACCAAGGCCAGTCCTCTGGAGGAACAGGGCCAATATTTGTAAAACTGAATTAAAGAGAAAACGAAGGGTTTTTTGCTTTCTTTCCGGCTTGTTTCTCTGCTGTGGTTTTAGTGTGTTGGTGACAGGTAGGCCTGTAAGTCAGTTGCTAAAAACTTCATTATTAGTAAGTCCAGCCTTAAATCTTGTTTTAGTTTAGATCTATTCCTTGATTAAAATTCTATCTTAGATGATATATGCAGGTCTTATTTAACTTTGCGTTTGTAATGTCAATTTTGTTAGTGTTTACATGTGAAAGCTGTCTTTCTATGTTATGAAAGGGAAAACCTCACGTTATGAAAGGTATCATCTTCTGGATTGTTGTGGGGTGACTTTATGTGTATCCCCTATCGCTACCGTATGCCCACCAATCTTTTCTGTGTCTTTAAACTGAGCCTGAGAAGAACAGAAAACAAAAAACGTTTCAAAGCAGTTGTTTCAAGGACACGGAGATACGCTCCTCTGTTTCTGCGGTACCCTTGGTTTTTTTTTTCGGCCCTCAGTCAATTTTTTTTTTGGCATTTTTTTTCCAGCGAGAAACGGAGAGTTGAACCTTGTTTTCCTAGGATTTTGGGTTTTTTTTTTTGTTCTTTTCTTCTCTTCTGGACTGTTTCAACAACATCTGAACACATCAGGAGAATTTTCCTGGAGGCCCGGGGTGGGGGGGTGGCCCCTCACCGACCCAGCTCTGAGGAGGAGAGAGACCACACCTACAGAAGAACCCGGACATCTTCCCAGGTTTTCTCTCCACAGAGAGAGAGATCTCATTATTTAGCATCATTATTCCCCTCTTGTGTGTTTGTTAAAATAAATAGCTTTTATCTCTTTCACTTTCCTTCGAGGAAAATTTTTTTTTCCCGAACCTGGGGGGAGGGGTGGTTGCAACCTGACTTCTATCAGAAGATATTTTCCTCCATTTTGTCCAAACTAGGACATGGATTCATCAGGATGATAAAAGGTCAACTTGAACTAGATACAGAAATGAAAAAAGTCAAGAGAAGTGAAACTGTTAAAATAAAAAAGTGAGCATTAACCTTGCCTGTTCTTGTTCTGATGAAAGCTCTCTGATGTGTTTAAGAAATCAGAAAATGTACAACTCAGTTCATGCCCACAGTCAGTGCCCACATATCTGGGTACATACCATAGATACTGGAAAACCAAGGTAATGGAAAATTCTAGTAACAATATTGTTTCAGACCATAGAATGATTTCCATGTTGTCCGTCCATTACTCCAAAGATTTCCAGTTTCAGGAGAGTTTATTAATCCCAACCTGACCCCAGAAAAAAGAATCTAGGTGGCTGCAGCACCCTTCATAGCCATCTAGTTGCATTTATTTGGATGCTGCACTCAGACTGAAACCTGCCAGAACGTTAGCCAAATTGTGACCGGTTCATTTTAGGAGGACTTAGTGTATACGTAGTCCAAACTGGAAGATGTACTGACATGAGATGATGTTTAGGTTGGAAGGGACCTATATAAGTCACCTAATGCATCACCACTGCAGTGGGCAGGGGCATCTTCAGCTGCATCAAGTTGCTCAGAGCCCTTGGTGAAGCTGTACTGGGCTGTCTGGAATCACCTCCCTGTCCTCTATGTGCCTTAGCACTGCTTCTAGGAGGATCTGCTCCATGATCTTCCCAGGCGCAGAGTTAAAGCTGACAGGTTGGTGGTTTCCAGGTTTCTCCTTTTCTGCCACTTCCTAAAAGTGGACGCAATGTTTCCCTTTTTCCAGTCATTGGGGATTTCATCTGACTGTCAGGACTATTGCTGTCAGTGGCTTGGCTACTACATCAGCCAGTTCAAGACCCTGGGACACATCTCAGCAGGTCCCAGAGACTTATTTGTATTCAGGTTCCCAGGTGTTCATGAATCTGATCTTCTCACACAGTGGAAGGGACTTGACTCCCCCAGTCCTGGCTTTGCGGTTCATCTATGCGAGATGTGTGGGAAGAGAAATTATTTGCTGGAGAAGACTGAGGCAGAACAATTAAGAACCTCAGCCTTTTTCTTGTCCACTGTTACTGGTTTGCCAGTCGTGTTTATCTGGGGGATACACATTCTTTGACCTTCTTTTTCTGACATACCTATAGAAGCCCTTAAAATTCTTCACGTCCCTTGCCAAGTTCAGCTTCAGCTGTGATTTGGCCTTTTTGATCCCTCCCCACACAAGTTAGCAACATCCCAGTACTCTTTCCAGGATACCTGTCCCTGCTTCCTCTGTCAGATTCTGCTTCTATTGACGTGGAATGGGGTCTGGCTTCACTTTTGCAAATGGATCTACTGCTCTGGCACTCTGCTGGAACAAACTGTTGTGCGAGATCTGTGCTTAATGTGCAAAGCTATGAGGCTCAGTCTAACCTCTGCCACCAACAGTTCTGTCATCTTAGGTGTGTAAACGCAAAGCACAGTGCAAAGTTATTATGCTTCATTTGCTGTTACTTTTTTATTTTTTTAATTAATGGGTGTTTACCTAATTGTGCTCTCTTCTTGTTTGAGAGGTAGATGGCACTATAGTTACAGAAATCCTTTCATTTTGTGTGGTAAGTGCATTAATACCAAGATTACATGAACTAGTGAACTTCAAGAAAAAGCTATACCTCCCTTCTTTGCTCCATACCCTTTTGAGTTGTAACTTCAAGTGAGTGAGGATATCATGTAGTCGTGTATTTTATGAGTACGGTTTTGGGGCAGGTCAAAGGATAGTGGAGTATAAATAGTTTATTTTGAAAGAGAGATGGGTGATTGTGTGTGTGCATACAGAAATGTGCAACTGTATAATGAATGACTACTTTAGGAACTCCTGCTAGGAAGTTTTATAATACTGAGGATCTGTGCCAATGTAATTTTTTTTCTGGTAGAAATTTAACTGTAGTGTACTCTGTGAAAATTAGACTTAAAATAACACCCAGATATCCACTTTCCAGCTTTGGAATTTTTTTTTTTTTTTGTGTTGGCTTCATTGCCACCACACACATTTGCTCTATATGTGGCCATGGTTAAAGCAAGTATGTTTTGTTTAGTATCTTAATGGCAAATAGTTCCTGTAATGTCATCCATGCAAGCTGAATGTTGACCTGCTAGAAATTGTTGTTCTAGTAAATTTCAAAGTGGGATTTTGTGCTGTATGCTGCATTAAGAAGGTTTTCGATAGGTATGGATGCTTTAATTCTAGTGCATCCCTTCTCTGTATCAAGAACATTAATGAAAGGTACTGGAAACTGTATTCTACAAGATTAGACATCATGCACATATGATGTAAAAAAATGAACTTCATGTAAATTTCAGTAATGTGCATTTCTGTGACTGTACTAAACCAGACTTTTATTATGTTACTTTTATATGCTACTTTTATTCCTTTTTAATTGTGAATGTCTTTGTTACTAGTCTGTAGAAGCTGCCTAGTGAAGTATTTGGAGGAGAACAACACCTGTCCAACCTGCAGGATTGTTATACATCAGAGCCACCCATTACAGTATATTGGGTAAGTATAAAAGCAGACGTGCAAGTAGCTTCACTCTAGACTGGTTCATCCCCTTTGATACAGTACAGCTTCTAAAATTTTCATTCTTGCTTATCAGCATGTTAGACATTTAAAAAGAAGTTTGAAGGGGATTGAGTAGATACAGGATGAAGTTTCTGCTATGAATTTTCAAAATTCATGTATGGCAGCTTGTTCCAGACTTAAAAACAAATAAAGCATACACTTAAATGTTCAATTTCTGTGTGATTTTTAATGGGATTTAGTAATTCCTCATTTTTTATGCTTGAGTTGTAAAAATTATATATATGAAGCATTTGTAGAAATTACACTTTTACAAAATTATCAATAATTAGTCTCAGTTGGACAGCGCTTTTCAGCATCTGACAGTAATGAGAGAAATAATTTTCAGCTTTATTGTTCAGTTAATCTTTTAAAGGTCTGCTTAGGTCATAGGAACAGGAAAGAATGTCATAGAATCATCATAAAATGGTTTGGGTTGGAAGGGACCTTTGAGAGATCATCTAGTTCCAACCACCCTGCCATGGGCAGGATCACCTTTTGCCTGGACTGGGTTGCTCAAAGTCCCACGCAGCCTGGGCTAAGCATTTCTGGGGGTGGGGTATGCACAGCTTCTCTGGGCATCCTCTTCCAGTCTTGCCACTCTCACTGAAGAATTTGTACCTGTTATCTAACCTACACCTGCTGTCTTCTAGTTTAAAACCATTCCCCCTTGCCCATGTCGAAAGTCTTTTTCCAGCCTTCTTCTGGGTTCCCTGCATGTACTGGAAGGCTGGTCTGCGGTCTCCCTGGAAACTTCCTTCTCCAGGTTCTACAGCCCAAACTCTCTCAGCTTGTCTTCACAGGAGAGGATGTCCATCCCTCTCATCATTTTCATGGCGCTCCTCTGGACTCACGCCAACAGGTCCACATCCTCCTTCTTTGGGGGCTCCAGAGCTGAAAGTAGCAGTCTAGGTGGAGTCTTTTGCAGGCAGAGTAGAAGGACAGAATCCACCTGCATTGATCTGCTGGCCAAGTTTCTTTTGATGCAGCCCAGGATGCAGTTGGCTTTCTGGACTGCAAGTACACTTTTCCAGGTCATGATGAGTTTCCTATCCTCAAGTCCTTCTCCTCAGGACTGCTGTCAGTTACTTCTCTGCCCAGCCTGTGTTTGTGCTTGGGATTGCCCCAACCCAGGTGCAGGACCTTGCACTTAGCCTTGATGAACTTCATGGGCTTCACATGGACCCACCTCCTAAGCATCCCTTCCCTCCAGTGTGTTGACTGCCTCACACAACTTGGTGTTGGTGGCAAACTTGCTGTCAGATCCCACTGTCTGTGCCACTGACAAAGATCTTGAACAGCACCAGTCCCGGTACTGACCCCTGAGGACACCACTTGTCACTGGTGTCCTTTTGGATATTGAACCATTGATCACAACTCTTCTGAGGGCAACCATCCAGCCAATTCCATATCCACCAGGTGCTGCATCAGCTAAATCCATGTCTCTCTGGTTTAGAGAGAAGGATGTCATGCAGGACAGCATCAGATGCTTTGCACAAGTCCAGGTAGATGCTATGAGTCACCCTTTCCTCATCCACTGCCTCTGTAACCTCATCATAGAAGACCACCAAATTTGTCAGACACTGTTCTAGTGAAAGCCATGTTGGCTGTTGCCAGTCACCTCCTTATTTTCCATGTGCATTTGCGTAGTCACATTGCATTTTCACTAAGTATTTTTGTTGGGTTTTTTCCTCCTTTAGTTTTCAGAAAACACATTCTCTTTCTTTTCCTTAAGTGCTTTCTTTTCATTTTACTACAGTGTAGTAACTCCTGCTGATGAAAATACATTGTGATGGTGTGTCTGCATAAGCTGTTGCGTATCAAGTAGTGTTTTGTCTTCCATTATAAAGAACTTAGGTTTGTTCATAACATTTTTCGATGTTCCTTTCTCACTTCTATAATAATTTCTGTAGCAATGGTTATAGCAAGTGAGTCTGATTTCACTTTTACAGAAAACTCAGTATTCCATACACACATTTTTCAAGCTCATCCTCATTCAGGAGCCTGAAACTAGGTACGCTGTCTCTATGTCTATATAATACACTGATAATATCCTGTATGAGTGTATAATTAAAGGGACAGGTAGATGCAAGTAGGCAAGAATGAATAAATGACATGCAAGACAACATGTTTGCCTTGGTTCAAAAACCTATTTTCTGTGCAAAAAGGGTACAGGAGAAAACATGACATTGAGAACAGCTAGAAGGCAATTTCTTATTTGTTTTTTGTTGTTAAATACACTTCAACTTAAGTAAGCTGCTTGAACGAGTTGTAAAATACTACCCCATCAAAACTGAAACAGACTTTGTCCAGTCTACTTTTGGATATATTTACTTACCTTTTAAAAAAAATAATTGAGAGTCCAGAGTTTCACAAGATGTTTGAAAATGGAGATTTAAACACCTGTTCATCCTCCCTCTGTCTGAAAAATAGGTAAACCAAATGTGTCACCTTGTTCACATTTCTAAATACGGTTATGTAGCATCATAGAATCTTAAAATTCTTTGGAACCTTAAAGATCATCTGTACAATCTAGTTCCAACCCCCAGATTCTCACCTCTGATGTAATAGTGATGTCTTATTTACATATTTTTGTTGAAATGTTTTTGGCATTGTGTCTACAGTCTGTATGTGACACTTCATAATCCCAGCCTGTACAAATGGGATTGCTACTGGTCAAAATGATGTGGATTTAGGATAAATTATACGCTGAATCTTCTTGTAGTGCTACTTAAAATATTTTAATTACTGTTTGTAAATGTCTTGATTTGTCACTATTTTTGTACTTGCTCGCTGATCTCCAGTGCTGTGAAGTGCTCATGTCAGGTGATGAGAAGCCTGAGACTACTCTTGTAAGCCTTTTCTTTTCAAGTCAGATTCAGGACTTGATACTGCAAACTCTTTTGAGGTAATGACATTGCAGCAGCCAAGGCAGACACTTGAAATGCTTCTTATACTGTTTCTTAATTGGAATTTAAGGTAATATTTCATTTCTTTCACACTACGACTTATTTTAGACTAGGATAGGATTTTTCTAGGTGAGCTGGGAATTAAAGTTTAGAATCTTAACTGGCCCTGCTGTTCTACTTGCAGTGGGATTATTACCCTTTTTTCATTTGAGCCACACTACTTGTACAGGCTACTTAGCTACACAGTGTTTCTCACAGTTAAAATGTTGTCTTTTAAGAACAAAGTAAAATTTAGTTGTTGTGGTCTTTTTCTGTGAACTGTTCTCTTGCATTTTAGAAGAATCCTAGTAAAGATACCTAATCTAGAAATGTGAGAAATTAGTCTATAGGGGTGAGAAACAAGTTATCCTTGATTCTTTTGTAATAAAAATGAGTTTATTTCTAAGTTGTAAAAGAATTTTAGATTATTAGTGACACACTTGTCTTGATGCAGAAGGACTTCAGTGGGGTGATTTCCTCCACAGACTAGTCTTTCTCAAACTTTCATTTGTTTTCTGTCTTAGCCTCTACTTTTGCATAATTTATGTTGCTGTTCTTTCTGGTTTGATAGAAACATCGATTTGAGATCTAAAATTCTTATTAGGTGAATTTAGAGGTTTTTGCATGTGGTTAGTACTGTAACTTTTTAAAGATAAATGTTTTGAATCAAGATGGTGAATTTAAGCTTTTGATTTGTTTTTTTCTTTTTTTTGCTAGTCATGACAGAACAATGCAAGATATTGTTTACAAACTTGTGCCAGGCCTCCAGGAAGGTAAGTTGTGGTGTGACCTTTCTAAAAGTCAGTTTGCACATACTTCTTTGGCATTAAAAAAAAAAAGAAAGTTTCAAGTGATGAAAAAGGAGGGGGCAACTGAGGAAAAATACAATGGAAAACCATATTCTTTCACTTGTGTAATATTTAGCAATTAATTTAATTTCATACCTGTGCTAGCAGAAATTGAGCATGGGGGTGGTGGGAGGCAACACGGGATGTTTCTTCCAAAAGCAGTATTATGTAAAGCAGAATAGTCATTCAGCTTTTGAATGTTGCCATACCATAACTCTAATTTGTTTTTGTTAAACTGTGTACCTGTTGTGCAAGCTTTCTAGAATTCTCAGAGGTAAAAGGCAACACAGAACTACTTTTAGTTTCTGCTATTCTGAGAGTTCTTTCTTATCAGGGAACTTTCAATTTCTGGTTTCATAATCCTCTTTGACACTAGATCTGTTTAACTAAAGAAATACATTATAAAAATTGCTCAGTGTTTTTTTTTTTTTTTGTCTTAATGTATGTTAGAGCTTTCATTTAAATAGAGTATTTTAATCTGCTAAACATTTTCAAATATCAGTGCTATTAAATTGATAATTTAAAAATTATTTCTAGAATGTTGAAAATCAGAACTATAAATAAAGATTCAAACCCCATGTTTTGACTGAAATACGGTTGTATTCAAAATGGGGGATATTCAAAATTAGCTACAGTATTTTAAATACCATCTCATTCTAGCTAAAGTAATGCTATAATAGTAATTACACAGACAACTTAATGCTATTCTAACTCTGAAAAATAAGATAAGGCATGACTTGATGCAATAGCAGAGATAGAAGACAGTAAATAATGACCACCACCACTTTTGGCAGTCCTTAAGTGGGAAGGGATTTGGAATAACTTCATAAATATTGCATTAGAACTTTATTACAGGGATTAATATTTGCAATTTTAAACAGCGGAAATGAAAAAGCAAAGGGAGTTTTATCACAAGCTGGGCATGGAAGTTCCAGGGGACATCAAAGGGGAGACATGTTCTACAAAACAGCACCTAGATTCTCATCGAAATGGTAAATAGTCCTTTATTTATTCTGTCTTTTGTGGGTGAAGGCTAGTAAATTGATAAACCGTTCTGTTGGAAGTATGTGCCCAGTTGGTGTATTACAGTCACAATTGTTTCCTAGCGAGGAGTAGAGTCAGCATAGGATTGTTGCCTTGTCCCTTATTTGTGCACAGAATCTTTGTTTTTAGCTGTTAATAGCATGTTGCTTGTGGCAAAGTCGGTCTCCATAGCAGTGCCTACATGGGGACTGTGAAATTACCCTGCTTCTGGGCTGCTAGCAGCTGAACTCCGTAGGTGTTCCCCTCTTTCATGTCACGGGCTGTTGGCTGCAAGTGTTGCTTGAGCCGATAAGCACAATTTGGGAATAGCAAATTTTATTCTGTACTGCGAGCCTGAACTGTGCTGTTTTAATTGTTTTAGCATTATGAGCTGCTGCTGAGTATATCTGGGGTTTATATATAAAAATAATATATATGCATCCCATATATCTGGCTTTTTTTATCTAAGGTGAAACTAAAGCAGATGAAAATATAAATAAAGAAACTTCGGAGGAAAAACAGGAAGAAGATAATGACTATCACCGAAGTGATGAACAGGTGGGCTCATAGGGCATCCTCTAGTTTTATCTTGTATTTAGCTGTCATGCTTTTGTAAGATAACTTTGATAATCTAACAGAGAAGAAATAAGCTTCTTTCAAGCTACTTTTCTGTTCTCTGATACAAACAAGATGCTGTTTGTGCAATGCTTTTTTGTAAGCATGAGGTTTTACCTTTGGGTTTTGGCAGGAATAGACAGTACATTAAAGACATTTGCATTAAGATTTGATAGTTCTGACTGTTTATGAGTTTCCAAAGTTTATTTGCTTTCAAAACAAATTCATGTAATGATCCTCCTTCTACAGGAGTGTACCCCAGTGTTACCATGATACATTGAGGTGAATGTGTATTGATAATTACGAATGAAACCTTTGGCACTGTTAACACATTCAGCTCGGGTTGCAGTTGCAATGAGAGCTATAGGTTGAGCTCTGGATGGGAGCCCAAGGCAAGAGGCCATGAACTGCCAACCTTGGCACAGGAAAGGGCACAGGGACCTGTGGCACCAGCCAGGGAACTAGACACTGAGACACAGCAGGAGCTCAGACCCCCAGACTTTGGTGCTGTGAGGGTATGAAAGCCCAGGGGTTCCTTTGTTCACAGTCTCTCCTTAGAGGCACCAGCTCAAGCTGTTGTTACTCAGTTATTGCACCATGATTAAGCTGTTTCAAGGACCTGGATGTCTGGGAATCTGCTGTGGGAAACCTGGGGTTGAGCTGGTGAGGAGTCCTGGTCTGACTGTGAGTGTGGGGGGTGTAGCTGTGAAGGGGCTTCAGTCCCAGCTCAGGTGGTGTGAATGTGACTGCCAGAGTGGCTTCTGGATAGTCAGACTGGGAAGTCTCCTTAACAGCACTCTTACTAACTTACTACGTATTTTGTTTTCAGCCTTTAATACTAAGTCAGTGTTAGCCCTATATCATAAAAATACCATAAAAGTGGGGAAGCTCACTGCTAAGTTTTAAACACAAAGCTTGTTTGAAGGTGAAGACTCCTTTTGGGATAAACAAGCCATGGCTTTTATGTTTTCCTGTTATGTGTGTCCAGAGTAACTTTAGCTTGGATTAATTTTCTTTTCAGTTGCCATGTAAGGGAACTTTCAAAGGGAGTGTACTTGTTACTAGATCCTCCTAGTGCAATACAAGCATATCATTACAAAGACCTTAGACTGTAATGAATAGCTGGATGGGAAAAGAAGTGAGAATTTGAAGAATTTGTCATATAATTTGTATTCATTCTTTTTAAACATGTTAAAATTAAACTAGATTAGCAGTTACATTGAAAGTAAGAAGTTACGTTAGAAGCAATCATTAAGAATTGGCAATGGTTTTCTTACTGTTTTCTTGCTCTAACTTTTAACATATGGTCCTCTTAAGCTATTGACAGCCTATGCATTTGGACTGTAGCAGCCTTATTCCAACATCAAAGAGTACTTCTTGAACATTTTTGTCTATTACTTACCACTCAGCTTATGAGATCTTAGAAAATGTGATTTTTTAATAGGCATTTCAGTTTAAAGAATACTGTACTTCACTTCATTGGGTTAATAATAACTGTGTGTGGAATACATAATGGGGGACTGCAGAAAATTATTCCAGCCAACTCTTGATTCTTTGCCTTTTCCTGAAGGTAAGCATCTGCTTGGAGTGCAATAGCAGCAAATTGCGTGGATTGAAAAGGAAATGGATTCGTTGCTCAGCACAAGCAACAGTCTTGCATCTAAAGAAGTTCATTGCCAAAAAACTCAACCTTTCTTCTTTTAATGAGGTAATATTTTGATTTTAAAAAGTAAGTTTACAGATATAAAAACTTTAAAGGGGTGGGTTTGTTCCTTTGCAAAAGAATTTTTATTCTGATTTTGTTTTCAGAAAACAGCATACACTGCTTTGTAAATTATACAGCCATTTTCTTGTCCTTTCTTGGGTCTGTACAGGACTTTACACTTAGTGTGCAGTGCATCTTTTCATGTGCATTTATAAATAGTTGAGCTAAAAGACTTGGTTATGTGCTTCCATATATGTTGACATGGACTCTGGCAAGAGGATTTGTTTGATAGAGTGTAGTTGAGTTTATCCCCACCCTTCTAGGAAGTTTGCACTCTGCAGGGTCCAGACAGTAACCAACACTTGAACACTACTGAAGCCCGGTTGAAGAGAAAGCACGACAAAGACTTTGTTCTTTTCTATGTTCTTAGGGAAGCTCAATCTGAAGTTGCTGCCTACCACAACCAGAGTGTTACCAGATGCCTACTTTTCCCTGTCTTTACAGGGAATCGTGGGAAGAATTTAAGTTGAAAGGTACAGAAGGAAAGACAATACTTTGCACTTCTCCTAGATCAGATTCAAAAATTAACAGTGGCAAACTATGAATGCAGCCTCAGCTTATCATGTGGCTGGATCTTGGTCACAGTTTCTGGACATCTCAGTTGACTCTCATCTTGACATGTCTCAATTCCACATTATGACACTGATTCACTGACTTTCATTAAGATACTTCATTCAAATCAAATCATCTGCTTTCCAGTCCAGTGTGTCAAGACCTTTCCACTCAAACTTGTCAACAGCCAATTTGCATCTCTATGACTTTTCCTTCATAGCTTCTGTACACTTCAAACTAACACTCTCTCTGTTTTGTGGTTGAAGTATATCCCCAAACTCTGCCAGTCGTCCTGAAACAAAACCGTGTATCCTGTCTTGTCCTCAGCTGGCTCAGAAGTGGTTGACTCCTGGCTTTAGCCTAGAAAATGCATAGCTACAAGGATTGTTCAGAATGGTTTTTTTTAATATATTCTTTTGGTATATGCATGTGTAAGCCCTCCAATGAACTGTGCCAATCTGTGACTTAAAAACCTACCTGGTTTCTACTGAAAGAAAAACTTCCTGGAGTACTGTTTATTCCTTTGTTATCTCTTTCTAACTTCTTGAAAAGTACATAAATGGTGGTGTAATCATTGTACCAGTTCCAAGTAACATAGAAGGAGAACTTGAGCTTGTGATCATTTGGTTGCTTGATATAGACTATTCCAGGTTCAAGTTACTGTCATGTAAGTGGATTGCATGCGCATTTCAGCCTTTCTGGGCTGTGGGGTAAAGCATTGTGATATAAGCCACCTTGGTGGAACTTACTGTTTTCATACATGTTCCCTGGTTTTAGTTCATGTTCAGATACTGTAGTTCAGCTTATTAGTAGTCATATGATCCTCATGCTTTTATGTTGAGATCATCAGTTTCTAATACTGAGTTTTTTTAAAACTGAGATAGAAAATGAAAAATACTTGTTGACTATCTGCAAAAAACCCATAACTATAGCATATGAGTATATGGCAGAGAGGGTTTTTTAAAAAAAGTCTATCCTTGTAACAATGGCACCTGACTGGTGTTAAGTAAAAAAAAATTCATAGCATGCTAAGTGACAGCTCTCTTTGAGACTTCTGTCTCCTTGCTCATTTATTCAACCTTTTTAAAAGCCTGTAAAGCTTTCAGCAAAAGGCATTAGTACTGCTTGGGAAGATAAATCAAGCAGTTAAGTCCAGATCATACTGTATTTCCTAGGCAGGCACTGACATGGTCTTTCAGTACTTTATGTTGAGAGCAGATATTATCTTTACTTTCCTGGTACTATTTCTGTCTGCAGGGCAACTGTAGGATTACGAGTTCCAGTATCTTCAGAGAAAAAAAGTCTTGTCAAGTGTGTAGTATTATGTGAAATATGCTGTTTGATGTATTGAGTCCCAGTGAATTAACTGTCGCCTTTATTTTGTCAGCTGGACATATTATGCAATGAAGAGATTCTTGGCAAGGACCACACGCTCAAGTTTGTAGTTGTTACTAGATGGAGGTTTAAGGTATGACACAATGGTTCAATGTAAATCATGAAGTGGCCAAATAAAATGGTTATAAAACAGTGATAATTTTGAACTATACTGCAGTAACTGCAAACTCAATAAAAAGGTACTTTTATAAATATCTACTACAGCATCCTTAGACACCAAGTATTTATTTGTTTCCAGTAAATGAAGGAAAGGAGAATTAAGTATTCATTGCAGGAGAAAAGAGAACACTGCATTAGCTGTGAAATTGTTATCAAGTCTGGCAAAGGAAGCGGAAGCTACGAAAAGTATTATTTTTAACCCTTTCAGGTGGTAAGAATGAGTAGCAAAACTCAACACTTAGGAGGGAAGTCAACACTGAACAGAGTCAATATATGCATACGTGGAGTTATTGGAATAAGAAGTTAGTATTTGTAATGGAAAAGCAACACATTCTGAGCATACAGTGTACCCTGAGGTGAAATCACTCAGTGGCTTTGGTAAGAGTCACAGGATAAAGTCAGTGGTCAGTGTTAAAAATGCAGATATGTCGCAAGTCGAATCCTGCTGGAATCTGTTTCATATGGTGTTTCTGAATGACCTGGAAATGGATTTGAGTAGTTCATTAACAGTGCAGTGACAGCATTGTCATTATTTAGGTTAGTGACAGATTGATGATAAAATGTTGGATGAAGTCTACAGTTCTGAGTGACAGGTGATTAACAAACATCTGAAGTTGAATGTAGGTGTAGATAGAAGGATACAATGGAAATGTTAGGGATTTGTGGGGTAGCAGGGAGAACCAAACAGGAGCATCAAATCGATGTGGATCTGTACAGTCTACTCTTCACCTTTATTAGGGAGATCTGTGTGAGTCATGTCGAAAACAGAACTGTAAACCGCCTTCCCAAGTGAAAGAAGTGGTGGATGTAAAATGAAACTGAGACTTGGAAGGTCCAGAACAAAACAAGCAGAAGTAATGGTTTTCATGAGACACAGAACTCCATGGTGCAGGATGTTCTGGTTCTTAGAAGTTTACCTATTCATAAAAAATATCAATGGATACTTCCACAGAACAGGAATCAAGGAGAGCTATTATATGGGAAGTACCACATACTCTAATGCTGCTTTCTAGATATGTCCCTTACTTCAGGGAGTTTTCCAAGATAACCAGATCTGCTCCTGAGATAAAGGGGAAAGGGTTCTTTGTCTCTTGAAGATGAAGTTGCACCTTGTATTTGTCTTGGTGAATTTTTGACAGATCAGATAGCTGCTCTCGTCTTTAATTGACGCTTTAGTTTATGACACAGAAGTTCTTCCTACTGAACAGATCAGTTCTGGGTTTGTTTCTTAACTTACTGGTATTTCTGTCTTGCAGAAAGCACCTCTACTGCTGCATTATAGACCCAAAATGGACTTGCTGTAAGGGAACTTTATTGTCCTTCTGGACAGAGCTTTTTGCAGAGACTATCATCTGGCACCTTCTTAGTGCATCACTAATCACATGACACAAACCAGCTGAATAATTTTGGAAGACTGGAGGGCTTTCATAGTGGACTGTCCTGAATTTCTTCTAGGGATGCATTACCTAGACTTTCTGGGCAGAAATATTTATACTTTTTTTGTACAGAAGAAAGAAGTTTCAACTCAGCAAGACACTACCAGCATTAAGTTTACAGATACTGAAAACACTTCACAGTTCCATGTAGCTCAGCTTGATTTGTCTCTTACAGTTACACAGAAAAAAATTAGAGTGTTGTGGGGTGATATAAATATGTTGCTTTTGACACCAAGTTGCATTTAGTTACTTTTCGCATTCTAAATCTTTAAAAACTATATTTTTGCAAAGTGTTATTGTCTTATATAGTATGCCTGATTGCATTGGCTTTATTCAAGTTATTCTGTAGAGCATTGAACATACCTAATAATACAGTGACTGGTGATAATTTATTATGCTGCATTGAAAACTTAAAAAAAATGGGAAACCAATAAATTTGTCATTTTTGCCCAGTTATTGCTCGCCCTCACCTTGTGTTTTAATAAAGTTTTGATACTTCTGTATACATGTTAATTTGGTAAGACTAATAGAAATAATTTCAGTTGATTTTAATGTGCTGTGATATATATTTTGCTATGGTATAAATTGCACCACGTAATGACGAATACTCACAAGTGCTAGATTTGTGAATTTCTTAAAAAATAAACATTTCTTATGTAGTTGTGGCTTGCAGAAATCAGTTTTTAATTTAGAGAGAGTTTGTTATCACTAGGTATTGAAACAGTGGCTCTTGGACAACTTTGGGAGTACTGAAGATTTTTCATTTAATGGATTAAAACTTCCTCAGATATTATGGGCAGCTTTATATTTCTTTAGCTGTTTTCTTACGAAACCATAGCATTTTCCTTACTGCAATTCCTAGCTCACTTGGGGTGGGGAGGAAGGGGGAGTCAGACAAGATTATTTTAGCACCTTTTGGCCTTAACTAATAATTTTGCTTGCATCAGCCCTAATGGATGCAAGGTAATACACATTCATGTATGTATGGGTACATACATCTGTATAAACATATAACTATGTGTGTTATAGAAAGCACCCTCAATGGCACTTAGCAGGGCTCACTGCACTTTTTGTAAGGCTTTTTGAAATAACTCGCTTTTTAAAAACAGTAGTTGAAAGTGATTTCTGCAAGCTGTATCCACTCTGGCCTATATAGTATGATTGTGAGAACATTTGTCTGGCACAGGTGTCAAGTCACTGAAAACAGTCTATGCCCTATTATTGCCAGCTGGAAATAGTTAACCTAATATTTGGAAGAGTTTTCCTGTCAGCTGAAAATGCTAGTTGCTGTTCCTATTATTAAACCCTGTTATTTTTTGATAAATTGTCTTTGGATAAGAAGCCCTGCTTCCTCTTGCTGTGCTCCTTTGCTTTTTCTGCTAGAAAGTGTTACTTGATAACCAAAAGCTGATACTGCAAGAGTTTTATCTAAGCATTTTAAATCTTCTTCCTCTTGAGTTTTCAAAGTGCTGAGTTCCTCAGCACATGTCCCTTAATTTCCTTCTTTGGAGTCTTCAGTCCTCCTTTCCCAGCTCTGCTGCTGCTTGTGATTACCTTTGGCAACAGGGCTTTTAAAAAAATTTTTGATTACAATCACAGATGTGAATAGGAATGAAATTAAAAAAAAAAAGTATGTGAGCAGAGAATGAAAAGGAGCCTCCTGAATTGTGGAGATGGAAAGGAGAGCCACACAAAGGCCAGAACATGGTGCTGTCCTTACAGGTGAAAGTCTAAGATAGCTGCATTTGAATGTTTAGGTTACACAGAACTCCATGTCTGGTTCTTGTGTGGCGTTTGTGTGTGCATGTCTGTGATTCATGGAATCAAATGTGGCTCTGATTTTGTCTTACTGTTTGTGGACTCAGATATGTGTATTTTTAGCTTTTTTTCTGTCTTTATCATTACTTGATCTGGCAGAAAAGAACAAATGAGATCATATGTCTACCATTTTTTAAACTTTACATTAAAACAGTGAATGCCAGTGGTGTGGATGTGTACACAAGCTGACATACTGGGCCTTTCTGGAGATGTGTTTTACATGGTTGTTGCTGTTCTAGTGTAAGTAAGAGGCTGGCTTTGCCACTGAGGCACTGAGAATATGGACAGGATTGTAAGGGTCCCTGCTCTGTGCACCCAGAGTATACACACAGTGGCTGTACCTGTTGTAGACATAAAACTAAAGCTGCCAGACAGCATTCTGATTAACCACCCTAATCAGAATGAATATATATATATATATATATATACACACACACACACACACACAAAAATATATATATATACATATACACATATAAAGGAGATCTGTCTACCTCAAGTGTGTGTACTGCAGAAAACTTTTGTATGACTAGATATTGACGCAGTGCTGTTAAAGTACATTGGGACTTCATTACTTCCCTGTGTACTTGAGCAACTGAGAAATTAATTACAAACACACAAATTCAGAAGCCTTTCAAATCTATTTCTTGCTGTAACAACTTAAAATACAAAACTTACAAGTTTAAAACCATCTTTAGAATCACTTGAATTTGTTATGGTGCTATCAATATACAGAAAACTCTGTTTATAACTATATGGATACATAAATTCAAGCCAGTATTAATACCTATAGCTGGGGTTTTTGCTTGTGTTTGTGTGTAACTGCTTTTGCAATGTGTTTAATCTGATAAAATCGCACCAGTAAAAAAAAAAAACAAACCAATAACAACAACAACAACAACAAAAACCAAACAAAAAAACCCCCAAACCAACAAAAAACCCCAGAGTTACTCAGTTGTTTTTCTAAATCACATGTGATAACATCTTCACTACAAAAAATTCTCTCAAGAGTGGTCTGACTGTGTCTGGACCATATGTTAGTCTCACTAAAAGACTACAATGCAGAACGAGGTCTTCTTTGGGTCAGAGCCTTGTTTCATTTCTGTGACACTTAAGAGACAATTTATAACAAGGTTATATTGGGTAAAGTAACCCTGATACTGTTGAAAGTTGAACTAAAATTTGAACTTGGCTATAGATATTTCTTAGTCCTGGTGAGATCATGGTAGTTTATTTTGGCTTTTGTGAAGATGCCATTACTGTGAAGTAGTTTTTACAATTTCTTACGCTGGTAAATAGTTGGAGTAAGGAAGTATCTTGTTGCATTATACTCAGCAGCAGTGAGACTGATGAATCACCCATGCTCAGAGTCTCATTAAGTATACTTTCATTAAAAATAAAGAATTCAGATAGAATATATAATATTGAATTTAAATAAGATTTGGGGGTTTAAATTTTATCTTTATAAAATTATTTATTCTATTTTAAGCCTTCTGTCTTATTTTACCATCCCAAGTATTTTTGGTTTCAGTGGTCCAGCTTTATGTACGGGCATATAAAATGAAATTGTAAGATGTTTTTACAAGCTTCTTCCTTTTACATTGAGTTTGCATAGCTTTCATCTGTATGTTTTCGTTTTGTATGGATAAAGAGCATTACTTATGCTTTTGTGCAATAGGTTTGAAACATGCATTTATTAGGCATATGTTTAAATTGTAAATGTAGCATCTACTTACCATTACATTTAAAAGGAATGTAGATGGCTTTTCTCACTTGTTCAAATGGAGTTTTGTTTGGGGCTGTTATTTGGGGGTGGGCATGTGTGTTTTTTGCTTTGTTCCATTTTTTATTTTAAGAGTGAAATGGGGGATTTAAAATTTGTGTAAGTACAAGAACTATCTGTCAGCAATATTTTAAAATAAATGATCTTGCAAGAAACCTTAATGTGAACTGTGGAAGCAATCGCCAAGACTTGCAGCCTATCTGAAAATGTTTTGTGCCATTGTTAGGTCTGGTATATTTGCGTACCATCAAACCTGGGAATATTTTTTTCTACTGGTTGTGCAATAGAATACACAACACTGTCACCTCAGGAGATATGGGACCATAAAAAATATCAGACTGCAACTATGATGGTGCTATTTTTTCCAATAGGCTATGAGCCTTTGAAAGCTCATCTGGCTCTTATTGTCTTTGTAACAACACAGTCCTAGGGGATTTACAGATTTTTTTTTTTTTTCTACTAGATGATAAATATAACTTGCTATTTTACAGCATTCTGCATATTACATTGAGATAAATATAATAGGAAAAAGCCAACCAGTCTGTACATTAGTGAGATGAATCTTAGGTACACGGTTTGTACAGAAGGCTTTACTGAACAGAAAAATCAAGTTTCTGCTTTTCCTCAGGTAATCACTTCAGTTTGGATGTTTCTCTGAAAACATTAATGCAACTTCAGTTAGTCTGCCTAAAGTTGATAACAGGAAGAAAGTGTTCCACGCATGTCACCCTACGTAAGATACAATTAAATCTTACTTGGGTCTTGAGATCTGTTTTTGAAGAAAAAGCTGCAGAGAGCAACATTTTAAAACATGAAACAATGCTTCAATCTCTGCTTTAATCAAAACTTGCAGTCAGGACAAAAAATACCTAGGAACTTGGGTCTTGTGGCAAGTCAACAGGTAATGTTTTACCTGCTTATACAAATTAAAGGTGTGACTCTACTATTTGCTTCCTATTTTATCCTACTTAGAGCTTTTTGGAAATCTTTTGAAGCCACAATGACCTGCCCATGTCCTGGTGGTAGGGTAGGAACTAAATGTCCGAATCTATGAACATTTACATTGGTAACTTTACTAATAACCTGGAGGGTTCCACAGAAACCAGTGGGATCATTCATGCAAACAGATAGGTATGGCTGAAGGAAGAACTCCTGAGTTTTGAATACTGATGTTCCACTATTTTTGTTATTTCTGTTTGAAACGGAAAGTATTGGTTTGATGGAATCTTTAATTCAAGTGACTTATATGGACAAAAGGAAAGTTTGTTCTTTCTTTCTGCAACAGGATTATTTTGCAGTTAAGGGACAATTAGCCAGTGCAACCACTAAGCCTTTTATCCTGTATGTGGCATAATAAAGATTCTGGAACTGTCAGAGTGTAAAACCATATTTTTGGCTTAGCTTCATTTAAAAGTTTACAATTTTTTATGCTTTGTGTTGCTGTGTAATTTCTGTACTACTGGTGGCTAGTTTTGTCTGAATAAGCCTATTGGGGATTAATGCTTAATGTTTGATTTTATGATAGTGAAGCTTGTATCCAGTGTTTTGCCAATGAATATTATATGCTTGTTAATAAAAGCAGAGAAACTAACTGAAATGCTGTGAGGCTGGAGGTTTTTGTCCCATTCTCTCCTGGTAACATAAGGAACTAGTAGTTGTCATAGCACTGAATAAATGCAGTGTGACTGAAACAGAGGTGGTGTGGCATTGCATTGTCATAAAATCAGCCTTTTACTCAAAACACAAGGATGGCCTAAAGTATTACTCCACTGGCAGTATGTCTGTGACAAGTGCCTGTCAAGTAACTGCGAGATAGGAAATTAAATGGCTTCAGTCACCGAGAGGGAAAACAGCATTATCCTGGTGTCTTTAGGTACCTGGATAAAAAGGTACTTACCTGACCTGTATGTGTTCCCACCCTTATGAATGCCTGGTTGAGACAATACAGTAACAATGCAAAACAGATGCTACAGTAGTTGAATTTCTTGCGGTGTCTACATGCAGTAAGGCAAATGTATAGCTGGTGAACTGCTCTGTGTGCTGAGAGGGCAGCACCTTTATTTACGCTCTTGGCTTGTTAGGAACTGCCATCTACTCTGGGCTTCTTTGAAGTCGTTTTTATTCATACACATATTTCTTATTTGCACTGACAGTACCCATGCGTAATTGTCCTGAGGAAACCAGGCACTTGCCACTTAATAACTTCATTTAAATACCAGTATGAGAGCCTGACTGCAGAAAGGTCCCTCTGCCTGTGTATAGTAACTTAAAAGTGAATGAAAGTTAGCACTAATTTGGCAAGTGTTACATTCTGTAAGTCTTCCATGCCTTTATTATATGTGGTTCTAATACTTACCTGAACTTTGTACTACTGGTTGCTTCCATCTATCTGTGAAGTAACCAGTGATGGGCCTGGCTCCCTCCGTTTTCTGAACATGGTGTTAATATAATAAAAAGTAAAAACTTTTCCTGTTTGACTAAAATTCCCAAGCATCCCCAAAAGAAATTGTGCTACCAGTTGTGTTAGCTAGCCCTGAAGGCTTAAACCTGCCCTGCAGCCAGTAGGAGCTAACTACATTTTTCCCCCAGAAGTAATACAGTATTAGAAAGTTTTTACTGGTATTTCTTACTTTATGTGTAACTGATATTTTCTTGTTTTGCTGATTGAGTATTCTGCTATAAAAATCATTCTTTTGAGTGGAATACCTCTTTTTGTGCAGTAACTTCTTCCTTGGAATTAGAGCAGTCAGAGAAAAAAGTCCATATCAGTTGAATATGTGCATTTAAATAGATCAATCCCGCTGTTTAAACCCAGGTGTAGACATAGTCACTCAGGATTAAATGGGTCTCAACTCAAGTTAGGCTTAATCCAGTGCCACATCTGAACAGAGGTGTATTGCAGTGCAAATCCCTGTATACCTCTGTAACAAGTTCCTTCACATCTTTAATTTCAAACATCATCTTCATTTAGCTTTTTATATGCTTGATTTTTTTTTTTAGGCTTCCTTTTAATTACTTTTCCTTTGAGAAAGTCAAGCAATGATCTGGTCTTAGTGGAGAAAAAGGTTTACAAGAGTAGTCTGAGAGATTCAGCTGCTAAGAGGAAGATGTGGTCCACATCTGTATAAATATGTCTAGTCTTTCACGTGCCACTTGTCACTATGTGGAGGTGTTTTACTGAAGGGTTTGAATTGGGCATGTCTGTGCTTCATGTGTTGTGTGTATAATGACTGCATGTTGATGTGTCCATGGCAATAAGAACAAAAAGGAAAGCCGTTGGCTTCAATAGGAAGACTGATTGGGTGGTTTCCATGAGGACATTGTTGCCCTTAAAGCCTTGCCTCTTGTTTTCTGCCCCTGTTCGTAGGTTGCAATGGTTTCTTCACACACCTGAAAAAAGGGAAACTTCATTCCCATTTCTTTAAGGCTATTTGTTTATTTGTTTTCTCTTTTGCTGCAAAGTTCACTGTCCCTTGCCTGAATCCTGATTCCTTGTTCAAGAGAACGCAAAGCCTTTGATCCTGGATGCTATAAGGCTGCACCATGGACAGTTTGCACTGCTGTTGGGAACAGTGCTGACTGCTGACGCAGCGAATAATGTCTCTACTTCTGGTCTCTTCTTCTGCTGGTTCTCAGCAGAGTGCAGAGCAGAAGTTCTGTTTTGGTGTATTTTTTAATACAATGTATTGTCCAAATTCTTCTGTTTTCTCATTTAAGCAATGCATTTGTAACCAGCTGCAATGGATTGTGTTAGCATTACTTGGATTATTGTTCTAAATGTATTTTGCTGTTTTGCGGGAGTGCCTGGAAAGAGACTGATAGTACACTAGTGAATCTGGATGTCAGGTAGAATGTATCCCTTGGGCCTGCTTTCAAACCTCTGGAAAAGATTCCTTTCTCTGCTTCATGACAGTGTTATGGACTGCAGCTGCAACATCTCAGACTTGATGATTTCAGCTGAAATGCTCGGCTTTGAGGGTCTCTCTAGATTTTATTGCAGCCATTGCAGTGGGCATTGCTTAAAAATGGTCAATGCTGGTTTGAAACACAGACAGTGAGTTTTTGTTTCTGGATCCTCTACCACTGGCACCCTCAACAGATCCCGTGTGTCATGAATCAAGAGAAAACAGGCTTGTTATGCTGATGATGGTCTCCCCTTTCCCTAGAAAACAAGCAGTCCCAAGTCTGTGCCTTCTGATCTGACAGGGACTGCTTCACCATTTCTCTCTTCAAGAGTTTTTTGAGATTAGAGTATCCTTTACAGACAAGGTTGACATAGTTCTATTCAGGCTCACAAGGTCTCACAGTAACTTTGCTGGTTTTAGGCAGAATGGCTGGAGGCTAAACAGGTGCAAAGACTTGCTCACAGAGCTGCGATGGGGTGCCTAACACTGCCTTAAAGAAAGTTCACAGGACTGAGGTACTAGATGGGCCCCACCTTCAGGATTCTCCATAGCTGATTAGCATGTCGGTATCATTTGTCTGATCTCTGAGGGTCCTTCTTAACAAAACGTGCTTTCAACTTGCCTTGGGCCTCATCCTCTTGCTTCGTTGTGGGTTGACTGCCTTTGTTGCTGTGGTGTGGAAGCTCTTTCTGCGGGATACGAGGAGGCTTCATCTCTCCATCTTTCCCTGTTCAGTTACTCTGATCCGTGGTCCACTTGCTCATCGTGCTGAAAGTGGCGCAGGTGGCAGTGCGGCTTCCTGCTTCACGCCAGGAGCGGGAGCCAGTTCTGCCGGTGCTGTTACCACCCGCCCCCACCACGGAGGAGCAAGGAAAACTCCCTGTAAATAAGGCGGGGTGAACTCAAAGGTTCGATTATTCCCAGAAACAAGATTAAAACCAGGAGCTTAAACATTGGTACGAAAAATTTTGATATATTTTGTTTAACAGTAAAAGAGGCAAAGAGAAAGTAAAAGTAGAGAAAAGTTGGAAAAAACTAAGGTTACTTTAAAAAGTATAGGATAGCTAACCCCACACTGTTGCTACCTTTTTTTTTGCCGCTGAGACGGGGGCGGGGGGAAACAATTTGTGCCTTTTTGTCCCTGCCTTCTGCGGTTTGAAACGTCTTATCTGCCTTCTCCGGTCTCGGGAGCAGCTTAGCTGGAATGCGGCCACCCGTCCTCCGAGATGCAGGCGCGGTGCCCGATCCCCGCGGTCGCGCCTCGGTCCGCTCGCCACGGAAGGCAGGAGCAGGGAGAGGGGGGGGTTTCCACAGCTCACTCGTGACTTCGGTCCAGGGGTGCACGGTCGGGGGGTTCTCCCCAAGCGGGCGGCGTCGTCTCCCGGAGGCCCCAGGGTGTCTCGCAGCAGGCGATGGAGGGAGTGGGGGAAAGGCAAAGGTCAGAGGTTCTGCCCTTCTCTTTCTCCTCCCTACTTTTGCCTTCCTTTTTACGGGCCTCAAGCTGAGCTGCTCACAATCCATCCTGCACGTAGTTTTCAGGTGTTCAAAATAGATTTGGTAAGCAGACATAATGACGAAGCACTTTTTATAGCCTTTCTCGTAGTATCAGGTTCTTACAGGTACAAACTGCAGACACCGGTATTTACAATGTTAAAAATTACCTGCTGTTTTCTGGGGTTTGTACTGGAATTGGAGAGGAGGCTGGTTTTGTTACTAACGAATCATTTATCCGTAATTCATGGACAAGGTAGGAACTGTGTGTAGACTAACACACTAAGTGCCTGGAACATACAAAATGTAATTATGCTGTGGATCTGAAAGGACAGCCACTGTTACATAACTGATTATAGACTTAACTTAAAGAAAAGAAAATGGAATTCTACAGGAGATCCTGTAGAAGGATCATCAGGAAGGGTGAGCTGACTGTGAAACAGTGAACTCTGTTCTTAGACAATGGAAAAAACAAGGGCTTCACACGGGTTGCTTGGGATGACTGAGAAGTCTATACACTTCTGAGTGCAAAGTAACCGGAAGAGGACACCATGGAAAAGAGAGATGAGTTGTAAAATGCCTGTTCCAGTACATGAGGTTGCTTTGGATTTTGTCGCATACCACTTGATGTCTTGTTGCATGTTGGAGGTGCTGGGCGTGTGTCCCCGCACACTGCGTGGTGACCCCACTGCCCGAGTGCAGAAGCTGTGCAAGAAGGCCATTACTGAGTCCTGTGGATATGAGGGAGTCAGATCCTTGGTTAGAAACTCTGAGGTGGCCAGTCAAAGCTGGGGGGGAAGAAACTGTGCCCTGGGGTGTTCCAGGGTCATTGGATCACCTCTGAGGTGATCAAACAACCAGTGGGAGCGGTGTGCCCTGGAAGCAGCAAGAAGGGTATCCAAACACAACATGTAGTTCTATGGATGGCTACCAGCCAGCCAGCCAGCCTCAGGGAAAAGAAGCCATACCTTTGAGGGAATGGGCATGCCACACCATCAAAGTGACAGCTAGGGTGCAGTCCTTAACTGGTAAGTCAGTGGTCCACCTATCATCCATCTTCCCTCTCACAGATCAGTTCTATCAGAGAGGCACGCAGCTATTTCAAACTTAGTAGTGATACAGAGCCAATGTCAGCTAGATCCCATCCATCTGCTGGCCTGTACTCATAGGAGTCTTGGGAGCACAGGTCTGCAAGATTTCAACATGAAAGCAGGCACAACTTGGCATTCTAAGTCCTCAAAGGTTTATACCATGTTCAGTCTCTTTGCTCATTCCACTCCTGAAAGTCTTCTTGGTCTTGGAGTCCAGAAATGGCACTGATTATTTTAGAACTGGATTTTCCTGATTTAGCTGCAGTCTTGCAGCTCTTTCTTTATCAAAGAAATCTTTAGTTGGTTTTCCCTTATTTCTTTTGTTTCACTTTAGGGCATCTTGTATCACGCTATGGCAACTTCTTTCCAAGTGTTGTTTTGGTCTGGTTCATTCAGTGATTATTAATGGTAACAGGGCAGTGTTGGACTGCTCAGCTGACCACCCTGGAAGCAAACATTTGGCCAAGGCATGGTAGATCCAGTCTCTGAACTGCAGCATAAAAGCAGTTAGAAATCCCCTTATAACTACAGAGTCTAGAGATCTACAGATCTCAGAGTAGTGGATGGGGTAGATGATGGCTGCAGACAAGGTGATGCACTAGGGACATCTGACTTTGTCACTTTACACTGGGCTGTATGCTAACACATCTCTTTTACCATTAGAATGTAATTCAGGAAACCTCTTGGTTTTATTCTGCACTGTGCATAAACCCAACTTCTTGATAACAGACATGAAAGCTGAGTTACATGGGCTTTCCTTGACACTCATGCATCTGGTTTTTGTCTTTTGTGCAATGGGTCTATTTGAAAACTGTGTTCCTTGCTAGCCATTTGCAGCTTGTTTTAGAGCAGCCAAAGTCATGCATACCATGTAGCGAAAAAAACAGATGCTGAACAGCACACTGCTCACAAAAGTGTGTTTGTTAGGGAAGAGCAAAGTTTTGAGAAACACAGGCACTTTTGTCTAGAAACCAAAGATGAAACAAAAGTTCAGAACTGGCACCGGTAGCAGAACATGTGGACTGCACGTGCTTGCATGTGTTTGTGTGTGCTGGGGCCTCTGAGCTTCACCTGTAGTCATTCACAGAAAAGGTTTACTCAGTACAAGGTGGGCTGGACTCAGTCCATCACCTGTCTGATAGCTGGACCCCGAATCCCAGTCTCCCCAGTTGCTATTGCTCAGGCATACATGCCTTGGAGGCCGCGGCTCCGTTCCAGCTGCTGGTACTGACAGCATCACATGACATCACATACACATCACTCAGCCCTACCCCCCCCCCGCCACCGATGCCTGCATGCAGAACTGAGTGCCCCTTACCCAGGAAGGGGGTAGAAAGGAATTCACTGTGAAGATGAGACAGATGCACACCAGGTACAGGGCACAGTAAGAAATAGGTGCTGACGAGCTGACTATTTACACAAACCTGGTCCTTTTAAATCCCTTTACAACTCTGTTTTCCTATGGGTTTTTTCATCCCTCAAATCACCTAAGCCTCTCCCTTTTTCTGCCTTTGTTTCCTCCCCCAAACATCCCATAATAAGGCCTATACAATCCAGAACTGCTTTTTCCCTGCATTTCATAAAACATCTCATAGCCCTGGGAAGCAAACCCCCTCAGACACCTGATCTGGATAGCTGCTCCTGAATGACTCATAAGGGTGGGTATGACACCTGAACATTGGGCTGATGATTCTCCTGGGACAGCCCTGGGAGGTGTCAGGCAAAGCTCCTCAAGAGTCATTAATTTTCCTGCCACTGTGTCCCTGTGCCAGAATTAAATAAAGGCTAAAAATATATCATCCTGGTGCAAAAGTGATTCAGTTTTGCTGCTGTGGACATGCAGAGTAGCAGGAGGGGTAGTAGACAAGAGATGGTTGCAGATCTTGCTCACTTCTCTTGTTGGAAAGACTGTACAGGATGCCCACTGCTGCGAGTCGTCTTTGCATGGACAATGAAGCACATCTCAGCTCAGCTGCAGTCAGACTTCGTGGGTTTATGAAATTTCCAAGGTATTTTCAATAAACTCCTTTTAAAGCCCACCACCTACTTTGTAGAAGAGAAGAAGAAGCAAATTACTTTTAACACTATCTCAAGCGTGCCTATGTTAAATACTTCCCACCTCTTACAAAGTGGTGGCAGTGCTTGGCTTTGCAGGAAGAATAATTCTTCCTGGAAAGCCTCTGTAGGTGATCATCATGAGGTTTGGTAAGTGCTTTGCACAGATTCCTCTCCTCATGTGTTCAGCTTTGCTGGGGATGGAATATATTTCTTCAAGGCAAGAATAAAGGATTATAGCTGGCAAAGTAAGTACAAGCTGAGCTGCCCACAGGCTTTGAGTGCACTAACCGCAGTGTGGCAGCTACCTGATGGCTTTTCAAAGCAACAGGCTTTCTAGACAGACTGGAAGTGGGGTCACAGTCAGGGGTGGACTGTTGTGAAGTGTCACAGGAGGGAGGATTGACATTTAGAGAGCACTTAAACTAATGGCCTTTTTTATGCTATGCCTCCTCCTGGTTTACATTCTGGGGGTATGTCCATGCTCATGCTTTCAAAAGCCAGTTTTCTTGAGCTAATTGTGGGTTCTGCGGAGCACATCCTAGTCCAGGGAGCGCAAAAAAAGCTGAGCTTAGTTTAATGTGCTGTTTGATATCTTCTCTTCATCCTGGTCAGCTATGCTTTACTCTAACCATTTTGTAAAACTTCCCTCATCCAGCCATGCTTTTTATGTGCAGTCTGGGGGCATGAAGGTGCTTCAATAGATTTGGCTCACTGATTACAGTATTGGACAGAATGAAGGGGCCTGGGGACAGGACAAGCAGAGCTCTCATGGTCTGCTTGGCAGTCAGCTTGGAAGTACTTAGGTAAAGCTGACCTTTTCCAGCTTTGCAATAAAAACAGGTTGTGAGTCTAAGTTAGGTTAGTTCTGGAGGTCTGGATCATTTTGGAGCTCCTTCCAGGCTTTCCTCAGCTTTCTGGAACATAACCTAAAGCTCCTCTTTGCAGGACAATGTCTTTCAGCTGCTCTGCGCCAGAGGGAACCAGCAATGTATGCAGAATGTTATATGCTGACATAATGAAATATTTCAAGGGCAGCTCAGATGGCTGGGCTGGTTATAAATAGTACTGGAGGAAAGCTGCATGAGAGTCACATAAACCACTCCTAAAAATCTCTGCAGGGAGGTATTTTTAAAACCCACCCACTGCAGTTTCATTAGCACCACCTGTCTTTTGGAGAAAGATGGAGATGATGTTCTCCAAATATTTGTGGTACCCTAAAAAGCAATGCATACAAGTGATTAAATATTCATAGCGTCCCTTCATATTCAAATGTTTCTTTTTTAAGCCTGCAGCTAACCATTGCCTGCCTTAGAGAGACACTTGAGGACTGCAGGATTCTGTGAGATTCATAGCTAATATCAGAAGCAAATTAACTGTTGGCCCTAGGAAATTTTCAGTTGAGATATGTGCAATAAACTCAGCTGTGGGAAACCAGCAGAAATTCCTGTGTATTTCATAGTTGCAAATTTTATTTAACTTTCCGAAGGAATATTTGAAATGATGGGAACATAGTAGAAAGATGTAAAATTCAGGAGTCTAATCGAGTAATACATTATCTTTTTAATGCGAAGTTCTCCCATCTGTCCCAGGGAGCTAGCAGAGGACATTTGAAGCATACTGCAGCTTGGTGGCTGCTCAGCAGATTTAGTTAGGAAGAGTAGATGGAAGGTTTGAGACTGGTTAGACTGGTCCCAAAACAGTTACTGAAATTTTCCACAGGATATGAACAAACTTTATCAGACTTCCTCCTGCTTCAGCCACTCTTACTTTCAGACCCAGGACTTCAGCCTGTTACAGTAATGCAAGGTAATTCCTGGAGTGATTCCTGTCTAGGGCATGTCTAGTCCACATCCCGGCTTTTCTTGTAAGTGCAGAAGTGCAGTAGTTCAGTTAAACCGGGAAGTGGCACTGTTTAAAAGGAATGAGACGGCAAGCCTGCTCTGCAGCTCCCATAAAGGCAAATTCAAAAGGAGACGGATAATCAGGTGGTACAGTGGGATGGAGTGTATGACCTGATCGCCAAGGCTGTGAGTAACCTTCATGTGTCACTACACCAACTCTGAACCCTCTGTGGGGGTCACCTCTATTCAAGATTTAGCAAAGACAGGTAATAGCAGAAAGAAAGAATCACTGCTTTCTTCACTTCTTGCCCTTCAGACCCTCTACCAGAACACAGAGAATTTGGCAGGTTCCTTCTTGCAGTGCCTATGCCTTTTAATGTTTCAGAAGGTACAACACAGAGAAGACATACAAGCCCAGGTTTTTTCCTTAAGGCCTCAGATCTTCTGGAAAGCCTTTCCATCTTTTAAAAAAAAAAAAAAAAAACAAAAAGAGAGAAGAAAATCAGAAATGCTACTGAGAGATTGGCACCTGCAAAATTAAAGAATTCTCATGTTTTGCACGGTGATGTGTTGGTGCTGCTGTTCACTACTATTACCTGTGAGACAAAAGAGAGCACTTGAAAAGTTTTGAGGCATAAGACACTGACTTCACTCTTAGAAGTTGTGATAATTTTTGAGAGAGAGAGGAAGAGTCTCTCTGCCCCAGGGCACATTTATTTCACAGCTTCTCCTCTTGTGCGCCACTGATGCAAGCCTTAGCGTTTCCCAAAATGATTGCACACCAAATTGTCGTGACCATAGTTGCCTCTGTGCACTGCCTGTTTGATCTCTTCCTGTACCTTGACAGTAAAGAGCTGATACACGACTGCTAGAAGGAAGGCACCAGCAGGTTGGCCCTTGTGCAGCATTTGAACTGGGGAGTCACCAGCTGTATTTCACTGAGACTAAATTTACAGCAGGAATTTCTGGAAGTTATCAAAGTTCACTACATTGTAGAAGAAACGTCCTGTTTCCTTTCCTCTCTTTGTCTTGTCTTTTGTACAGCGATGCTCTAGGTAATGCCATGCTTTGATAAACTGACTGACATGCAGCTCCTTTAGGTTTTCAGAAGGAAACAGTCCCTTGATTCGAGTGTCTGTGCAGCTGCCCAGCAGCATGGTGCCATCGGCAGGCAGCGTCGCCATGCAGAGCTCCAGGGCCTGGCCAGTGGGCAGGTGCAGGCTGGTGAAAAACTGAGTAGAACTCCTCCTCTGCCATTGCCTAGATTTGCATCCTCATTCCAGCCAGACTGTCTGTGTTTTTCACACTGTGGCTGTGAAGATTTAGGGGTGCATCAGTTGGAGCCTCTAACAGAAGAAACCTGGGAGATGAGTATGTGCACGGACACTGCTGATGGATTTCTCCCATGACCCTGTCCATGTTGCTTGGCATTGCTCTCCAGGTATCTAGTACTGGACGAGTAAAGCAGTCCTAAAGACCAAGGTATTGTCATGAACATCTTCTCATCTTGGTTTCTAGGTCACTTGGTTCATTCAAATCTTCTGTAATATTGTCATGGGTTATTTGAACAAAAATTTGTGCTATACTTCTTTTAGAAAGGCAGCTGAAACAGCTAGCTTACCACCCAAACATTTTTAGTGTTAATATTTCTTCTGCATTCCCCGACCTGCCAATATAAACTGCTACTGAGGATCTCCTAGCAGAGATGTAGTAGTAAACATATAATTCTTTTGGCAGTCTGTAGCTGTTTCATAAATTTAGACAAACAAAAATATATGAGCATTTCTGAGTAATATATTGAGGTTTCAAAAACTGATCCATCCATTTTGAATCACTTTTTTACTAAATAAAACATCTTCTGTTATGCAAAAAGGTGATCCAAAAGAGAAAGTTAATCATTTAGCTTTTAGTTATATCAAAAGTCTTCAATGTTTCTTTCTACATATCTATCTCTGACAGTTCTCATGAGAATACTCATATCTCCTCTTGGGAGAGTACTGTATTTAATTAAATACATGTATAATGGTAGTGCAGTGACTCACATTTAACTTTTCACTCCCATATAACCTGCTGGATGACGCATTTTCAATGCACGAGGCATTTAAGATTTCTGGTCCAGGCTTATTTTTATACAGGAATCGCCATATCTGGTTCTGGGGAAACCTGTGGTTCCAGACCTTCCCCTCAGTGCTGGAACAGGACTGCTTCCTCAGTCTGGAGCAAGACCAGGCGTGGTGAGGGGTCTGAAGCACAAGTTTTACGAGGAGCATCTGAGGGAGCTGTGTGTGTTTTACACGAAGAAAAGGAGGCTCAGGGGAGACCTTATCACTCTCTACAACTCCCTGAAAAGAGGGTGTGGCCAGGGGGGGAGCAGCCTCGTCTCTCAGGCAACCAGTGACAGGACAAGGGGACACAGCCTCAAGCTGAACCAGGGGATGTTTAGACTGTACATTAGGAGGAATTTCTTCATAGAANTTTACGAAGAGCATCTGAGGGAGCTGTGTGTGTTTTACACGAAGAAAAGGAGGCTCAGGGGAGACCTTATCACTCTCTACAACTCCCTGAAAAGAGGGTGTGGCCAGGGGGGGAGCAGCCTCGTCTCTCAGGCAACCAGTGACAGGACAAGGGGACACAGCCTCAAGCTGAACCAGGGGATGTTTAGACTGTACATTAGGAGGAATTTCTTCATAGAAAGGGTGATTAGACATTGTAATGGGCTGCCCTGGGGAGGTGGTGGAGTCAGCATCCCTGGACATGTTTAAGCTAAAACTGAACGTGGCTCTTGGTCAGAGTATTCTTGATTGGTCAAAGGCTGGACTTGATGATCTCAGAGGTCTTTTCCAACATAATCAATAATATGACTCTGTGATTCTGCACCCCCTGTCCCCAACAACCACACTGGGCCCCCATAAAATTCCCCTTTGACAAAATCACAGCGCTCTCCTGGAATTTTGTCACCCCAGACCAGCCCATTCCCACTGTGAAGAGCATGGCATGCGCCTGCTGACAGGGAAGATTGAGGCCCTGTGAGGGCAGCTGGCTGCTCTGGCTGCCCTTGGTTAATGCTATAAGCCAGTCCAGCTGGCAGGATTACCCAAAATACATTAGCGAAACTACTTTGGCACCAATCAATGACTTTATCCCTCACTTAAATTCCATTAGTTAATTTTGCAGGCTGCAACCTGAAAGTCAAACTGCAGTAATGTAATTTGGGTGGATAATAAAAAAGCAAAAAGCAAAATCACCCTTACCAATAGTCAGGAAACATCTATTTTGTGTAATGCTATGGGATATATTAGAATATCTCTTAATTCAATGCAGAATAAAGTTTATTAATCTAGGTTTATTTTCCTGCAAAGTTGTTGTGTATTCACCTTGAGTGTGCAAGCCATTGTCTCATTGCTTTATTAATGCAGAGTATGTCACTGCACGTTTCCCAGCTATCTTCTTTAGTTTGACTCTGTTATACCTTTGCTTTGCTTAGTCTGCTTCCACACATCAGGTCAAAAAAGAGAATTACAGTTGCCTCAGGAGAGACAGTTTCTATCTTAAAATTAATGGTAAAAGGTGTTTTCTGCAAGTGGTCTGATAAGTGTGTTCTTTGTTAATTAAACTTTTTAGCCAATCAAGACCAAGGAAATCATGCTGGTGTTTTAGTACAGGGGAAGGTACCACTGCGTATTTTGATACTTGTTCATCTTATTTCTCTAAGATTTATTGCTGTTATATACCTTAGAAGGGCTGAGCATCAGAATAGATAATTTTTGTTGTATTGCCAGGCTGTAAGAAATGGATAAAAATACCTGGTTTTGTTTAAGAAAAGTTACACTGGACTTTAAAACCTACTGCTCAAGAACTTACAGATAAAATCTTTCTCTCTAGTTAGGAACAGTGCTTGTCTTCTATTCAGTGTTATTCTATGGAATTTGCACTAGAGTGGATGGGATCCTCATATTGTCTTCATTTCCACCTGGACAAGAGACAAAGAAAGAGGCTCAGAGATTAGAAGAACAAATCATTTCAGTTTTTGATCACCAGAATATTTTGGGACAGACACAACCACTGCTTACTAAGTTTACCATACTTGGTAGTACTGGTGAAGAGTTTTGAGTTCCTTTGTTTGGAGCCTTGTTCTCTCACCAGAGAAATAAGTAAAAAATTTGGTCACAGTGCGGGTTAAATAGGGGACAAGTGTTGAGTTCTTGACAGCTCTCTGCTGGGGGAAGAGAAAGGGAGTATCGCTATGACAGATTAATTATAAAAGTTACGGGGAAGTGATACCCTGTCACACATCTGGATGCAAGTTCCCTTGAACAGCATGTTAAGTTTATAGATTGAGTCCACTCATGTAGCATGGCTCTAAGTGAAATATTGTATTTCACACTTTTTGGTTATTGCTTGATGCATCCTTGTCTTGGAGCATCTGAAATCCCAACACAGCTTTTGACTAAGAGAACAATTCAATGATGTCTGACTTGGCTGAGCAGTGTGGCCAAATCTGCAGCAATCTGCAGTGGAGCATGCCAGCACCCTTCCATCTCCGGAAAGACAGCAAGGTTATTTTCACATCATCTATCCCAGTGGGGATAGAAAAGACTTGGGGAGAGCTGGGGAGGAACATCCTCCACGGAAGCTTTGTCACAAGTAAACTGTGTCCCTTTGGGCTGGTATGGGATGAAATCCCTCCATGGTCTGCAGGCTGGCAGACAAAGACTTGAACACTAAGGCTTCACTGAGCTCCGGCTGGCTTTAAATTTCACCTTCCTTTTGGCTCCCTCCTCCCCCGCATGCTGCTGATGTAAGATGTTAATTAACATCTTCTACAGAAGCAGCCCTTTCCACCTGATGGAGACTGGCTGCCACTGTTACTCATTAGGTCTGCAGGATCAGGTCTGAGCCAGAGGCTGGGAGGAAGTTTCTGAGGAACTGTCCCAAGGCCCTGCTTGCCAGCTTCTCTGCCTCATTAGGTAACAGATTGAACACTGTTCAAAAGAAGAGTTAACAGCAAAGTAACCTAGCGTGACACTTGGGGAGCAGCCCAGCAGCTGGAGGCACAAACTCTATGATCCCTCTTGCAAACACTTTGGTTTGTTGCCAGCAGCCCTGATCTTCGTGTGTAATAATCCTGAGACCAAAAAGTTGGAGAGGGCTGCCTGGGATGGCTCTCCTGGAACTGCACAAGGGAAGGTGGAGAGAAAGCTTCTTGGAAATCTTGATAGCTGTGTTAACAGGGAAGAATTTCATTTAGCAAAACCAAGAAACTATTTTCCCCTTCCTGACAAGGACCCTAATGCAGCAATCTCAGATTCACTGCACAGTGTGTGTGTGCAGGGCACATTATGGATGAGGGCAAATGGCTACACATTTCTCTGATAACTCTGCAGGGTGCTTCAGAAGATTGGCCACTTCAGGCTTCTGATTGTTCTGTCTGATAACTGAGTTTGATTTGCCATCAAGCTTGTGAGACCTGCTTGAATGTGCTTCCCTCCCGCCTTGGGAAAGTAGAAGCTCTGAGAGGGAGAAAAGGAAATTTTCCTGGTTCAGCCAGAAGAAGTAAAGATTTCAGCCTCTCTCATGATATGATAGTATATGCTGTGATTGGTCCATCACTACTAACTCAAGGCAGCATAAATTGCACCTGAAAATGGAAATAAGAGAGACAGAGAGACTCCTAAAGACCTCAGCTGCTCATAGCATCCACTTCTGCTTTAAGCCTGTCTCTGGCACAAACTGCAACAATCTAAGTGTAAAATTTTGAAACTTCTAGTGAAAATAGGGTGCATAGCAAGGGGGAAGACAGTTTGCTTTATGATCAGACAACAGCCAGAAATTACTTGTAAGACATGGGACCTGTGCATTTTGAGGTTTTATGGGAATGACCACTTTTTCTTTAGAGGAAAGTGCAGGTAAGAGCTAAATAGCATTACTTGATTGGAGCAATTGCAAAACTTAGAAAATGGCTGTAGCTTAGCTAGGATGTTGATGAACCCACTGGAACAGCTCTGTTCTGATTTGTTTCCTACAGTGTGCCAGAGCCAACTCTTGGCAGGATTATAATTATATTGCTTTTAATTATGTCCACCTTTTGACATTATTGATTTTGTCAGATGCTACTATTCCAGCATGCTAGGCTTCATAATCTGTAATTAGATAGGTTTGCACATGGCTTAGAAAACATGCTGCAAAGAGTATCTACAGTGTCACCAAGAGTTATTTACCCTGTAAACTCCTCCTTCCTTCAGGTATTAATTCTGCTTCCTTCATGTGCTGTACTGCTGCCTCCAAGATGCTGTGCTATGCTGTTGCATAAGGAGCAGATGCAATGACAACAGTTAACAGATCAGGGAAGCAAGTTGTAGTTTATATCTGCACCAGAGTTATGTAGTTACATACTTATCTAGCTATAGGTCTATAGTTCTAGTGAGCTGTCACGGCAACTTGTGCTTGTCCACAAGACAAAACAATTTCAGCTTCAGCTTTAGATGTGACTTAAGAACAGAGAGGACCATTTGTAACTTGTTAATGGGCTCTGGCAGATCCCAAACCCTTGAACTGTTGCTAAGAACAGTAGTGCTTTGCTCCTTATAGACGCCTCACAGTTTTTTCAGCACAAGAATGTAAGTTCAACGGACCTAAATTATGCCAGAGATCTGGCTCTGGCCTGGTATCCTGGTCAGCAGCTGATGCCAAAGAGTCGTGTAAGAACGGGTCAAGCACGATCCTTTCCTAGCACTCCTTCGTGGACTCTTGCAGATATCAGATCTCAGTTAGCTGCCCTGTGCTGACTTTTAGTGGCAGATTTCTCCAGGTTTGTTTTTGAACTTGCACAGATCTCTAGCATCCTGTAGCAGGGAGTCACACAGATGAACTGCATTTTAAATGTCACTTCCTTTCATTTGTTTTGAACTTACGACAGACAGATTAATCTGATATGCCCAACATTTTACCAGAGGAAACAGCTGAATAGTCTGAGCCTCTTGTCATTTCGTGTAGCTTCCCCTTTCTATGTTCTGTATTCTAAGACCTAGCAGCCAGTGTTATTAGCTCCTCCCCCTGGTCAAACCATTTTTGGGGGATATTCCTTATGCAGAATCTGATCGTCCCTCTTGCCATCTTGGCACCTTTTGTAAATCCATTAGATTTTCTTGAATGCCGGGAAAAAATTTGAACACAGAATTCCAGATTTAGTCACTTATACAGGGATGTAATGTTTATGTTCTCTACAGTGTCTTCCACTGCTTGTGTAATAATTCTGAGTATGTGAAGGTTTTGACTACTGCTGAGTATAGAGCTGGTGTTTTTGGTGTATCATCAGCTAAGATACCACTCCTGAGGGGTTATTATTAGCTCAGATATCATCATTTTATTTATTAAATTGATGTCAGTTTTTTCCCCACCCATGTGCATAATTTTACACTTATCCACATAGAATTTAATCTGCTCATTAATTGTCTAGTCACTTGATATTACCAGATACATATGCCAAGTCAGCTCTTGTCTGGATAACTGTGATTAGGCTAGTGAAGTTTCTGGCCTCCCTGCTTCTCTTCTGACCTTTTACAAGCTTATTTGAAACTGTGTTGGACAGCAAAGGTCACCGATACTCATCTCTCTTGAGATTTTCCTCTGCTGAAAAAAACCCCCACTTTCTCCTGCTCTTTATCTTTTCTCTTTTAACCATTTATTGAAGTCTTTATGAGGGCTGTAGCCTGCCATCCCACGAGTAGATGTATCTCTTGTATCTCTTGAGGACTGTGCTGAAAGCCATCAGAACCGTTTCAAATTGGCATGTTTACCAGGCCATCCCAAGAACACAAATAAATTAGTAAGGCACATATTTCCTTCACAAACACCACTGTGATCTGTTCTCAGGGCCAGTGGTTTATTCATGTGCCTGTCAGCTCTGTTGATCAGCAGACTCTCTGTGAATTTGACAAATACAGACAGTGTTTGCAGGCCCGTGACTCCCCAGATCTCATGGCTCTGGCTGTTGGTGACCTGGCTGTCTCTAGAGAGGTTCCCAGTCAGAAGCAGAGTCTGGACATGTTAATCAGGTCAGATAAATATAGATTTGCCTGAGAACATGCTGGGAAGAAAAGCAGAGGGAGAAGTGGCCACATAGGACTTTCATTGTCCTTTAGAGCTCTGGACATAAAGGAACAGAGGAGCTTTCAACTCCCTGCTATGAGTGGCAGAAGGGTGAAGACAAAAGTTGTGGGAAGGAGGTTAGGTGAGGAATGAAAAGCCATTCAGGGATAATGGGAGAACTAGTGACAGAATGCTTCTTTCTGGGAAGGGCACACAGGTATCCATAGTCTGATTTTTGGCTGAAGTGGAGAAATGAGAAGAATTTCCATCTCCTTGTTAATGATTTATAAATAAAAGAATAATAATATAAATAAAAGAAGCAGCAGCATAAAAACAATCAGTCAGGTCATGTTTATTAATTTTCAAATCAAAATCAGTTGCTTCAGCAGAGGAGAATTTATGATAGACTCTCAGTGGTATGGATATGTATCCCTGGGTGCAGTGGTGTTTTATGGGTGCCAAACTACTCTGGCAGATAGAAGAAATGATCCATGGTAGTGCAAGCTTCTGCTAGTGTAGCTAATTCTCTCCTGGTGTGCAAGCAACCAAATGCTTGGGAGATACACCCAAGCACTGGCTGCCTGATTGCAGAGGTGCATCCAGAGTAGTTGTCTGCATACACCTTTGGCCAGCATGACCGCTTATCCCATCTGCCCCAAGACTGCCTCAGTTGTTCTTGCCCTTCTGGCTGCCTCCAGCAGTTTCTGCTCAGGACACAGTACATCTTGTGTGAAACCTTCCTGTACCATTTGTGCCCCAATAACCGGATGTTCAACTTTTCTCATAGTACAGAACATTGCCAAAAGCCTAGTGTGATCATCAGTAGTAATAGCAGAAAGTTATCATTTTAGGTGTGACTAATAGAGTGAAGAATAGAGTGAAGGCTTCATTACAGTAAAGGCCTTGCAGACAGGAAAAAGTAATTATTGGCACCTTGGAAAGCTTATGGCCTAGGGATGTGTTTAGCATTCAACACCTTGTGATTATTTCTCTGTTGATGTAATAGAAAAATGGTAACCTTGTCTGTAGATCATAAAGGCTTCTGAAGTTCTAAAAAGTAAAGCTGTGAATTCCCCCCTCTCCAAAGCTGGTATCACTGATTCCATAATTTTCAGTTCAGTTTTCAGCAGCATTGGTCTCATAGTAACAAAGGCATTTTCTTTTAGGTAATTGAAAAAGAGATGCGAGAGCACCACAGACCTTTCCTGTCCTCTGTATATTCTTTAAAAGACCACATACACATACATATATATCAAGATCTCCAACCCTCCCTCAAAAGCCCTAGAGCTCAATATGTGAATTTCTAGGTAATTTTTTGTGTTCTTTTGCTGCAGAGCTGGCTTTCCCTAAAGATGCTGAATGGTTAGTGATGCTGATAAGATGAATTCACAGTCACAGCATTTTCATGACAGCATCTGGTCTTTTGCAATTCCCAAGCCTCTGAGGATTAATAAGCTGAACCACAGTTATTCATAGGCACCTCTGTGATGCCTGTCAGGTTCATGGTTTCCATTACTCCGCCTGTGACAAGGCCCTGTGACATCCTGGAAACAGAATTGCACTTGGCTGGGCACTCCTCTTTTTCTCCCTCGAGCTCTGAGTTGTGCTGTGCTCTGGTGGTGGCTTG
Organism: Struthidea cinerea; assembly: GCA_013397865.1. Taxonomy (NCBI): domain Eukaryota; kingdom Metazoa; phylum Chordata; class Aves; order Passeriformes; family Corcoracidae; genus Struthidea; species Struthidea cinerea. The sequence continues at coordinate 208,415 of VZTI01002066.1, forward strand.
AATTATCAGGCAGGTGATTCAGAATGACCTGCTTGCTCTTCTTACCATGCTCACATGGCAGTATAGAGCAGTCTCTGAGCATTGTTGTGACACAAAGAAAAGGGAAAAATGATGCAGAGGTGAAAAGATATTATGAAGAAAAACTGCTGTGGTACGTGCACCAGCAAGTTAAGTCCATGAATTGGGAGAAGAGGATTATTAAGTCCTTTCAAAGATGCACCATCTAATAGGAAAAAATGTAAAGGGGTGGCTTCTAACCTCTTCTGTGCTTTAATCAAATGGAAGCTGGGAATCATTGAAGCCACAGGAGGAAAGCCAAGCAAAGTGCAAAACCTGTATATGCACGAGAGAGTCACAAAGTAGGAGTTCACCAGTGAAGAAAGATTCTTATCTTTTTGGTCATCCCGTGGCTTATCTCACTTGGGAAAAAAAGCAGTGGGAAAGTTGTTTTGAAACAAAATAAATCCTTTTAGCCATTATGTAGAAGCTGTAAAAATGTATGTACTTCCCAAAGCTTTCTGAAGTTCACATAAATCATCTGAAAGAACTGGTAAAAGTGTCTTTGAACTTACTTCTGTTGTAGGTGAAACCCAGATGCTGATGGATAATATGCAGCAAATTTCTGCAAAGCACTGGAAAATTCTTCTTCAGAAGCTTCATTGTGTCTGGATGCCAGGAGCTGGAGTCTCTCCGGTGTCTGGAAACTGTGAACCAGGAGATGTCAGGTTGTGCCATGGGAGAAACACCCCACAAGCATGAAGCTTTCTAATGATAAAATCTTTTGGCTCTCTGTTGACAGAATTTTGCACAGAACAGAAACAAATGCCATCTGCTGGCCGTGGCTGTAACGCTCTTGAAGTGCCTTGTCCATATGCTCAGCTTGCTTGATTATATGTGGGAAGAAGAGAGTATTTGCAAAATTCAGGTTTCATTGCCTTAAAGCAGAACTTTCCCAGCAGATGGGCAGTAAGGGCTCCACTTGATTGTGCCAAACGTTTCGGTGTGCAGATGATATAGGAAACTGGATAAACTTAGAAGGGTCAGGGACAAAGACACAGATATTTCTGGGGACTTTGTGGGACTGTTTTATGTCGGGAAGCAACTGAAAGTAGTTGGGAACATGGCTGGAGAAATAGGTGTTTCTGTGCCAGAAAAACAGTGTTTGCAAATGCTTTATTTCAGTCTGTTTCCTCTGGCAGCTTTTTTCTCTGTTAGAAGACGACTTAGTTCATTGTTTTTCTGTCCCAGTAACAGAGCAGAGAAATCTGGCATCTAAGTGTGCTCACTAGCAAGACAAGGGCGCTACTTCTTGTCAGGTTTTTGCTCCATGGGGATTGCATTATGGCCTGCAATACCTCATTTCCTGGGAAATGCCCTTGAGCAGGTATCTTCCCACGTGTCCACGGCCTGTGGGGACTCTGGGGGATATTTTGGAGAGGAGGGAGAGCAATGGGTCGGCGTGCTCTGCTCAGGCAGCTCTTTCCCAGCTGGGGTGTTTGAGAAGGCAGGTGCAGCTTAGCAACCACTGCCTGAGTCATGGCCAAACCCCTGTACCTGCAAAGGCTTTAAGTCAGCAAGTGCAGAGCAGCAGATGATCTGAGTGAGTTTGTCATCTGGGCAGTACCTTTGTGAAAGAACTGAGGCAGTGAGAGTCACTGCTCCTGCGAGTGAAAGGGCTTGAATACTCACAATCCATGTGCAGCATGTGCTTTTGTCTGGCCAATGATGCTTCTTTCAAGTCATGCTGGGTAAGAGCTCCAGAGCCAATGCAGTCTCTGAACCGTGAGGCAATAAGTGGCTCTTGATGCAGTTTCTGAGCCTGAGGAGAGCTTGGAAGGCCAAAGCAGATTGTGATTTAGAGTAGTTTTGCATATTCAAATTTTGATACAATCCAAAGTCTAGATTTCTGATACCAGCATCTGCTGTCCTGCAAAATTTGTGTCTGTTGCACTGTAAACTGAGGGATCAATCTCCTTGTGAAAAATGTTTTTTCGAAATGAGAGACTAAGGAAGCAAAAACGAGAAACTTGTTGTGTCCATGATTTTATCCAGGAAGCAAGCTAAACTCCACTTGCAAGTGAAAACCTGCTCTCTCTTGTTTGTTTTTTTTCCCTCTGGTAATATAAACAGCATAACTTGTCAGCAGTGACATCAGTTGTACACAGAAGTGCTTGTGTGGGTTTTGTGTAAAGCAGATTTCTTTATTTGGAGTTATTTCAGTGAAACATTTTCCCCTTTCCCTATGTCACTAAAGGATGTTTTGAGACTACAGTGTTTTCTAAACAATTAGATTTTCTAACCTGCAATTCTGGTCTTCACCGATCAATGCAAGTGATTTTAGATGGGGAAGTTTGAGCTGGCCCGCCTGCTATGGGGCTTTTGCACATTGGAACAACTTGCAGTGGTGGTACATGCACAGACAGAATCACTGTGAAATGTGGTCAGGGAGGAAAGCTTCTGAAGGTCGGGGCTACACCAGTCTATGGGCAGGGAGAGTGAGCTAAAATAATGCCACAGGAAAAGTTATGGGGATGATCTCCTAGGGTCTTGAGGAAGGGCGAGGTCGCTCTGTGTCTTCCTCAAGAGCTGGTGTTCTGTAACACCTTTTTTCTTCTTTTCCTTTTTCTGCCTTGTGGGAATTTTCACTGCTTTATTTTATTATTCCCTCCTGATTCAGAACAAAAGGTTAGGTCTAAAAATAAACTGTGGACTGGAAACAGGATAAAAGAAACTATCAGCCTCCACACACACACACGTCTCAAAAGAAGTGAGTTTAGTACCAAAATTGAGTTACAAATGTTTTTAAAACAAAGAAAATTATAAACTTCCTCTTTTCATGAAAATTGTTTATGGGGACCATTGGCAAAAATGGAGCTCTTAGAACCGGCTGCAGGCTGATGACTGTTTTGGGTTGTGTTTATCCTTCTCTGGGTATCCACTGTTCATTCCTGCACTTGTGTTTGTTTAACTGGTCCCATGGGACTAGTTCGGTAATACTTTTCCTTTGACTAGTTGATGCAATTGTCCAATAATTTGCCATTGGTCTTCCTCGAGACTTGCACCAATTCCCTCATCAGGATTTGAAGAGATTCCCCCCACCCTCATCACGGGCAATGATTTGTTTTTTAGTTTCTCCCTGAATTTTATGTTTTGGATGGGTCTGCCTTGTGCCATGTGTGTGTGCAGATGGAGAAGGTACTGCCTTCTTTCCCAGCCGCCTCTTCCATGCTGTCTTCTTGGGGACACACAACCTGTTTTATTTTCATTCATTTGCTTTCCTTATCGAAGTTTGTTTTCTTAGAGAGTTTCCAGCCTCACCAGGACTCTCCTCATTTCTCATCACACTGACCCAGAGGTGCTTCCCAAAGGAGAATTTCAGTGGTGTCGAGACTGCTGCAGAGAGCCAGGGTAAGTTGCACAGAAGAGGTGCATGCCCCTTTTCTGTTGAGTCTTCCCAGCTGACTGCCTCTTGCCAAGTGGAGTCAAGCCTCCCCATCTGCAGCTCACACCACAGTGAGGCATCGTCTTCAGGAAGCTCTCTGAAAGCTTTTCACCATCATTAGCAGGGGATAATAAGTTTTCTCTGCAGTGCCCACTCCAGTGGGCAGATGGCTGTGTGGTACAACGCTGTGACAGAGGCATTACACTCAGTTATGTGGTCCCTGTTTCCACATCTAGATTGTTGTCAGCTTGCACTGCTCGAGCAATTACTGCCTTTATCAGCAAACTCTGTCCCTCCTGGCTCAACCCCTTTACAGCCAAGAACAAAGATCACTGCTAGCAAGTGGTTCTTCCTGACCCCAAAGTGTACATTCCTCTCTCTCCTTTTTTTCAAAAAGTTTTATCTGTTAGATATAGCTTGGAGAAGATGGCACCGGTGCATACCTGGTCTGTCTTTCATTATGTACTACATACAAAAAGCCATGAAGAGGTTGTATGAGGAATTTGAAGGGGTATTCCAGAGTTTTCCACAGGGAATTGTGAATTATTCTGGTAATGTTTTATTCAGACCCTCCAGGACTTTAGAGGTTAAAGGAAGGTTAGAACATGTGTAAAGTTGTCTCATTCTCATTCAGTTGAAGTTCTGGAGTTTGGTATTTGGCAGAGAATATATGAAAGAGATTTTCGTGGCACCCCAGCAGGTCAAATTTTATGCAGGAGCAGTGTGAACAATACATGATTTTCTAAATCCATCTTCTGTGTGCTTGGTAAGAAATGTTTCTTTTGTTTTGTGATTTCTCTGTTAAGAAGCATTTGGAAAAAAACCTGTGCCACCTCAAATAGACAGCTTTGATTCCTACAAACAAAGGAATGGAAGAATGGTGTTTTGTCTGCTTGTCCACAGGTGGTTTCTGAACTCAGTAGTCTCAGTCGGTTCCTTCTACATGACATTTGCTGTAAACGGGGGGCTATGGCATTTTATGGACAGTCAGGGAAGATTTTGGAAAATTAGAGTACCTTGGTAAACATAATTTTACTGTCTATTGCTTATTACAGTGTTTGCCAAAGCATTTCTTGTGCTTTAATGCTGATGTGTGTCTCTCAGTACTATCTGATGTTTAAACTTTGTTTACTTCTTATGCAATCTGATTTATATTGCAGCAAAACTTCTACCAGCACTTGTGCTCATAACTTGACAGTCTGAGAGATGTAGACTATAAATTTCCAAATGAAATGTAACAAAACTTGTCAGAATCAACATTGAATCATAGAATCAACACAGCTAAAATGGTAATGAAGAGAGCATCTTCAGGATGTGTACAATTTGTTCAGGGAGAGAACTCTGGAAACTAAAAGAAGAAAAGAATTATGAGATATTAATGGCTCAGTGTACTCTGTTCAAAGCCCTGCCCAGGTGTTTATGTTCATGCTCTGTCATGAGGGATTCTGTTGTAAAAAGGAAAGTATTTTCTTTTTGGAAATAAAATTCTGGCAGTCTAGAAGACGAGATTTCTTAGTCTTCCTTCAGTTCAGTCTCCCATGTTTGTGTGCCAAGTATCTTAGACAGCATTTGGTATGTGTGGATAAGAGATGGAGTTGAGCTTGAATTCATAATAGGTTTGAATCTGAAAATAGATTTTTGAAGGAAATTGATGGGTTTTTTTTCTAATCCAGAAATATGCCAAGGAAGAGTTGCTGGAAATTGTCAATGCTTGCACCAATAAAATGAGTGAAGATGAAAGTCTATGTCTATAATGTAAAATATCCTGCTAAGCAGTCAAATCTTTGAGAAAGGATGGTTCTAGTGTGGTACACACCATGTGACCAGTATTTGTGTCTCTATCTCTCCTGCCCACTTGAGCAAGGTGTGTCCCAGTTCCTTACCTCCATGATCCAGTGCAGTTCTGTGAAGAATAGATTACCTTCTCAAACTCTGATACTCCAGGCCCTCTCCTGATTCCCAGGCTCAACCTGCTGGTGGGTTTCTCTGTGGCCTTCTCTGTGGAGAAATTACGTGCATGAGACCCACATGTCAACAAGTGCCTTGCAGAACAGGGCTAAAGTGGCCTGAAGTCTGCTGCAAAGGTCTGGCTTCTGCTTTGGGACTCCAGTATGGAACACAAATACAAATATATGTAATTCAACAATTTCGAGTACCTTGGTAAACAGAAATACATAATCTATTACTTGGTCTCTATGAATATGTTAAAACATTTCTCATAAGGAAGATAACCCCATTCTGTTGTGAGGAGGAACACCTCTCTAAGCAGAAAAATGCATTTTGCAGAATAAAGAAAGCTAGGGGGAAAAAAGGAAGTGTTGTCTGAACTTTGCTGCATAGAAAGGAAACAAAAAAACAGGTTCTGCAACCATAGCGAAGTACAAAACTTTTCCTTGCTTCCACCAAGACTTCAACTTATCAGAGATTAAAGGCTCATGTCACTGCTCAGTACTCCGTCCTTGAATTTTTTTACCCTCGGGCCAGGCTGACCTGTTCCCAGGAATGGCACAGACATCTTCAGGGGGTCGGGAGCTGTGCTCATACATAAATAAGCTGATCTTTCTGATGTGAGTCTCACAGCTACTATTGATTTCCTTTTATCTGAAAGTACACTGGAGTGGAAAAATGAAAACTTTGTCTTGTGGATTTCTTCTTCATTGGACTTTCATTATGTGTGAAGGCACAGTTTCTATTTCAAAGGCATTAGAAGAGAATTTTTGTTTAACCCATCAGTGTCTGAACTGCAAAACCTTCTCTTTATCTCCTTTCTGAAGATTCTTGTCGAATTTGAGGCAGCGAATAAGAAAATTGCACGTGTTGATTTTATCAAAACCTTTCTCATCTAATGATGCATTTTCTGATTTTTTAACTCTGGATTTAATTAATTAGTTCAAAGAATTATTCTGGATAAAAGTTCCCTAAAAGAAATAGAAATAGAAGTCTGTAAAGCCTTTCCTTTCTTAGCTGGCGAAGCATAAGCATTCATAGCTGAGGTCTCTCATATCCATGGAGCCCCAAGTCCCCAGCTTTTCCCAGGTGAGCTGTTGTGAACTAACTTTCCAGTGTATCCTATGGACCACAGAATCCACAGTCAGAGCGAGATGGAGGTGAAAGAGCAACACAGACCTCCGTATTTTCTTATGGCGGCATCATTATTGGAGCCAGACGGTGTATGAATCGCTGCAGCTTAGCAAACTTTCTATTCAGTCAATTGCACATTGTGAAAAGCATATTAATTATGTGAATTTCCTTTTTATAGCCCCCAGGAGGGGGCTATGAGACCCCATTAGTGGTCTCAGATTTGTTGACTAGATATAGGAGAACGAAAAAGTGAGCAGTAAAACGTTTAGCTGTTGAGTTACCAGTTTGCATTTGAAACATGTTAAGAAGTGATATAGCTTGTATGGAAGCAGAATTCAGAAGCAACTGTGAGCAGATTTCTTATCTCAGATCGCCTTGGGAATGAAATGAGTCACAGAAGATTTCAGGCCAAATAAATTGGAGACATTAAAAAATTCCAGTGAAACCAGTGTGTGGTACTAGTAATTGAAATATGACATTGCCCAATCCCAAATCCTGTGGTTAAATGCAAACCAACTTGAATAACTCAACCAAATAACTGAAATTAACCAGTACAGCAGGAGGGCTAGACTGTATGAACTCCTGCATTCACCCGTAATCATGCTTTTAAAGATTGTGAAAGGTTTAGTAGTCTCTTGTGTTATTTGTGCCAAATAAAAATTTCCATAAATAGGATGCTTGCTAACAAGTAGGTAACTACTTGAAAGTAGTGCAGTGCCAAGGTCAGATTTGCAGCTGTAGTTACTCAGTCCTTTGACAGCTATAAATCTTCACAAGCCTAGTAAATCTGGGTTAAAAAAAGTTAAAATCCACGCTGATGAAGAAAGGTACAAAGGCATCAAGTGTGAGCACAGCTGATTTGTTTATAGAAGATGCTGTGGGACATCATTTGAGCTGCCACACTTAGCAAATGAGTGAAATCTTGCAGGAGGGAGATGCAGGCTCAGATAGAACTACCTCAGTAGAACTGACTAGACACTGCAGTGGATATGAAAATTTACTCAATCTATGCACATATCAAATCAAATCCTACAGCAATATCCATCTACTGCTTCAGTTGGCAGGACTCCTGTCTCTCATGAGGAGCCAAGCTGCTATCAGGGAGAAGGTCAGGTTATTTTCTCAGTGAATTTGCACTGACTATGCAGTAAGGAGATACAGACCTGCCCAGGAGATTTGCTTTTCTGATTGTTTTAACACTTGTGAAGTGTTTTGAAGATAAAAGTCCCAAATATTTGTTTTAGTCGTCACTTGTTGCCATGTCCAGTGCAACTATAATTTCATAGTTGTGCTTTCTGCCAGACATGTCAGACCAGGAGTGGAGGGGTTTGCAGTCTAAGTCTTCGATTTATTTCTAAATGGTTTTGACATTTTCTAGCACTTCCAAGCATTAAATTTTTGCAATAAATTCCATCCAATGCACAGGGGGAAGAGAAGAATTCGATAAAGATTTATAAAATCTGTACTGGCACTTTGATGTTGGTTGAGGTTGAGTTGAGCTGGCATGTGCTGTCATGGTACTTCTAATCAGCAGATGGCAGTCCTGGGGACTGTACCGAAATTTGTGCCTCCTAATGTCAGGCAGGACCCAATTCTTTCCCTGAGATGTATGCAGGTGTTGGTGGGTGAAGCTAGCTGCTACCTGAGGGTGGGGCACGGTACATGTCTGGTTTGTCTCTGGTTTGGTTGAGAATGCAATGATGGCTCTGTAAAGGCAAGTTTGTCCTGAGCCACAGCACATTAACAACTGCAACAGCAAGGCAGGGATGAAGGAGCTTGGTTGTTGCTGGCTATTGCAATTCAGGGCATCAGATGTGCCGTCCTCAAAGCTGAGGCAGGGGAGTTAAAAACAACAGAGTTCAAAGCAGATTTGTGTTTTCACTATGCACAGTTCACTCCAGGAGAAGCTGTGAGTGACACATATAGGTGGCTCCCACCATTCTCTTTTAGGAGACTGTGTGGGCGTGTATGTGTGCATTTGGGGCTTTTCAGCCATGCCGTCACGAGTGTTTCCTATGGTCCAGTCACCTCTAATTTACGCTACGGGTCCAGTGCTCAAACCCTGGCTCAAACCCCTCTCCCTGTGGGACCAGCACTGCCATTGCTGCTGGTGGTGGGAAGCCTAACAATGGTTACAAAACCTGTGAAAGTGTGGAGAAGGTTTTCATCTCTCTTTCAAGCCCAGGAAGGCTGAACAGGGCACACACATTGCATTGCATCCATGAAAGCTAGAAAGGGAACTTTTCCCCAGCAAAAAGGATTTTGGTAGAATTTAATGATCACAGGAGGTGAAGATTAACAGGCATGAGTCATAGATATTTCTGGCTCTGGATGCAAGCAGAAATACTATACTCAAGTATACATCCAATTTCTCTGTACAGTGCAGCAGCAAAATTAAGCACAGAGAAGACACTGAACTTCAAGCATCTTGGCAAAATTGCTTGTATTTTCTTGATTTTGCCTTAAAGACCTATCTGTAATTTACAGTAGAGCCCTTTTCTATTCTAGACTGAAGCAGCAGGACTGATTTCTGGGTGTGAAAAGTGACAGTTCTCCTCAGTACCACTGTTGCAGAATGTAGAATATGTCGAAATTATCTTAAGTTGGGATGTTCTTTAAATACTTTAGGTTGGCTAATTAAGACTTTCCTAGATCAGCAAGAAAGGACTCCTAATCAGTGGAACAAACAGTTAGCATTCCTTAGTCAGGGACATCCAGGAACTAAGCTATAAGAATGTGGTAAATGAAGATGTTGTAGGTCTATGAATGCCACTGAATGCAAATGCCTCAAGGCCCATGTATCCCCTAGAGGAAGTGTCTTTTTTATAATACTAAAAGTCATGCCTAAAGGTCAGAACATGCCTTCCCTTGGGCATGCATAGAAGTTAGGATTACCTAGTTTATGTGGAAACTACTAACCAATCATAGTGAGTGAGCTGTATTTGGGAAGTTACTAACTTTGAACTTCTGTGTATAAATAATGGTGCAGAAGGTCCTGCTGGTGTGCTTTTTTTGCGGAAGACCTCTGTGCACACAGCACAAATCTGAAAAAAATAGTCAATGTCTCTCTCAAGTGTGTAATTATTGGCTTGTTGCACACCAGGTAACAAGTCCAATTTTGTGAACAATACCACCATGCTTTTCCCTCTGCTCAGAAGGGCTTATGCAGTGAGCAGTGGAGAATTCTGGTGTGAAATGGGTGGCTCCAGCAAAATAGGGAAGCTGTTCAGGCATGTCTTTCATTGTTCTTCTTTCACAATGCATGTTTTTGAAAACTGTTGAGAAATTATATAGGACTTAGAAATAACAAAACCATTTTCCTGGAATATATTGTTTCTTCTAGGAAAGAATGACATCTGCAAGTGCTTCAGGCCTTTCACTACAAAATGTTACTTAAAATGTAGGAAAACAGCTGGAAAACAGTTTTATGAATTGCTGATGTGACATGTACAGAATTTTAGCAAAACTGATTTTGTTACAATTTTTAAGCTGTGAAATTTTTGGGGAATTTAATGCTTCTAAAGGCCATTTACTATTCTTAAACACCATTAGTCACACTATTCTACCAGTAAAAGCCTTCCTTGTAGCTGATGATAATGTACTCTCTGCCCAACCTTAATGAGAGAAGGGTGAAGGGATTGGAGACAAGAGGTTGAACCATTATGTAATTCCTCTCTACAGCCTTGGCTATTGTAGCTTCTGTGCACAGATGGGAAGATGAGCTATGCTTGTTTTGTCTGGAGTGGCATCAAGTGTACCAGAATGCTGAAAAATTTCAAAGGTGAGCTGGTTAAAGCTGCAATTTCTCTCCTATGGGGATATTGTGATATTGTCACATATTTTTCACACTTATGAAAAGGGGAAATGACACATTTCTCTTGCAGCTTCTGAATACACTTTTGAGTCAAGTTTCTCCTAGTTTCCAGCAACCTGCCTGAAGAAAGCTGGGAGCCCCAGAGCCCCTACCTGTCAGGCAGTTAGCTGAAAGACAGTCTGGACGACTGGCATGTTCTCCCTAGCACCTGAAAGACCAGTGGTTCATAGGAAAACTTGGGCTAAACCCTACCCTACACACCCAAAATCGGACAGCATGGCCCAAAGGCTGTGAGGGAGTTTTTGGGAATAACTGGTCCCGTTGTCTTGAGCAGCCACAACACTAACTGGGCTGTTGATTAGGTATTTGATGGGGGTGCCGAGTAGCTTCTTCCAATGAAGTTAAGGACAGCTTTTCCTCAAAGAGACCTTCAAAGACGGATTTCCACTTCCCTCTTCTTCTGGGGCCCAGACACCTCTGGCCGCGATGGGAAGGAGGGCAGAGACCTGGCATTTATAGCTCTCCTTTGAAAACCCTTTCATTGTACTGATTTGCTGTCCAGTAAAGTGTGCAAATGCTGAGATTTTTAACATTCCTGTTGATGTTTCAGGGATGTAGTCACAGGCTGTCACTTAAAATGTGAGGTGAGGTTCCAAATTTGCACCGTGTTTCTTTGATGCCCTTTCTGGGGCCAGGCACTGATGTGGATTTAGGCTTATTTTAACTGTTGTCCTTGGCAGGGAAACTCTGATTGAAACAGTCCATCCTTTTCCAGCCTCTCTTTCACCAATCCTGGCCCATCTGGAAAGAACCTGAACGTCTGCAGGCAGTAGCCAGAATCCCTGAGCAATGCCATCCCTGCTGTTGCTTGTTGTACCGTCTTGTATTAGAGCTGTCTGTGACATTTATTTTGTTTATGAAGCAAACATTCCTACACCCACTCCTGTTTTTGTTTGTTCATGTAAATTATGGCACTTTGCAACTTAATTGCTATGAGCTTTATGAAACTGCATTAAGGACCATGCTAATTGTGGGCTTGCTCCCTTCCTATTTCTGGATAGATTTTGAAATTCTGTAATTGGATGTATTCAATTTTTCGTAACTTTTATGTAACAAAATTGTGTATTAATATGAAAGAAGCAGAAAAAGTCTGGCTCTGCATCAATGCAGAGCTGTTTCTAGCAGAAAGTTTTGAGTTCTGGGAGTTTGGGCTGTTTTTCAGAACACTGACCCTGGGAAATACTTAGGGGATTGGGGTTTGATAATTGGAGAAAGGGGTTCTACAGAAACATCTGAGCTAACCCTCCTGCAGGTATGAGCTGTGGAGCTGACCCAACCTGCCCACCTATCCGAACCACCTTCACAATGAGTCAGGGGAAGTGGTTTTGTCATGAGGTACAGGAATTTGTGGGAAATATTCAATGATAGGAGCCATCCAGAAACATGAACATTCAGGCGGCAGCTCTGGCTCACTGCAGGACAACATCCTAGTTATTGCTGTATTGGGCAGCAGAAGGCTAAATCCTTAGGAAATACACTTTCAGAAAAGTTATGCTTCTGCATTGACTTGGGATGGAGAACATCCATCAGTTATTGTTTCCTGTCTGTCTTTGTGAGCCCAAATATTCATATAAAGAAGCTCAGCAAATTTGGTGAAGACAGTCTTTCCGCAGCTGGCTGACCAAAGCTCCAGGCTGTGGATTAGACATTTATATCTGAGTTACCTATCAGGTTGCTTCACCTATTCCGTCACTGGCTCTATGCAACTGTGAAAACTGTACCAATCCTGCTTTTTCCTGGTCCAGTTTTTCATGGTGCAGTTAAATCCATGAACATGAAGAGCAGCAGATGGGCATGATAATTTGCAACACATTCTTTTTGTCTGGTAAAATGTCTTTGTTATTTTTAACCCCATTCCATAGTTTATCTTCTTTTTATTTTATCTAATTCACTGTGGAAATGAAAAGCAGTATTTGGTTTTCAGTGCCAGCTTTTAGTAGGGAGGAGGGGAGGGGAGGCAGCTACAGTGGTGGTTGCTGTAAGAAGCTGCTGGAAGCTTCTCCCGTATTTGTCACAGCCAATGCCAGATGGCTCCAAAATACTCACTGCTGGCCAAGTGTGAGCCAGTCAGAGATGGCAGTAATGACTCTGTGATAACATCTTTAAGAAGAAAAAAATTGGTGAAGACCATGGTGAAGCAGCTGCGCCCCCATAGCACAAGGAAGTACATGGAGGGTGCAGAGATCCACCCTCAGCCTGTGGAGGAGCCCCATACTGGATCAGGTGGATGCCTGAGAGGAGGTTGTGACCCCATGGGAAGCCCATGCTGGAGCAGCTTTTCTGGCAGGATTTGTCACCTTGTGGGGGACCCACTCTGGAGCAGTTAGCGGAGAACTGTAGCCCATGGGCAGGACTCAGGCTGGAGAATTTCACGGGGGACTGTCTCCCATAGGAGGAACCCCGTGCTGGAGCAGGGGAAGGATTCCTGTCCCTGAGCAGTGGCAGGGACAATGTCTGATGAACTGACCATAACCCCTATTTCCATCTCCCTGTGCTGCTGTGAGGAGAAGGTAGAGCTGGGAAGAAGGGAGGGGTTGGGGAAGGTATTGATATTAGATATTTGTTTTACTTCTCATTATCCTGCTCTGGTTTTGATTGATAATAAATTCAATTGATCTCCCCAAGTCAAGTCTGTTTTGCCTGTGACAGTATTTGGAGAGTGATCTCTCCCTGTCCTTATCTCGACTCATGAACTTTTTGTTGTCCTTTCTCTCCCCTGTCCAGTTGCACAGGGGAGTGATAGTGTGGCTTTGGTGGGTGCCTGGCATCTGGCCAGGGTGAAACCACCACAAACACATGATCACATAAACAAGAAATTTAACCTATACAAGAAATCAAACTTACACCATCCCCACTTGCCCCGCAGACAAAGAAGGCTGGATGGTTGACTCAGAAAACAGGATTTTTCTGTGTATACATTAAGCTGTATAAACTGAGCATCAAAATGTTAGGTAAAGGCTTGTCAGCCAGGCTCTTACCTTAAAGTAAAAAGATTTCCACCTTCCAAACGTGTGCAGGATTATCTGAGTGATTCACATTACGACAGCGTTACCATCTTACCATACTCCAATATGTGTGGAATATAAGGATCCCTGGTTTATAGTGATACCTAGTTGAGGACTACTCAGCAAAATAGACAAATTTAAGAAGTAGTAAAAGTAATAAAGAGATGTATACACAAGCCTTAATAGGTTTACCAGAGATGTTAGGTCAGGTCTTTGCAGGAACTTAAGCGTAGACTCAGAGACATTCAACCAGCACCTTCCAGTTAATGAAAAAGGAGGAAAAAAGGTTGTCTTTGGTCTCCTGGGAACAAGTAAATTTATTATGAGATATTTGAATGGGCTTGCACAACTCTACAAGCTTTCTATGGGATTTCTTAAGGGGATTATGGAAATGTGTGGGAAACCTCCCTGACTTTTTATCCATGCATGTGGTCATGTTACTATTTTTCAGATGCATCACTGTCAATGAGACAAAACCTCAGTGTTCTCTGGGGTTTTCTACTGGCCTGTTATACGTTTGCAGATGTGTGAGGGACATATGTGTAGTCATATGTCCATGTGCTATCAGATCACTAACAGATTATTCCTGACTGACCAAATGGAGAAACCTGTTCAGAGTGGCCATCCACTTGGTATTACATGAATCACAGTGGTGAGAGGAATGAGTTTTTGTGTTCTTGTGTTCACAGATAACAACAGCTGACTGCAGAAGTGAGCCCTTAAAGAATATTTCTTTGTAAGGTCATCTATGTTTTGAGGTTCATCTCTGGCATTGGGACAACTGCTCTCCTTTTTCCAAGAATGGATATTTGCCCAGTGATGAGTATAAACACAGGCAGTGTTTTGTACTTGGCTCCAAAAGGATTTCTTTTTGACTAGTTTGGTTTCCCCTGCTTGTGAGTCAAGTTTGGTTCTTCCCTGATGATCAAGAATTGAGAACTTGGGATGATTAATTTTGGTCTGGTGTTGCCACTCCTTCTTTTCCATTCTTTTCCTAGTTTAGAATGGAAAGTCAGCTGGAAATAGTGATTGTGAGCCTGTTGTAAGTTGTGACGTCTCTGTGTGCCTCATCCTTCTTCTCCTGCACCTGATTCTTAGGTGAAGTGACTGTAAAGCAACTGGCTTTTCTTTTGCTTTTGAGGGAGCACAGGTTTACCTGCCTGCTGGATTGATCCTGTGAACTTCAGTGAGAATGAGCCTAGAAGAAAATCACTCAGAATGTGTTTTCTCAACGTAGAAAAACTCCAGACTGCTTTTAACTTAAGTCCAAGGTTTCCTGTTCACAAGAAATATATTTTGGTTTGGTTCAGCTATGCAGGCCTTTCCTGTGAGTCTCTTTTTGAGCTCCGATCACTGACAATGCTTGTCAGTAGTAGATCCTTGCATCAGTGAAGGCCCGCCCTGTGGTGGGCTGTATCACTGAAGCATAAGCAGCTGAGTTCAATGGCCAATTGCAGGACAAAAGATTTTAGCTGTATCACTAATCATAGGCTTTTCTCTGTCACCCTTCAGGATATGAATTTTGGGGCCAAACTGAGAGCTCATGAAGAGATTTTGAAGCATGGCTTGGGATATTTCTGCCTGTCTGCAGTGGTTAGCACTTTCAGCTTTCTGCCTAGAGTGACTCTGAGCGTTTCTCTTCTCTGCCTACCTTTATGTCCTCTCAGTATTCACTGGGGACATGTAGAGGCGTATGAGCTTGGATTTGCAACCTAATTAGCTGCATTAGTTCTGTGAGGGAAGAACACAAATTAATCTTGTTGATGAAGAATTGTGGTGGGAGAGGTTCATCGACATGCTGTTTGCAAGTGAAGTTTGAATGCACAAACAAGGGCCTTCATGGCAGGTGTAAGTAAGCCTGGCCATTGCAGGACTCTCAACAAATTCAAATCTGAGTTTCTGTCTGTCCTGAATTTCCATGGAGGTGTTTCCATAAGCCACCATCTATCTCCCACTTAGCAGAACCAGGTTGTATCGCTGACAGTCAAAGAAGATAATGAAATTCCTGAGTAACAGTCGAGCAGCAGTAAGGGAGTATTCTTCCACTGAGTTCAATCCACAGTGTAAGTGCTCTTTCTCTTGAGGATAACTAATGTGAAAAGCAAGTGTATCCCATAGCAGCACTCTTCACAGGGCAGTTTTCCTTCGTTGGATGAAGTCCTCTGTGGAACCTAAGACTGTGTATTCCAAGTGACAGGGAGTAAGTGTCACCATGGGACAAGGGGCTTTTGCAAAGCACATGTAAGCTCCCAGATGAACAGCAGAACAGGTTCATGAAGAGAAAACCTGCTTCACCCACAAAGGGAGAAGTACTTGTCTTGGTGCATCTTGGTGAAGCTGGAGGGGTGCTGGGAATGCTAGGACAGGCCTCTGGTGAGACAAATACATTCGGTGCCTGTTGTGTATCTAACCTTGTTCCTCTCCTCTCTGTTCTGGAAGCACAGTGAGCTGTAATGTTCTGAGCAAGCACTGACCAGAGCTAGCTGATGAAGACGGATGCAGTGAAGGTTTCAGACATGCCTCAGTTAGTTCAGCCTGCTGTGCCCACCTGACTGCCCCAGCTGACTGGCTCTGCAGTAGCAGTGGTTTTTGGTTTGCAAGAGTTGGTGGCTGCATGCTCTTCCTGAATGCTCTGGCTGTTTCTCAAGTAGGATATTTTGCATTTGCCTCTGGATAGTTTTGTAGTAAGATCTGAACAGTTACTCTGGGTCTCTCCAAGATGTAATTATTCTCTTGTCCTAAATAGTTTCAGACTACGTAATTGTGGTCTCCTTGCAGTACTGCATAGGAAGTTTTCTTCATACACGATTCCTGACTTCCACAATTGTTTGTAGCTAGGGCAATGCCACTGCAGAGCTGTGAAGAACAAATTGGGCTGGAAAGGCGAAAATAGACATCTACAATGACCAGCTTTGTTTTTGCATGTTAATCAAGTATTGATACAGTTGTTGACATGCTCTCTCATGTTAATAAAATAAATAATTTTATATTTATGAAATCTACAGCAAATTCCAAGAACATGTGGTGTGGAAGACCCCCTGGAAAAGCTGTACATTTGTAAAGAAGAAGGAAGGTTTTGTTTTCACTTTACTGCCTGGTTGACTGGCATATCCAAATCACCTTGTTATTAGCAGGGGCTGCCTGATTGTTGAACTGCCAATCTGAAGACCTGAGGAAAAGCAGTTTATAAATAAAACAGTGGAAAAGCACACCAGAAAATAAGGCAGGACCTTAAATCTCTTGGCTTAATTCAGATGAAGAATAGGTTGGATTTGGAGGAATTTGCATATGTATCTATTGTTGAAAGAGAGATTTGATCCAAATTATGGTATGACCTGTGGAAACCTCTGCACCAAATGACAAATCTACAGCCGTAGCTCTTGGTTACTGCTATTTTGCATTCAGAGCCTGGAACCTGTTCTCAGATAATGTGTTATTCTTGGCATTTCACCAATTCTCTGTCTTTATATTGCATCAGTTAGGCAACCTGAAAAGTTATACAATATAATCAAGCACTAAAATATAACACTAAAGTGATAATTTTAATATGAGGTACCCACCCTAATTTCTTATAGCTTTATTTGATTAGAATTCCTTTGAATAACAAAGAGATGAAACACAGGTCTCTAGGCTAGCTTTCTGATTTGAGAAGCCAGTCTGAGAAGCAGTGCAGATTTAATTATCCCAATAATTTATTTTCAAATGCCTTTAAATATTTTTTTGTTACAGTGATTGGAGGATCCTCTGTTTTGTTCACCGAGCCAGATTCTTAGTAAGAAAACCATTGTTTTCAATGGAAAAAGATCCAGAGAACTTGAAATTTCACTAATATACTGCAAAAAAAAAAAAAAAAAAATTAAGCAGTGAATTAACCTCCTTTCCTATTCCTGCTCTTAGCTCTGTGACTGCCATAAAGGGCTTGTTGTGCTTACTTTTGTGCCAAAGTTCACATACAGGAATGACTAGTGCTTATCATCAGCAGCTTCTCTCTAAAAAGCTTGGAGCTGCCAACAGATATTTTTGAAATCAGTAAGACTTCTGGAGGATGTAAAGACCAGGGTTTGTCTGTAGTGGGAAAATGTGTCCCAGTAACAAACTACAAACAAGCATCAGATATGACACCTGGGGTGACCGTTCACAGTCTAGGCAAGGTGATATGCTGTCAGAAAAGTTTGTTCCCAAGATTTGCATGAATTTTACTTTTAAGAGGCCAGAAAACTTAACAATGCTAAGACCTGATGCTTGAGCTGATGCTGGAGAATTGATCTTCTTTGCCACGTTCTGAACACAAACTCTCAGACCAGCATTGTTTGTCTGGGTGCTCTTGCCTACTGAATCATTATTATTTCCCCTTTGAGTACTTGTCATTTACACTTGCAGCTGCAGTCCTGTAACTTGGGCAGGCTGGAAATAATTTCAAGTCAGTCAGTGCACCCAGGGCAATTTAGGTGACCTTAGTAAAATGTTTTTGTGTCCAAAACAATTATCCCTGATCAGGTATAACACCCTGTGGGAGAAACCTCCCCTAAAACACAAGACATTTCTTGTGCGTGGTTGGAAACTCTTCTGCTTGTCTCATTTAAATGCTTCTAGTGCAGACAAGTCTGATTATCCAAGGATGAGGCCTGATCAGAATTTTAGTAGCTTTACTTGCCTCTATTAATTCTGATATCTGCATCCAACCCACTTCCAGATCCCACCCTTCCAGCATTACAAATTTTACTTCTTTGGAAACAAATGAGATGGTAAAAGCAGGTAAACTCAATGAAGTTATTGGAGGGAGAGAAGAGACAAGAATCAGATTATACTTCCTCTGTTTAATTCAGTGTTCTGCAAAATCTATTTACTTTTATTTAAATGCAGATTTCATTGAGCAGTTCTGCTTTTGTAACTGTTTAGTCATATTGCCCTTTGCTGTCTTCAGGCTGACCATGCTGTGAAAGAAAAAGCACATCAGACTCTGAGGAGGCCCTTGTAAATCAGAGATCCACTATGACTGAAAAGACAACGAGACTAATAACTCTTGTGCTGATTGTTTCCTTTCCTGAAATAAACGGTACATTTTTTTTTCAGGGAGCTGTATGTGGGTTTAAAAATGATGTGGATATTATACTGAAGTGGAAGTGAGACTGTGAAGTGGTCCTGACTGCAAACAAGTATGCGAAAGTAAAGACTCTGGAGGAACCATAAAATAAAGAATAGAGTGGAAAATGTGAGTGCAGGTGGAAATTTCTCAATGCTTTTAAGACACCGATGGGAAAACAAACAAAACTGTAAAGAATGCAGAGCAAGTCTGTACACTGTGAATCAAAAGGGAGGTGATCTGCATTAAACTACTTAATGCATGCAGCTGGACTCTGCATCCACTTTGCACCTGCATAATGAGCACTTTCGATGCAAGGAGAGAGAGGGGCTGGAAATCAGTTCTCATGTGACTTCTTCCAAATTAGTGCTGACTTGGGCAAGCCTTTTCTCTTAATGTAACTGTTCCTTATGCTACATTTAGAGAACGTGGTGAATTTAACAGTAGACAGCTTGGCATGTGTGTGGAGGGTTCAGTCTCTTCAGGAAGGTCACAGGAATGAACACCTACTGAATAAGTCATTCAATAGACTGCTAATGGCAAATGATAATTTTATACCCAGAGCATAAGGATTATCAAAGCCTTGAACATGACCAGGCTCTGCTTTTGGTAGGAAAGAGAAGACACTATATTGAACAGAGGAGATAAGCAAGAGCTGGGGAAGAGATAAATTTTACTCTTTTATCTGAAATTAATTCTGAGTCAGAAGACAGCTCAGGGCCGAACTGACTTGTATTGGATTTGCATGGCAAGATTTTGGCAGTGGAGGGACTACAGGGGTGGCTTCTGTGAGCAGCTGCTGGAGGTTTCCTCCATGTCCAACAGAGCTAATGCCAGATAGCTCCAGGACAGACCTGATGCTGGCCAGGGCAAAGCCAGTCACAGATGGTAGTAATGACTCTGGTAACATAAGGAAGGAAAAAAGTTATTACACAGATGTAATTGTGCTCAGAGAAGTGAGGAGTGAAGAGTGAAAGGAAGAGTTCTGCGGACACCAAGGACAGTGTAGAATGAGGGAGAGGAGGTACTCCAGCTGCATGAGAAGACATTCTCCTTCAGCCCATCATGAAGCAGCTCTGCCCCTGCTTCCCATGGGGATCCATGGGGATGCAGAGATCCATCTGCAGCCTGTGGAGGAGCCCAGTGCCAAAGCAGGTGGATGCCTGAAATAAGGCTGTGACCCTGTGGGAAGACAGGGCTGTGACCCTGTGGGATCCTGGTGTGGGCTCTTATCAGGGACCTGCAGACCCATGGAGAGAGGAGCCCATGCTGAAGCAGGTTTCCTGGTAGGACTTGTGACCCTGTTGGGGGACTGTCCTGGTTTCAGCCAGGATGGAGTTAATTTTTTCACAGTAGGTGTGAGGGGGCAAAACCTGGAGCCATGTGGGCGTGTCTAGATTGTTATTCTATACCACGTCAAGTCACAGCCGGAGGTGGAGGTGAGGGACTTTCGGGAAGGAGGGCATGGCTTGTGGTCAGAAAGATCAAAAAGTGTGGTGGGGCAGGGAACCTGGCTACTGTTGTTTTTCATTGTCCCATACTTGGTGAGCATTTTTCATGTGTATCACCCTCTTTCTGTATAATATTAATAATTTCTGTTATTAATACTGTTGCTGTTACTGTTTTTTTGTTTCTTACATCATTACTGTTTCCAGTAAATCGTTCTTATCTCAAACCATGACCTTTGCCGTTTGTGCTTCTGATTCTCCTCTCTGGCCACCCACGGGGGGGGCAGAGGAGAGGGGAGGGGGAGTCAGTGAGCAGCTGTGTGGTTTGGAAAGTCTTGGTGGGAGAACTAAATTGGGGAGTACCATTCCTAAACCATGACAGGGACCCACACTGGAGCAGGCTGTGCCTGAAGGACTGCCCCCTGTGGAAAGGAACCCAAGTTGGAGCAGTTAGTGAAGAACTGTTTCTCATGGTATGAACTCACCTTGGAGAAGTTAATGGAGAATAGTCTCCCATGGGAGGAACACCATGCTGGAGCAGGGGAACAGCTCCTCTCCCTGAGCAGCAGCAGAAATGCGTGATAACCTGACCACAACCCCCATTCCCTGTCTCCCTGTGCCACTGGGAGGAGGAGGTAGAGCCCAGGAAAAAGGGAGGGGTGGGGAAAAGGTGTTTTTAAAGATTTGTTTTACTCATTATCCTGCTCTGATTTCATTGGTAATACACTCAACTAATATCCCCAAGTTCAGTCTGTTTAGCCCACGATCGTAATCAGTGGTGATCTCTCCCTGTCCTTATCTAAACTCACGAACCTTTCATTGTCCTTTCTCTCCTCAGGCCACTTGCAGAGAGGAGTGATAGAGTGGCTTTGGTGGATACCTTCATCCAACCAGGGTCAAACCACCACATGAGTAATGGAAAACCTGCTTTTAAATTTGGCTTTTTTGCTCTCAGAAAAAAGAGCTGGCTCACTCCCTCTGAGCAGCATATTTAATTCTCTGGAGGGACCTAGCAGAGAGTTCTGCAACTGGACTCTCTACTGACAGAAAAAGGAAGGAGAGAGAATCTAGCACAGGTTTTTGAGGAGAGCATTGCCTCAGCTGTGTGGAACCTGCACAATCTCTTTTTGTCTCTCTCCTGGATCAACAGCATTTTTCAGGCAGGCCCATTTTGCAGAGCGCCACATCAGGTACTTTGGGGGAACTGCCTGTTTCCTGGGCTGGCTTTTGAAAATCATGTCCACCAACACCCATGTATTCTGCTCCTACCTTTGCAGTCTTGGTATGAGTGCCTGCCTTCTACCTTGTCAGCCTTACACTTGTAAGTTTCTGCTTTGCACACTAATAGCAGATAATGCTGCCACTTTTCCACCTGTCCCCAATTCTTTCTCTTAGACAGCACACTTCTAGCATTGTGGCCCACTTATACTCTCAAGCATGGCAGCTGCATGGCTGGAGGGAGGTTGGCCTCTGACTGATTACACTTCATTGTGCTTGAAGCAGAGGGGAAGGAGGGAGCGAAACAACTGTAGTTGTTCCAGGTATCACCCATGGATAAAGAAGCTACAAGATCTTTGCAGTGACTGAGCTTTTTGCTGCTGCTGCTGCAGATCAGTACAAATTAAAAACATGGATGTGTGGATTACAGACCTCCTTGGAGAGACAGTCATTTTGTTCTAATTGTAAGGTTTCATGCCTGTGACTACAGGAAATAAAATACCATTGTGTGTTCTAAAACAAAAGTACCCTGGTAAACTTAGTCTGGAGAAAACACAAGACATTTATAATTAGCAGATAAAATAAATACAGAAAATTGGCCTGTTACACTGCAAAGGTTTGTGAAGACAAACATTTGAATACCAGAAAGCTGATGTTTGAACTTGCTTTGACTTTTAGAGGATTATTCTGTAAATTGCACGCAACAAACTGAACCCTAGAGTTCTGAGAGGCTCAACTCAGAGGGAGGTGCTGGTCACGCCTTGCCGTGGTTCAGGTCAAAGGGTCTCACCTAGGATCAATATTTGTAGGGTAGCAAGAGAGTGGGCTTTAGTCATAGTAATTTTCCTTCCTGTCTGCAGCTCAGGTTGGTAACTTTCTTTGAAATTTTGGTGACAAAAATATTATTCCACTTAGGTTGTTACGCTGGCAAGAGAAATAAATTTCTAATGCTCTTTGCTAAAAACAGGAACTCATTAGATAGCACCAGTTCCTGGGAGCAGACTGGGTTTCTGATAGGCTCAAGAGGAACTCAGCCCAGGTGCTGTTCTTCAAGGCTGAGGCCTAACAGGCATTTCCAAGATCATCAAGTGGCCTGAGGGTTGAGAGGATGCACCACCACACCTATAAAAGCAAGTCCTTGAGGCTGGGCAGAGGCAGGTTTTGGCTTCTCTGTTTCGTTTGACCATTATGTACATCACCTTCTTACAGCCTGAGTACAAAGCATAAAGTTACCTTCCTGCTGTTTCTGCTTCTCTGTCTGCAGTCATGTGGACTGTGATTTTGGCATTTGCTCTGCTGGGTGGGCAGGCAGAGGATTGCTCCTGTTGCTGATTGACAAGCCTGAATGTTCATGAACTGTGAGTGAGCTAAAATGTTTGCTTACAACAGAACTGTGAAGCTATGCCCAGGAAGAGAGATATATTCTGTTTCTTGGCATGGTGAATGGAAGTTTCTGTAAATGGTGTTTTAGCAGGTGTCCAGTTTGTGGCACTTGCTCTTCGGAGTTATTTCAGTGCTGATTCAGTACTATCAGGGTCCAAGTTTAGAAAATTACATTAAAATGCTAAATATATCTCTGACTACTACAAGAACCTCTCTGACCCACTGCTTTGTAACATAATTCATATACTGTTTGTGACAGCAACTGAGTCACATATTTCCCAGGTGGAACTTGGATCATTTTGGCTATTGTTAATACATCAAGTCTCAGCATAGGCAATCCCCACAAGTTTAAGTGTCTTGCTTCATGTAGTACTTATGTGCATGCTGTCAAGTGCATGCCATATTTCTGCTGTGGGTTGTGCAGCTTCAAAGTGAACTTTCTGCTCAGGCAGGAGTGACATATGGGAGGCGGCACTGGGATGAGTGAAGGGGTTATTCAGTGCCAAGAGGAATAGAAACAGACACTTGCAGAAGAAAGAAGCAGGAGGAGGAGTGCAGAGTGGCAAAGGCAGTTGGAGTAGCTGGGAGACTGGGTATGAAAGGAGTTCCCTAGACCGGAAAAGGTAGAGGCTGATGGATACTTCCTCTAAACTGCTCAGAGGCAAAGCCTACCTGGTAGGAACCATACTCTGTAAGGATACTGGAGGGCAAGCCAAATTGTGGAGAAGCCTGATATCCAGAAAATGTGTATGAATAGCTCGGGAATAGTCCTGTGGGACTGAGTGAAACTCTCTTTAGGACTGCAGAACAGATCTGAGTGCCAAAGCAGGAGAAAAACATTTCTTTTGCAGTCAATGGAAGAAGAAATGAAGGCAGAGTGAGAGAACAGGGTCCTACGTAAAGAAAGGTCTTGCTGAGAGCAAGAGCTGTGCAGAGCATGTGGACAATGTTGCTTTCCGTGCCCTGCTCTGGGGAAGTTCTGGCTGAAGATCAAAGAGACCTGGAGAGGTTGAAGCATGACAGGGACTGATGAGCAATCCTCCTGTGGGACAACAGGTCTGAAGATCCTGCAGGCAAATCTCTGGTGAAAGAGACTAACACAGTGCTATCTGTCTAAGAAAGGCAAAGGAGGGGTTTCACCAAACATTGTGTCTTCAGCCAAAGTTTGCCATTAGCCCTGTAAGCTGGGCTGACTTCATGAGTTCATGAAGGACAGGAGAAGGATATTGTGTCCATAATGGCTCCACCATATTTTGATGAGGCATCAGATATTTGAGGGATATAATTTTGCATTACGTGATGATGGATCTGCTGTGCAAGCAATTCCCCAGAAAATTCCAGGAGAGCAGGCCAGGGGCAGGTGGACTTCAAGAAGTAATGATGGGTCACTGTCACCTGACTCCTTTAATTTTGCTTATGCTTTGAAGAATGGCCCTGGTAACTGCTGACAACACAAGCAAATGTTGCTCTAGCTCATTCCTTGCCAGGCCATTCAGCTTGCATGAATGAGTGACCCACAGCAGTGCAGGACTTATGGCTCCAAGTGCCAGGAGACAGTGTCAGGTGAGGAATCACACTAGGGCAGCATACCTGTCAAACCAAAATGCTGAGGATGAGTCAAAGGGAAGATGGAAATTTAACATTGAGGGGAAGGGCAAAAGCTCACCTGTTTTTATTTTCAGGTTTTTTTGCGAAAGAGGGACCTCATGATACATCTGAGTTTTTGTTTAGTAAGCTGTGTTTAGTAGGTCATGAAAGCTGCCACAGAGATGACAGGGAGTCCAAGTGCTTATATTAATACAAAATTGAAAATTTAAAGCTGTTTCTTTCATATCTGTGTCTCCTTTTCAGTTTAAAGAAGAATTCACTAAGCTCTGGATTGTTCTCCCTCTAAAGAGAAACAAGACCTGAATTTTGGCTGTTGTGAGAAAAGTTAGTTACAGCTTTAGAAGCAAAATAAAAAATAGAAACAAAAAACTCCAACACTACATATACATGAAATCTGTCGTGGTTTAACCCCAGCTGGCAAGTAAGCACCACACAACCACTCGCTCACTCTCCCCACAGTGGGATGGGGAGAGAATCAAAAGAGTGAAAGTAAGAAAACTCATGGATTGAGATAAAGACAGTTTATTAGGGAAAGCAAAAGCCACACACACAAGCAAAGCAAAACAACAAATTCATTCACCACTGCCCACTGTCAGGCAGGTGTTCAGCCAGCTCCAGGAAAGCAGGGCTCTATATGAATAGATGATGTGGGTTTAAATCAGCTCCTCTCTGTTGCCCAGGCCTCTGGCAGCAGGCAGTTGCGTTATTGAGGTGGCCGGCACCCCAAAATCCACTCATATTCGCAAGCTCTTTAATAACTGCTGATTCAGTCTATTATAGAACGAGTTATTTATTAATAGACACAAAACTAACAGACATAAGACTTAAAACAGACTCTTACTACACAGGGATAAGACAGAAGTGGGATACCAGTATACACATGGAGTTAAAGGTACCATTAAATTTACAGCTAGCTAAGAAATAGTATAACTTAGGATCCAATGTTTCTTACCACCTAATCTTTATGGAGTACACATTGAAAAATCCACTCTCTCAATTCCCGGGAAAGTGACCTGGAGTTGCATCCAAGCTCCAGGGAAAAAACCTCTCACGCATTTACAAGGAGTGTGTAAGAGACTTCTGCTTATGTGTTAATTCGTGTGGGCTTTTATAGACATAAGGACCATGTCTTTTGGTCACTGATGTTTATTTTCTTTTATCTCTTTCCACATCTGCTCTCATACCAAGATGCGTACTGGGGCTTGTGCTCAGACTTTCAGGAGCCTGGAGGTGACCTCCTGCTGGGCTCTCTGACCTCCTGCTGGACTCTCTGACCTCCTGCTGGACTTTTTGACTCCTTGCTGGGCTATTAATCTTGCCTGAGTTATCTCTTCCAAACACCCCAGCCATGAAAGAGAGGGGATGTCCTGCCACAATCATGTGCAATGATTACTTGGGAAGACAAATGCCATCCCTTTGGACATCCCCTCTTCTCCCAGCTTTCTGTGCTGAGCATGATGTTCTGCCATGTGCAATACCACTTTGGTAAGTTCAGATCAGCTGTCCCGGCTGTGTTCCCTCCCAGCCTCTTGTGCACCTGCTCACTGGGAGAGCACAGGAAACTGAAATGTCCTTGATACAGAGTAAGCCCTACTTACCAACTGCTAAGACATCAGTGTGTTATAAACATTATTCTCATACTGAATCCAAAATACAGCTCTGTATCAGCTACTAAGAAAACCAACTCTATCCTAGCTAAAATCAGGCCTGAATGTTTCTCAAGGTTCAAATCAAGTACAGTAATGGTGTTCAAACCCCACCAAAACTCATTTTGTAGGGAGGATTAAGTATTACTTGTTATGTGCCCTTAAGAAAAATATTCTTTATCCACAGAAGAACAGGATCTTTTTCTGAGATGCAGGAATGTGGCAATTTTCAAGTGAACCATGCACTTCTTTTTCGTATCTGTGTTTCATACCACTTCTGATACCCCAGAGATGGTGTTAACAGTTCCCAGTTCTGTGTTTCTCTGAATTTAAATAGCACACGGTTGACCCTTATCTTCTAGCTCATTAATAAAATGCTAGAAGATATCTGACCTACAATCTAGTTATTTCGAGAAGTATTACTGCTTGTCTTAATTCACTGCTGTTCAACACTGCCCTTGGCATGCTAAATCCCTTCACGCTGCTGAGATTTATGCAACAGCATTGACAGCTGAGATGATCTGAGTTAACACTCTTGGGTAAGACCGTTACAGCTTTTGTTTTCAAAACCAGGAAGAAGCCTCATCACTGAAGTCCACCAGTGGAGAGAATACATCAGAACTGATGTAGTAGCTATACAGCTGTTACTCAGTCAGCTATTTGTACTGAACTATGGAAGTCT
The DNA here is from genome assembly GCA_013397865.1 of Struthidea cinerea. Classification (NCBI taxonomy): domain Eukaryota; kingdom Metazoa; phylum Chordata; class Aves; order Passeriformes; family Corcoracidae; genus Struthidea; species Struthidea cinerea. Next base: position 234,885 of record VZTI01002066.1, read on the forward strand.
TACACAGTAAGCTATACCTAACTGTTAGCAAAACAGTGATCAAAATGATTTTTTCTTTAAAATTTCTGTGTGTTTGGAAGTCATTAGAAAAAAATCTGTCTGACTGCTGTGAGGCTGGGGTTGGATTCTTTGAGGTTCAGGCCTCTGATACTGTGTTTTCACTATTAGTGGTTGTGGTGGCCTAAGATTGTTTCCCAGTGTGGCTCTAAATCTCATGTAAGTAATCAATACAAGCCCATAAGTGTTCACGTATCTTTTGCCAGCTTATTACAAAACCTCCTATACCCATCTGGATGGTGGAAATAGTGTTGGATCTTTTTTTACTCCCTTGCATCCCCATGGATCTTCAGAGAAGTAGATGATGCGTAACTCGGTCCACATTCCTACTCTGAGACCCCCTCATGTTGTTGGCTAGCTTTTCCTGCCAGGGCACCAGTCGAAGCTGTTATCCAAAGTGCTGGAAGGAGTTTTGATATCCATTTGTTTACAGTTGCCAGTCTGTTTTTAACTTGGCAGCCCCAGATAAGTCTGGAGCCATAGAAATACTGCTGGTGATTTTTGGCTTGAGGTAGGTGTAGATGCACTGTGCAACGTGCCACCAGTCAGCAGTCACATTGGCATCCTTACCAGTTCAGAGAAGCAAAGATATCAGCCCATGAGTCTGAATTTAGATATTCAGGGGAAAGAAAGGCAGGAAATTATGAATATTTGCTTGTAATTTGAAGACTGATTTAGGCAAGCACAGATGTAGGAAATTAATCAGAAACCCAGCAATGAACACTGTTTAATATTCGCTCCATTGTCCGCAGGAGCTAACCACATACTCTCTGAAACTGGATTCTGAAGAGCTTTCATGGGAGCAGTTTCTGAAGAAGGGTAGCATGCCAGGACAGAACAGGGCTTCAAAGTAGAATGGCACTTGATGAAACAAGCTCCCCTCCGTTCTCTCAGAGCTTGTGTAGTTGTGGCTTGCTAAATGAAGCCATTATAAAATAGATTTGATCTCTAGCCCCCTGGAAGGGGATGAAACTATCGGGTGCCAGGTGACCAGTAATGTTTCTAGCTGAGTGACCCTGTGATTCTGTCCTAGCCCTGAGCCATAACCTCTCAGCTGCCCTGCTGCTCCAGCAGCTGTGTGGCACACAGTGGTCCCTGCTAATTTCCTTTCAGCTCCTCAGATAAGGGATTTTTGTCATTGCCTTGCCTAGCAGTCAAGCACTGAGGACATTTTCTGCCTTTGTGTTATTTTTGCTGAGGTCTGGGAAGGACCGGGAAGGTGAGCAGCAGCCAGCTTTCCCCTTCACTTGGCCAGCATGGGGTGAGGTGGTGTACAGATACCTGGGCTCTTCTTTGTCTGCTTGTCTTCAGCAGATGGCTGGGGCTATGAGAAAGGACTGGATGAATGTATAGGAGATGACACAATTTTCTCCGTTGAGCAGACTAAGAGGAGAGAGACATTGTTCACGAGTCTCTAGTACAGCCATCTCTCACATGTTGCTTCCTGGGAGTAAGGGAAGAAGTGGACGTGTTGACTGGATTAGTAGGAAGGATACTCACTTGTTGCTTGTTAGTTTGTGCTACAGAATCTCCTCCTGCTGCTCTTTTGCTGCTTTTCTTATGTCAGCTAAAATAACATACCATCCCATGCTTGTTTATTTCATAGTGCATAGGGACTTAGAAGCTCTGCTTCCCATTTAGTCATTATAAAGCTTTCATTATCATGGATCATCAAGTATCCTAAATGTACAGGACATTAGCCAGCATCTCCTCCATGCATAGCTGTTTCCCATGCCAATCTGGGTTTCTTATACTTTTTTTTTAGTGCTGAGCCAAGAATTTGTCACCAAAAGGTTTATATTTATTTCTGTTGGAGCTTCAAACATTCTTTTGGTTTTGTTGTGATCCTCAAAAAGGCAATTGTGCTTGCCTGCTGCTGCACCTGCATTATTACTATTAATAAGAAATATGTGCCATTTAAACAGGGGCTTTTTATGTGCAAAGTACTTCATAAAAAATTTTAAAACTACTGTTAAAAGTGTATAAATGTTGCATGGGTGGGCACTTGAAAGCTGGGAAATGCTAATGTGAACCCTGCAACCATGGTTCTGTGCTTTGTGCATAATTACTATTTATTAATTCTTGGCTTTATTCAAGTCTCTAAAAGATCCTATTATGTAAAGAGGATTCCACTGAGCTGGAAATACACAGAGAGTGGAACCAGGGACATGTGGCCTAGGGAGAGTACAGGGATATAGTTCAGATGTGTAGGGATGGGGTCAGCAAAACTAAGACACAAATGGAACAGAACATGTCAAGGGATGTAAAGAATAAAAAGAAGAAATTCTATGTGTAAATGAGTCAGAAAAGAAAGGCCAAGGAGAGTGTACCCCCCAATAAATGAGAAGGGAGAACTGGTGAAAAAGGATCTGGAGAAGGCAGAGGTACCCAATGAGTTCTTTGCCTTAGTCTTCACTGGCTGTCAGATTTCCTACTTCTCTCAAGTCTCTGAACCTCCAGGTGGCGGTTGGGGAAATGAAGTCCCTCCCACCATAATCAAAGAGCAGGTTCAAGACCACCAGATGAAACTGAACAGGCACAATGTGCATCCCAGGGTCCTGAGGGAACCGCCTAATATTGCTACCAAAACATTCTACACCATATTTGAAAAGTCGTGGTGGTCAGGTGAAGTGCCTGGTGGCTGAAAAAAGGGAAATATCACTCTTATTTTAGAAAGGGGAGAAGGGAAGGTGCAGGGAACTACAGACCAGTAAGCCCCTGTGCCTGGGAAGATGATGGAGCATATCCCCATGGAATCAATGTCAATGCACATGCAAGACAAGGGGGTGATCTGAGACATCCAGCACAGCTTTACTGAGGGCAAATCATGCCTGACCCATCTGGAGACTTTCTATGATGGAGTGATGGCAATGGTTGACAAGACAAGACTGATGGATGTCATCTACCTAGATTTCTGTAAGGACTTCGATACGGTCCCACATCAATCCTTATCTCCAGATCGGAGAGACATGGATTTGATAGATGCACTATTCAGTGGGTAAGGAATTGGCTGGATGGATGCAGCCAGAGAGTTGTGGTCAATGGCTCTGTGTCCAGGTGGAAGCTGCTGACGAGTGATGTCCATCAGGGCTCTCCTGGGACCAGTGCTCTTCAGTATCCTCATCAATGACACAGACAGTGGGATTGAGTGCATCCCCAGCAGGTTTGGAGATGACACCAAGCTGGGCAGTGCAGCTGACACAACAGAAGGATGGGATGCCATCCAGAGGGACCTGGACAAACTTGAGAATTGGGCCCATGAACTTCATGAAGGTCAACAAGTCCAAGTGTCAGGGTGCTGCACCTGGGTCAGCAATCCCAGACATAAATACAGACTGGGAGATGAACTCACTGAGAGGAGCCCTGCAGAGAAGGATTTGGGGGTTCTTGTGGATGAGAGGTTGGACACAAACCAGCCATCTGAGTTCAGAGCCACAAGCCCAACCTTATCCTGGGCTGCACCAAACAGTGCGTCCAGCAGGGCGAGAGAGGGGCGGCGAGAGAGGGGATTCTGCCCCTCTCTATTCTGGTATTGTGAGACCCCACCTGGGGTACTGCATCCAGCTTTGGGGTTGTCAGCATAGGAAAAACATGGGCCTCTTGGAGCAGGTCCAGAGGAGGCCCCTGAAGATTATTAGAGGGATGCAGCATCTCTTCAGTGAAGACAGGCTGAGAGAGTTGGGGTTATTTTCAGCTTGGGGAGGGTGGACCTCATTGTGGCCTTCCAGTATTTAAATGGGGCTAATAAAAAAATAGAGGAACTTTTTATAAGGTAGTGAAAGGACAATGGGCAATGCCTTTAAATTAAAAGAGGACGGGTTTAAATTAGATATTAGGAGGAAATTCTGTATTGAGAGGGTGGGGAGACACAGCAACAGGTTGCCCAGAGAAGCTGTGGATGACCCATCCCTTGCAGTGCTCAAGACCAGGTTGGATGGGGCCCTGGCCAACTTGAGCTGGTGGATAACAACCCTGCCCATGGTAAGGGATGGGAAATTATCTTTAAAGACCCTGACAACCCAAACTACTGCGTGATTCTATTGATTCTGTAATTCTATAATTAGCAACTGGTTCTTCTTTTGAAAAGGAGCAGGACAGGAGGGGGATTGCAGGATGAGAGAGATTAGACCAAGAAAGTAGAGTACACCAGGAAAAGAAATCAAGTCTGCTGGTGAAGCTGAAACAGGATGCCTGCTTTTTCTGTATCTGATCATGTCACCTGTTTCAAAAGCGAGATGGGTACTCTCTGCAACATTTGGTTCCCATAATACAGTGCAATTTCATTTTGTGAAAATATTTTACCCAGCTGATGACACATTTTATTTGAATGATGTTCCCTTGACCTCAACTGGACAATAAGGTCTTCTGATTAACTCACTGAATCAGAGTTCAGAACTGCTGAATGTCCAAGTTACAGAATTTGTTTTTAGGAGTACGATTTTTCAGGGGGAAAAAAAAAAAAAAAGAAAACACGGTTTTTATCTTTGTTTTTCCTCCTCCTTTTTTTTTTCCCCTTTGTCCTAAATAATGATTTCTAACTAGAGAGGATGCAGTAGAGTAGATATCCTGAATTAGTAACCTGGGAAAGAGAGAAATTATTTTTGGTTGCCTGGCTTCACTACCTTTCTCTCCACCTCCATTTTCCCCTCTTCATTCTCAGCGGTGCCTAAGCTGTAGTTGATGCACTCTGCTGTACATAATACTGATTTGGGCTTAGGTTTGCAGCGCTTAGACACCTCTTGGATAAAAGGGGTTGTGCGTCTGCCACAGCATACAGGTACAGAGGACTTGCTTCAGCTAGCAAAACATTCTTTAACATCTGTCCTCTGCTTGGCAGAGGCTGTGCAGTCAACACAGCTTGTGTGTACCTAAGTTTGTAGTTAATTTAATTATTTTTAAGGCTGTGTGTGAGGACAGCAATCTTATGCAAAGCCTGAGACAATCAGCACAGGGGTTCTACAAAGCTGGTCACTTGGTGCCAGGCAACAGGAGCTGTATTTTCCATGGTGCTTGGGCTTTCCTTTGTCCTTCATGTGTTTGTCTTGTTGTCATCAAGGAAGACAGAGTCAAGCCTGCAAGAAACAACAGCAGACAAGACATCCAGGCCAGCTCACCCAACCCTCTTTTCCATTGTCCTTCAGCAAAGGAAGTTCCCAAATTTGGTATTAAAAAAAAAGCCTTGCAAGCAGAGGGGGTTAATACACAACAGCTCTTAACATGCAGTAGCAATACAGGATGTTGTTTCGTGGCAACCTTGTTTTAATGCTTTACACTTTCAGTGCTTCAGATGCTATTTTTAATGTGCTTCTTTTTAACATTATGTTAATATTTAATTATAATTAAATACATTGCATGCTGCGTTAGAAATAATTTAGTACATCATTTATAAATAGATGAATATTTTAAACCAGGCTTTCTAGAGGAGAAAGGTGATGAAATGATAAATGGATATGTGCAGAAAAACTATACTAATTTTTCTGTTCCCTTTGAAAATTTTGAACTTGTCAGCTGATTTCAGCAAAGTTGATAAAAGGACAGAGGTTTCAAAGAAGAATTGTTTTAAACTTCTAATAAAATGTTTCTCTCAGTTAGATGAAAGCAAGAGACTCAAGTGTGAGTCACTATGAATAGAAAAAAATATTTTATACTCAGTCCTTGATTGAACACCAGAAATCAAGAAAGGTACCATCCCCTCACCATCTTTTCCTAGATACAGAACAAACTTGTTCATATTGGAAACCTTGCGCCACAAAACAGCATTGGTGTGTTGCACATAGTTTCCCTAAAATTGAGTCAGGTCTTACATATTCTTCAAGCTCAATTCTTTTGGTGCTATTTGCTCTTGTCCTTATTTTGCCAGTTGTCTCCTGGGCTTCTCTCCTGAAACTTCTTTGGGTAACCGTTGTTGTCTCTGTCCTAAGTGAAAGTTTCATGTCTGCTCAAAGCTTCATTGAAATCCAGACAAAGGAACATTTCCTTTGTCTAGAAAATAAGTGATTAGGGAAAGACTCCAATTCAGGCAGCCATGAGGTATGTATGATAAAAGCACAAATTGTGCATGGTTCCTCCTTCCTCTTTAAAAGTGCTCCCATCTTCACTGTGCTCTACGATTGGCTTGCCTGTAGGCCAGGTGACAGCCTGGTCTTCTTTTGCTTCATGCAGAGCTGCTATACTGCAGTGTCTTGGTAGACCTCCTGATTTGATAAGTTTATTAAAAAGTTTCAGAAGTCCGGAAAGGAGGCAGCAGGGTTTCCATGTATCATCAGCCACACAATCTTAACAAATCTGGAAAAACACCACATCTGGAATACAAGGATTCTCATAACGAGTTGATCCAGGTTAGCCTGGAGGTCTATTTATGGGTCTGTTATTTCAAAATGTGGCTGCAGACACTTAGGCAAAGGAATAGAAATATGGACATATCCTTGTCCAAGATGCCTTTCCACTTTGTGCCAAAAGTCTCTACTTCAGAGATGTTTCTTTTTCAGAGAAGTTTTGGTAGAATTGACAGACAGTCAGCCTCCATTTACAGTGATCTACTTCTGCAGCATGGTTTTCCTGTCTGACCTCATCGCAGAGTTGTTGAGATGTATATCTGCACCTGAAGCTCTCCCCTACACTCTGCAGATTTGCTTAATTTCCCTTTATTATCATTATCCCCTAGTAATAGATCTCATTAGTATTACATTTCTGCATCATCCCTTTTCAGCTGTTTTCATCCTCACAATTATTGAAAAATACAAACAAGTTTGAGAACAGTCCAAATCTTCTCCGCTTCCGTTCTCAACCCTGAGAGCAGCCATACCATTGCTCCTAAATGCAGGACCATAGATGAGACATTACCGCTATATGTAGATAGTGTCTTCTCAGAAATATGGGACTTAATTCTCAGAATTCCCAGAACTGGTGTTCCCAGTAAAATCAGATACCTTCCATTGCTACAGTGGGTAATGCGAACTTGTTTGGCTGGATGTATGTGTGTCCATCCAGACTTCTAACGGGCACTGTAAGCAAGGAGTTGGTACCATTCTTAAGTGGGTATCTGAAAAGTGGCCCTGTGATTTGTGTTATCTCAGTCACAGTCCTTTCTCTTCTGTGGTACATTCGCCCAGCAGAAAAGCTGCTGCACCCCAATTTTCCACAGAGGCTTGGATATTCGTATCTTAGTAATGCATATAAAAACTGACAATACTATAGGAAACCTGAGTGAGGATTCCATGAGGCCCATTTGAACTTGGTGATTTAAGGCTGTTTTTCAGCCTAAAATCTGCTATGACTCTGCATTGTATGGTTAGGAGACAGTGTCTCAAACTCAGTTCTCAGTGTTAGATAAGCTCAATGGATGCCAGCCAGTTCAGTTCCCAGGCATTTATTTACAAAAAACAAGATGTACTCAGCTTTTGGAAATAAGATATGCTTGCGTGTGTATTTTATATATATTTAAATAGGTGAATACTTCTTGGGTCTTCTGAGGGTATTCTATTTAAATTGTGTTCATATATCTCTCAGACATTTAAATAATATTAAGCCACATTTTAATGGTTAATATGTAATCTTTATAAAGCATAATAATATTTTAACTTATCTATGAGCCAGTACTTTAACACAACAATAGCCAGGCAAGGCCTGAAATCACCATTGCTTGACTAGGATGTGGCTGAATTGTGGAAGAAGCTCTGAAGAAGGTTTGAAATCTGAGCAAGGCTGATTTGGCATTAGAGATGAGGCAGTCCTTCCTGATAAAAATAGATTTGCTGCAATGTTTCCAATTTAGTCTCTCACCTTGTAATGTTTTACTGAGTAATGGCAGTCCAAGACAGAGAGGATCCACTCACATTTCAATCTGATCCATTTTGTCTGGGCAGCAGTATGTGATAGGTACAAGAACAAGAGAGGTACGGTATTGTGCTGTGTTCTCTGTAGAGCTTCCCTTCTGTTTCTCCCTCTCTCTGTTACAGTTCAGGACTGCAGAAACAGAGTGGCTCCGCCCCTGCTTGTACACGGAGCCCAATATTTTCAGGTGTGCCCTGACAATCACTGGGAAAGCTTTCATCCATTCTGCAGTCACGGTACCAATCACTTACAGAAGCTGTTCACAGCTTTGTTTACTGAATGCTTGACTGCAAAGTTCCACCCTGATGCTTCTGAGGGAGCATTGTAAAGTGTTCATAGAGCTTCCCAGTACTGGCCTTTGTGGGTGAATTGAATTAAACTCTCTCCTATGTATCTCTGGGGCAGAGACATGTCAGGACTGATATCAGGGGAAATGGGGCTGCCTTTGTTGATGGCAGCTGAGCTGATTTGTGTTGTGGTGCAGAGGAGTGCCAGGCTTCTCTCCTTGCTCTCAGAAAAGTCAAGGGAAATTAGTATCTGTCAGGAAATTATGTTTTTTAAAGTGAGTAGTTTTTATGTGAGCTTGTACATACCAGAGGCCCGAACCACACAATCTTCGAAGGCTATTTTTTCAGAGTTCATGGGTTCACAGAACCATTAAAGTTGGAAAAGGCCTCTACAGTCATCAATGCTAGTTTTAAAATTGGGATGACCTCTGGAAGGAATAGGAATGATGGGTGCATGCAGTTCAGTTTTAAGCACATGGTCATTACGTATGCACTCTTGCCCTGTAATATGATCAGAGCCTTATTTTCATATTTTACTATGGTATGGAGATTATAAGATCTGGTGTAATACCAGTATAAATAGACAGACTCAGCTAGTGTTAGGGCAAACAAGACAGAGAGGAGAGAAGTGACCTTGCCAAAAGTGTTGCTTTGGCTGCATGGTGAGGGAATACGTGCTGACTTCTGCATCTCTAGTCAAAAGCAAATCTCCTTTTGTGTGCATCCTTTTGGATCGACTATGTATCTTCTCTGCTCTGTTGCACTTCTACCTTGACTTTCCTGGTGACTATAGTTTTGGCAAGTCACTGCAGGTTTTGGATTACAGCACTGCTTGAAAACTGTGGCGTAAAATTATCAGGAAAGTCTGAAGAGTCCCATATTTGCACATGGACTGTCAGGATACAGGAGAGTGTTCTAGATCCCTGGAGCAAGCAACATTGTACTATTTTATTCTTTATTAAAAGGCAAAGTGAAATCTAATAAATACACATACAGGAACATGGTTTGTACTACTGTTTCTGTAACTACCCAGCTCAGGAGTAAATACATGTCCTTTGAGTGTAGGCACACAGCTGTAGCTCTGCCACAGAAATGGGGGTATTATTTCAGAGGAGATACAGAGGCTGGAGAGAGGGGGAATATCTGGCTGAATGGTAACATTAGATTGAAAAAAATGGATCTGCTGCAAACTTTTTACAAGAGGAAAGCAAGGACAGTCAATGTCAAGCACCATGGTACACTTCAGCAGCCTTCTAATGTCAACACAGTGCCGTCTCTTCCTGTTTGTTTCAAAAGCACAGGTCTCTGGCTGGAGTGTCAGGATCTGTCCTTTTTTCCTTTCATATTTCTGTGTCTTGACTGCCCCAATGCTCTCTCAAACTCAGTTCTTTCTTCTTTCTGCCTTGTACTTGTAGGACAGTTGTTGGTTCTACATGCTGTGCATTTCCTACTGCTATTCCAAGGGTTGCTGCCTCCTCTCTCTTATCCATAGCTGCTGCTTTTCATTAGTGTGTTGGGGTAGGAAGGGGACACATGGAAGAGTCTGTATAGAGAAACAGAAGCAACTACGAAGGCTGGCACTGCAGTTGTAACCAGGCTGCATGTGTTGGAAGTGCTTCTCTACAAACAGATGGCCAAATCACAAAGAATAAACTTTGACTTTTAGATAATCCCTCAAGTTTCCAAACCAGATTGGTACCTGTGTGTGGAAGGTATAAAAAAAAACTCAAAAAGTACAAGTGTGCTGTGAGTTTTGTCTGTGGTTTTCAAAATCAAACATCTGTAAATACATAGAGGGACACCTGAGGGACAGGTCATCACCACAGTGACAGTTTCTTCCTTATTTTCAGTTCCTCTGTCCTTATCCACTCTGATCGGCAGAACTGTTGCTTTGACGCAGACATTGCCTGAGACTTTGTTCTGGGTTTGTCTAGACTAGAGTTAATTTTCTTCACGTGTCTAGTATGGCTTGTGTTTTGGATTTGTGCTGAACACAGGGTTGATAATATAGAGATGTTTTTGTTATTGATGAGCAGAGCTTATACAAGGCCTTTTCTGCTTTTCATACTGCCAAGCTTGTGAGGAAGTTGGTGGTATATGGGAGCTTGGGAGAAGACACAGCCAGGATGGGTGACCCAAATTGACCAAAGGGATGTTCCAGACCATTTGACGTCCTGCTCAGTGTTTCAAGCTGAGGGGAAGGAGGAGGAAGGAGAGGATGTTCAGAGTTATGGCATTTGTCTTGCCAAGTCACTGTGAGGTGTGATGAGGCCCTGCTGTCCTGGAGATGGCTGAACACCTGCCTGCCCATGGGAAGCAGTGAATGAATTCCTTGTTTTGCTTTGCTTGTGTTTGTGGCTTTTGCTTCCCCTGTTAAATTGCCTTTATTGGAACCCATGAGTTTTCTCACTTTTATTCTCCCACAACCCACTGTCTGAGCGAGTGGCTGTGTGGTGCTTAGTGGCTGGGCTTAAACCACAACTGACATACAGGTATTTTTGCACTGATGAAAGACGGAATTTCAGCTTGGAGTAATGAGAAGTGGCAGGAACATCTTGTCCTGGTAAGTATTTTCATGTCTTTTTCTCAGACTAAATTCTAAATAATGGTACAATCAAGAGAAGTAAACGTCTTGTTTATGCCTAGTCTAACATGAGAGCCCTGATGCACATTTGTATTTGCCCTGCAAGGTGTCTGCCGAGTCCCTTTCACCACTCTGCATTTGCAGTCTAATGATAGAGCAAGAACAGAACAATAAAGCCTGGAAAGTTAAAAAATTAATCCTGTCACATAATTAAACAATGAATGTGCAAGGATACATAATTGCTGTTTATTGCAGTTTTAATCCATTTTTGTCAAATACAAATATATATATATACACATACACACACTCCACACATATTTATATGGGTTTAATATACTTTGTTTGAAGCACCTCTTTTGATCAAACTCAGTGCCAGACTGGTAATGCTCTTCAGCACTGGGTGAAGAGAGTAGGATGTGTAAATAGTAAAGTGAGCACCTTACTGCCATTTCAGAGCCTGCTTTTGGCACATGGCACTGTGCTTGGTGAGCTGGACCCTACCATTACTTTCCCAGCTGTGAGTCACTCCATACTTCTCTGCAGGCTGGAGTAAAGGAGCCTATTCGTGGTTCCAAAAAACTGGCATTATTACATGGGCCCCATGCTGAGCAACCAACCTGACAGTGTTTTCCCTCACCCCACAGCCTCAGGGGCACACGGGCATAGCTCACCACATTGGTAGTGCTGTCTGTGAGACAATACAGCTAGTCACCTCAGAATGGCTTTTTACTTCCATTTGGAAACAACAGGTTTTGGAGAGGGATGACGTGGAAGGGTTTTTGCATGGTTACTTCAAGCAAAAAAATCTCATGGGGAATGGGAGTTTTATGGTCAGGTAAGGAACACTGTCTGCTGCTGGCAGTTCTTGGGCCTCTATTGCTTTTCCAATACTTTGCCACTTATCACTTCCACAGTGCCCACCTTACTGCACTGCTGCAACACTTTCAAAGGACCTTGAACAAGTTTCTGCACAACAAAACTAAAATCAGAGAAAGTTTCACCTTAAGCACATTTACATTTAAATGCAAAGTGAACAACAAACTATAGATAGGATAGCTGACATGTAATCCTTCATGCACACACATACACATACATAGACAGAGGGAGAAAGAACTGCCTGAATATTGCACAAATTGTTGATATAACAGCATTTATGGAACTTTTCTGGTGAGTAAGGTACCTAGAGACAGCCAAATACATATCCCTGGGAATATTTATTTTCAAACATGAAAATAAACATTTGCTTGTTTGCCTGATTGTACAACTGCTAGGGTGCTGTCAATTCTGATAGCAGGTGGGACTGCCCAGCCATTTCATGTAAGGACCAGGGTGAGCTGCTGGAGTGGCTCTTTCCTTTTTTTTTTTAAATTCTCATCACCCAAAGGACGCTTTGTTTTGCCTAGATTTTAGCTGTGATAAACCATCATTTAGGCCCTGGTGCATGTCACAGAGCTGTGCAGACACTGGATTTCATAGCATGATCTACTAGAGTGGCAACTTGTCTATAGACAGAGCATATATATATATATATATATATGTATATACACACATATTACCAGAAGGCAGGTATCATCAGACAGATGTGGAAACACAGACTGAGGGGTAGAGTAATTTTACATCGATGAAAATCTCTTCCATAGATCATTTGTGCTACATGGGAAATCTGGGCCATTATCCAGACAAAATGATGTGTCTGTCAGATTTTTCTGCTGAAGTGGACTGCCTGCTGCAGTTGCTGCCCAGATAGTAGCTTGATTTATTAGCAACATCACCAGTGCCATAACACTGCTTTATGCTGCACCATGAGTGGCTGTGATGCTATAAGATGTGACACCAAAGTCATGTAACAATAGTACACACCACAAATGGCCTAGTCGGACTTGACATGATGTAAATGTAATCCACGGAGATTTACTGAGGGATTAATGAACAGTCACGGCAGCATTTTCCTGTGTTTTCTTGAAGGAAGAACTAAATGGACAAATTAGTGCCAAAGTATGTCTTTATCCCACGATACTGAAAACCTCAGGGGGAAATTTTGATTATATCCTAGAAAATGTCAGTACCACTTTGAAAAGAATTTCCATTGCCTCCTTTTGTTCCTACAGTACTTTAACTGTGCTGTTGCAGTACTGCTTTGTGTGTGTGACACAAAAGGGCATTTTGTATGTAGCAAAAGGGAAGGGTAATTCCATCACTCGATAAACAGTGTGCTCCTTGTGTAAATTCATTCTCATCATACTTTTGGCCAAGCTCAAAAACCTCTTATATTGTCTGCTGACAGCCAGAATGCTAGCAGCGCAGAGCAAGGAGTGGGGCAAAACAAAAGGGCTGTGGGATTGAGGTGGGATTTTCTTGTTGTTTTTTTTTTTTATTTGGCAGTTGGGTTATTACCAACTTAGTGTGTGCTATCCCTTAAGGAGATCCTGATATTTTGGAAAAGGTGGAATTACTGAGCTTATCAACAGCGTAGTAAGTTCTCACTCTTCTCCCTCTCCTTACATCACTTCTGCACCCAGGGCTGATAACCTACCACTGAGGATGTGAGCACTACGGCCTGTCTTGGATTATTATCTTACTGATTGTTCCCCAGTGACAATGCATTTTCTTACGGGAAAGACCTATCAGAGTTGCAGGAGGTCTAGGAAAAGACAAACACTTCCCGCTTCTGCTAGAGAGACTACTAAACTTATTTCAATCTTCTGCTTTGCTTGGAAGTTTCCTGGATGCGTGGTGCAAACCTTCTAAACTCTGATGGATAATGAGGAAAGACTGGGATTTGTAAATAGCTGCACTAGGTTGAGGGAGGCTCACACAGTTGGTAGGAAGTCCTTTGGCATTCTGGTTTCACTGTTTTTGGCTTCCTCCTGGTGGAAACACAAATGGCAAGTCGAAGAACATTTCACAGTGTGCTTTGGATTCATGTAGGCAGGACTCGTCTGAACTAAACGTGGGAGGGAGGGAAGGAAGATGGAAAACTCAGCCATCTGTCAACATTTTTAAAGTCACATTGAGAAGGGACATTTTTATTCTCAGGGCTTTTGGAAAACTTTCCCTGACAGCACATTTCACAGAGGACTCTTTCTGACAGGGACTGCTATCTATTTAGTGGCACATCTGGGGAAGCAGATTGCACAGCGCGGAGTGGAAGTTCACTGCAGGGCTGTGAGCAGATCAGGGAAGTGGAAGATTGGAGGGAAAAGAAGCTTGAAGCCATTCTTGTGGCTTGTGACTCTAACACTAAAGTGCATCTTTAGCTCATGTTTACTCTCTCAGAATATCTGTCACTCAAGAAGGTTCTGAAAACCTATGGACAGATTTTCTAATGCATACACTGAAAATAATTAACAAACTGAAAAAAACCCAACTATCATGAAGATAACTAAGCAGTTACTTCCCTGGTATTACAACCCACCCTTCCAACCTACTCTTTCCCCCAGTTTTTTGTGTTTTTCAAAAAGCATGCAGAAGGAAAACTTAGAATAGGTAACAGAATGTATTTTGCTCTTCAGGGGCAAAGAATGCATTAATAGCAGTGGTATTAGTAGGACACAAAAAAATAGACCTTCTGTATTTCCTTCTATATCTTCTATGATGGAGCACACAGTTTCTTGTAATGCATTGTGCATGGCTGTGAAACAAAAGCCTTCTGAATTTCCTGTTGTCCATTGTTACGCTAAAAATATTGTTTATGGTCAAGAAGGAAGCATGTCAAGGAATAAGTAAAGCCAGAATTTCATTATTAGTATGATTAAAATACTGAGAGACTATTTAGTTTTATTTCATCTCTAATTGTTGCAAAATTGAAGGAATGGTGTAGCTGGAGTACTGCTCTGAAATTGTCACATACACACAGACACACACACAGACGCACACACACACACTCTGATTCATTCAACCCCTCTCCTTGATTCTTGGCTCATCCTTCTACTGGTCCCTTGTATTCTAGAAATTCCATACGGGTGGATGTCATGGGGGGATGTTATTGGGAGCTGTCAGCATCCAGAGTCCTTTGCCAGCAAGAATGTTCATGTCATGAGTTCCTCTTTGTGCCTCTAGGATCACTTGGGATAATTTGTATATGTTGATGAGACACTGCTCTCTTTCTACACTGGTCTGCAGCTCCATGTTCCACCCAAATTTGCTACACCCTGCGCCATCTCAGTATGTTCCCTCTTTGTTCTGCCCATTACCCCTGAACCCAGTTTGTCCAGCTCCAGGTTCACACTTCAGCTGACCATGGGCAATCTGTTTGCAGCCGTGCCCCTCTGTGCCACATCCCGTGTCCTTCCCAAGGCCTCTGCTGTCTTGCCAGGCCGGGGTTTGTCAGCACTTTGTCAGCAAGTTGCTATTGTATCAATCTCACTGCACATCGAGTAGCAGCTTGCCATTGCTGTCTATGCAAATCTACGGTCGTACCACACCAAGAGAAGCAAAAGCAGAACAGATCAGGCACAGGCACCTGATCAGCTGGAGGAATGGCTGTCAGTGCTGAGAGAAGCAAAACAAAGCTACAGGCAGGTCAAGGAAAGCTCAGAGAGGGCAAACTGGAGAGGTCTCAGTTCACAGGTCTTGCACATTGCTTGCAAATCTTGCAGTCTACTTTACTAGCGATGGCATTGTTGTGAATGTAAGCCTGGGTCACATGCTTACATGGGAGAGACACAGAGCAACAATACTAGGTCAGCTTTGTGCTGGAAATAGCCCGGCTCTGACAGCACTGGGTGTGAAGTTCCAGAGAGCCTGGAGGCAGGTTCAGGTCTCAATTCCATGTTAACCAACATGTCTGCTTTCCAAGCAGAAAGTGCAAGTAAACAGCCAGAAGAGGAAGCTAATTTTCTTACACTCTTCACAGAAATGTCTGGGTGCTCCTGAAGGCAGGTTGAGAATGTGGGGTGTTCTGCATGGAGACAGGGGAACAGCAGCCTGTGTTCTGGCCTTCGCATCGCCACAGGCTTCCCTTGCAGCCTTTGCCCAGTCACCTGGTCTGCCCGTGGTACACTCCCTGCACTGTAGCACCTTGCAGCAGGCATTGGGAAGGTGGACATGGCTGGGTCACCAGGGGCTACTGCAGCTGCTGGAATCAGGTAAGTGCGAAGGAGGATGGACAGGCATGCAGGAAAAGCAGCAGGGACATACAGACAAGCACAGAATCCTCGTTTACACAGAACCACATCCATCTGTCTCCAAGTACACGGACCTTCAAATGGCATTTCCAGCTTTTGGAAACTCTTAATATTTTAACTTTACCCCTGTTCTTTACCACAAGGGTAATAATAAAACTCGTTGCAAAATCCAGGCATTTCTGGGCTGACTGTTCTCTGAAATGTTTCTTTCTTCTTAGGTGGAATTTCCACTGAACTGCTACAGCCTAGACTCTGTAGAATTTTGTGTCTTTGAACTCCTCTTTCTTCTCCTTCCTTCCCTCATTCCCTCCCCAGTGAATAGGCTGTTTAAAGCCCTGCAGAAGACTTAGTCACACCCACAGAACTCTGCACAGGATGGCTCAGCCATGTTGCAACACAAGGGACATTATTCTGCTGAAGATCATGGTCCAGGGAGAAGAGTGTAAGATGCTGGAAGGTCTACACATGTGACATACCAATGTATCTGTGCATGCTGATAGCCAGTCCTGACCTACTAGGAAGACAGAAACATAAAAATGGCAGAAATAAGAAACAGTAAAAAGAGGAGCACTTGTTTAAAGAAGCTGCTAATAAATGATGGGTGTGTTAGGAAGACAATGACATCATATGGATCAAGTAAAGGTAGAGAAAACCTGCAGACTCCCAAGGGAGTTCTCTGCCCCCAGCCTAGCCCCCTCCAGCAGCCCCGCTGGATCCAGCAGTGTTAAGTTCCCCATCATCACAGCTGCTGTCTTTAGTGTGGGTCCTGACAGCCTACTCTCCACACCAACCCCATCTGTGGGCAAGAAGAGCCACAGGAGGACCCAGAATATTCCATGCCATGGCCCTCCATTCTCAATCAGATCAGGGGAAACTCATTTGTCCTGAAAACCAGCTACTGGGAGACCAGTGTGGCTGAAAGGCTGAGTACCAGTGTCTGGAGTGGGACTGCAGGTCACAGCATGTGTACCTGGTGCCAGCTGCTGGAGCGGGTGAGTGTTTGTAACTTCCCTAGGATCAGGTATGAGTGTGCAGATGTGTGTGTGGGGGTGTCTGTGTGGTGTGATTAATTGGCAATCTTCAGTCTCCACCAGCTGGAAAGTAGAGGGGCCTCAGGTCTGGGCTGTCATGTGGGGGGACCTTTGATTTTGGGGTGCCTGTGGGAGAAGGCCATGAGGAGGAGGGGACTTGGCTGTCTGTGCCTCTGCCTCTGTGGGTGCTGTGAAGGCAGCTTGTCGGTGTCAGTGTGTGACTGTCCGTCCTCTGTGTGTCTGTGTGTGTGACTCTGGGGTACATGCTCCGATTTGATACTGGCTGAACCTGAAAATGGGAATGCAACAACCATGTTCCTCAGCCTAGGCAAGAGCCCAGGGCTGGGCTCCAGTAGTTGGTCCTGACAGAGACAGTTTTCTTTTGGCTGCACACTGTCTCCAAAGGAGGCCGAATAAGGCAGTATTTCTGTAGTTACGTGTGAACTGCTCAAGGAAGATAACTCCACGCTTCTGCCTGAGGAGTAACAGCCTGTCAGCTGCTGTACCTGCACTCCTGCTCTCTTTGGCAATTGGCTGTCCATCAGATGGGCGCTGAAAGATTCAGAAGATCTCAAACTGTAAAGAGAGAGGATCAGAGAAAGTTGTACCCTGAAATTAAATATTTTTAAATGAAATGGCTCTGTTAGTCAAAGCAGGTGGCTTCAGGACCTCTTCCTGATATGTATAAATTTTAGTGAAGTTAGCCATTGCCTTTATGCATCAGAACCTTATCTCTGTTCATGGCTGGGATTAACGGCAGTCAATCTACAGCTGTGATGGACTGAGAGCAGTGTACTCAGAGATGCAGAGGGCTTAAATTCACCTTTTTTGCTGGTGCTTCAGGGTAAGAAGACGACTGCCTGCCTCCCGCTGGCTGATGTGAGAGAATGAGCATGGCTACTTGAGAGGTAGAAGACACACTGCCACTCCTGCCTGCTGCTCCCTCTTCCCTTTCCCTGTACAGCAAAGTGACACCACGTCACCACTCTAATGAAATTAGGCTGTTTATGTGTCAGTTTATGTTCATCCAGACAGGCTTTGCACAAATATCAGAAATCTGGAAAGCAGTTTTCAGGCCATGGAGGGCCAGGAAGAGATCAACAGAGTCTGACAACATGCAGAAATTTTCTGGTGGTGTCATCTTCCTGAAACATCTGCTGTGAAGTGCTTCTCCTCTACGGTTTTATTCTTGATTAGCCCTTTCTCTGTGTCAGCTTTATTCTATTTTTATTGGTTAGAGTACAACTCAGAGCTTAAATAATTTCTCGGATTAATAGAAGCAGAGTATTTCTATCCTTCAAAACAGGAATGAAAGTAAGGAAAAGAAATGTCAGCACATTTAAACTGGACTATACAAGGTTGTGGATTTCATGGGGGCTTCTGCTTAATTAAAGTATTTTTAAAGTTGTGTCATCCTTTTAGTACTCTCTTTGGCCGCTATGCCGTAGAAGGACAAATAAAAACACAATAGTTTTTCATGCCTTCCTGTTCTAAATGTCAGTGTGAATAGGCTTAAATGTGCTCTCATTTCTTGGTGGGCATTTTATTTCCAGGCCATTTGAGAGAGTAGTTACTCAGATTTGTCTGCTGTCACACAGAGCGGAGGAAAGGAGCTGAGTGTTACTTCTGCGGTATCATAAAGAAGTGGAGCACTCGTTCATATTCATAATTAACGGCACAAACAGCCACACATGCTCTGTCTGGCTCCTCTAATTTGTGTCAGCTTCCTTGTTTACACACATCCAGTGATCACTTAGCTACTGTTAGGGAACGGGAAATGTTTCAAGGTGACACTGCAGAGATTCCTATGCATGCTCCCTCCCAGACATTGCCCTCCTTTCCAACACAAGCACCTCTTTCTGTGCAACACACCACTGCTGAGGCCAAGCACATCCAGAAATTATGCTCCGAAGTTTTTAGTACTCAAGTCTGAAGGTGACTTATTAAACAATAAATCATGAAGTAGTAAAAACAGAAATTCAAAAACTGTGTTTTCCCAGTACATCTTAAAAACAACCAAAAATTCTTCCCAGACAACTTCCCCAAAGTTAGGGCAGACCCAGAGCCTTGCAATTATTGCAAGCATGGAATCTGACTTTTACAAAGCCAAGATGAATTGTGCTCAAATCAAGATCTGTGACCCGGGATGAGATTTCCTCTTTTTAGTGGTCGTTAATCCACCCCTCTCAGCAGGGTTGTTACTCTTGTCTGCCTGCTGCATTTTATTCATTGAAGGATACTGCAATCCATAGCAGGTGTTTCCAAGTGCTTTGCCAGCGCACTTACTCCTGGGGTATCTCTCAGTGTCAAGTCTGCGGGTAGTCACACTGAAGTCTGGCTGGGTGTGAAGCTCTATCATGCAAGCAAAGACACTGAAACTTTGTAAGATCTGTAGTGCTCCCATTTGTGTGTGTGCACCAGAAGATTATGCAATAACCCTGGCAAGACTGGGCACCTGATGAAGAGTTACTCTTCATGCTCAAAATCAAGGTTATATTATTGCAGTAGGGGCGGGCAAAAGCGTGGATATGACATAAAGGATCTTCAAGTTGCCATATTTTACATGTGTATACATATATGTATGTATATGCATATTTTTTTACTGTTTGTTTCAATTAACTATTTAGCAAACTTGAGTGAAATTCCCGCAGACGGAAATCATGTTGCAGGATTTTTTAATAATAAACCTCCTGCTTGTATGCTAAACTGGAGACAACCAACAGCATCTGTCGATGCAGCCTGAGAGCTTCTCATCACTAGGGCAGAAATGTCCCCCTTATGCTCTGCCACTGTGCAGGAGGCAAGTGCAGAGCCGCCTGCTTCCGTGGCAAGCAGGATGCTGGGCATGACACTGGGCCCAGAGCATCTGTGGTAACTGCAAACTGGCACTCCTGCCTAGGAAAGGGGTTGCCAGCTCTATACCCACATTTCAAGCCTATTTCCTCGGGTCCTTCTGCTGGTAGTGACCATTTGTGGCTGTTTTCCTGCCTTCTGCTGAACTGCACCTCCTTATCTGCTCATCTCCCGACATGCTGCCATTCAGCACTTCCCCTCCCATTTCTAGCGTATATGTGGTGCCTGCAAGAAGAATGGGAGGATGAAGAGCAATCCCTGTGTCAGTAATTCTTTAGGAAGCAGGTGTGTCAAAGCACTTCTCTTCCTGGTGCTACAGTTCAGAAACAGTGAGAGAGCCATGGACTGGCTCCTGTAATCCCAGATGCCACTTTAAATCTGTCTTTGGAGTCTTTTCCCTGGGAGACCACTCCTGACCTTTATGTGAGACGAGTCTGGTGAAAAAACAGGGCAGAAAAGAGCTGTGAAAGTCACATTGCCCCTTTCCAACCGAAGCAACATGGATCTTCATTCTACTTCATCTGCTTGTGAGGTTATGGATGAAAAGTCTGGTCTAAATGGTCCCCATCTGGCAGCAAGAAAATGGTAAATATTTGTGCTCTTCCTGCAGCTTTATTTTTCTGTTTAGCTTTTGTTTTACCTTTCACATCTCTTTTGGTTGCATTTGTTTAATATCTTTTGTTTTACCTTTCACATCTCTTTTGGTTGCATTTGTTTAATATCTCTGTAGATTGCTTTCCCTTCTTCCAGTTTCCTTCTGCAAAGCCCTCAGCAATATTTGGTAGTTTCCTTTTCCATATTTCAGTCCCGGGTCTCAAAGTTTTGCCATTTCACTGTTTAAAGTGATGCATGCCCCACATTCACTGGCAGAACAGCTATGGATGCTGCTGTTGTTTTTCAGTTCATGCAGAAGCTTTCCCTCTGCTTTACATGGCCCTGCAATTGTGGAGGTTTTTCAGTGTCTTTTGCCCACACTATTAACTCTAGCAAACAGAATGCTATCTTTTGCTGGGATGTCCACCCTGTATGGTCCACCTTCCACTCAATAGTGGAAAATAGTTATCTAAAATGAATTCTGAACACTTTAAACCTGGTGAAATCTGTAAAACCATTTTTCTTCTCCATCTTTCCCTTGTGAATTCTTTCCTAGTACTCAGTAAACAGTTCATGCTAGATTAGGGTTTAAATTAACTTCTTGCCTAGCAAGGAAGAACAGTAATCTCCACTAAAAAACTGTATGGGAAGTCTGAAAGATACAAGCACACATTCTTCCATTTGCCATCTGTCCTTGTTCTTTGTTTTTTTTCGCAGTAAACAGATGACTAAAAGTGGTTTGGATTTTTTTTAAATTTTACTTTGAAGTCTTACTTTCTTTTTAAACACCTTGAGAAAAGGGTTTTTTTTCTTTCCACTGTCCCATCATTTACAACTGGAATCTCAGGTCTCTGGATACACTGATATGAGTTACATCAGTGTGACTATACGATATGACCAGGTTCTTCCAGATAGTCCATGCATGGAGAGTGTAATGTTTAACATAAAATTTGCTTATTTGAAGATAGCTGATGTTACACTGGAATTTTCATTTACCCCAAAACCTAGGTTACAGTTGGCAAAATACACCCATTCAATACACAGTTCTACGAAAAATACCAACGTGATTCAGTTACTGTTCTCGGTAATAAGCTCACCACCCTGATGCTGCCTGTTCCCGCTCTCACCAGGATGACACACATGGGTGGAAGCCAGCTCTAGTCCACTGCTGTCTCTGTGCCTTAACTAACTTGACTGGCACAAGCTGTTCAATGTTGCACTGTCGTAATATTTTAAAGGTTTTCAAGTAGAGTCAAAATCACGTTGTCATGTTGGCAGTTTTCTATAATATATCCAAATCCATGTCTTGGTAGCAGGCCATAATTTTATCAGAAAATTGCAAAAAAAGTGGTCTTTTCAGCTGTATTTAATTGCTTCCCCTCATTAGAGAAACTACTCTTTAGAGAACCCAAACAAATTTTCAGCCATTTTTGATAATTTTGAACAAATGACCAAAGACAGTAGAGTGAATTTCATTATTAAATTTGAGCTGGCTTTGCTGAAAGGGCTTAATACGCACACCTAAATCAATCCAGGCTGAAACCAGGAGAAGTAATTAAATTAGTTCCTTTCTTTGGCTATCCAGCTTCCTGTTCAACTATAAAATTGTTGAAACTAATTAATATGGCACAACCATTGATTATAAAAATACCATATTTCTGAAATATAAGCTATAAATAAAACCATGTTTTAATGAAAATTGACATGCCAGTTCCTAGGTCTTAAATGAAATATGATTCCTTATTGTGCAAATAGACTGGAGTGAGGGAACATTGTGAATTACAGAAAGCTCTGAGGTAATCTGTGACACAAGGGAATAAATCATAATTAATAATCTCTAGATTCCATAGAGCTTTTTTTTTCAAAGCATCATTAGAAAAAGAAATAAGACAGGAGACTCAAAAGAAAACCCAGAGGGCTTGTAAGAGAAAAAAAAAGTGAATTGAAAATTAGTATTGTCAATTAAAAAAAAATTAAACAAAACATATTATAGATAATTATTAGCAGGCATCTACCAATGAAGGAAAAGTCTAATCTCTAAGACTGACAATTTGAAAGGCACGAGAGATCTGTAGTCCTACAGTTTTGTTATCATTTTCTCTTAAATTCAAAAGAGCTATGAAACCTGCTAAGGAACACATGTAGTAGACAGTTCAGTTTACTGAAATAGAGTAAGATCTGCTGGGTGGCAACACACATGATACTTGAGAACAAATTCTGTTTCTCTTGAAGAAGGCCATGGTAAAGCTTTTATTTTCTAAACAGAAGATATTGCCCTCTACTGCCGGGCAGAAACAAGCCCAAACTCCCACTGTAACCTTTTGGATAGTGTGCAATCATCAATTAAGAGGATGTCTTTAGTCAGCTGATGATTGACACTTGTTACACCCTGGAAATTCATGAGTGACTTACCTCAAGTCCATGGAAAAACTTATGTTTTCAGTGACTTCGGTGAGGTGTGAGTGTTTCAGAGGTGAACTCTGGTTTGTAACACATGATATTTTGCGTTGCTGTTCGCCTTTCCAACACACTTAGGTTTAGAAACAAGCAGGACAAGAGGGGCAATTGTGCTGTGACAGGCGTACATGCACCAGGTTTGGCTAATACAAATAGCTTAAGGGTCCTCAAGGGCCTTAAAAGCCCTGCCAGATTCACCAACAGATCTTTTCAATTACATAACACACTGTGACTGGACCGTAATGGCATTAGCTATACGATTTTAATCCAATTTGCTGTCACTGAACACTTCATGCATTGTCCTTCAGGTCTACTTTCTGAAAGCTCTGACAGCCTGGGTGAAGCCAGCTCTCCAACCTATTTTTAACGCAGCTGCTTCTCTTGCTGAGCTTATAAATTTATTAATAGAGTTCAATTCTTTCAGGCTTTACATGTTAATGCAAAATGAGACTCATGCAATCAAAAATCTCAGTTGTCAAGTGGCTAAAACTCAGATAGTGACAAGCTGTGGCCTGGTTACCGTGTGATAGCTGTCATAGCTACATTAAACTAGTAGTATCTGAAATTAAGTTGTGATATCCACCTCCCTGTTTTAACTCTTGAACAGGCCACACTCAGTCTGTATTGGATATAGCAGGAGAAAATGAAAGGCATATGATAGTCTGTGTATTATAGCAGTATTTTGGAGATTTTCTGAGGAAATACTGCAGATGCTTGATTCTGCTGCAAATCCTATGTTTTGGTTGTGTCATATCTCTATGCATCATAGAATAATAACGAGTCCAACTTGTCTGTAGTACGTGTGTTGAGTATTTACACACTCTTCAACATCTATCAAAGCATATCCCTATTTATTGAATGTTGAAAGGTTAATGTTAACCTCCATTTCATCAACAGCACCAGCCTCCACAGACAGGTTTTCAGTCTAGCCACTGGCTAGTTTTGTACTGGAATGGAGGAGAGATACCTAGACGGTATCTACAAATCTTTCTCAATTTTCCTTTAAACAGTTTTACCTGAACATTCACCTTTGTTTTGTTGCACACAAATTTTGATATCTGGAATAAGCTGCAGCTGTTTTGTAAGCTATTTGTCATGGAAATTTGCGGTTTTTTCTCTGAAATAATTGACTGCTGCTATTCATGTCTGGTTTGAATGAACTTATTAAAAGGCTTTGGGGATAGGATCCATTTCTTTCATTCTGTGGGATCATGGTTCATAAATTAAATTTTCTGCAAGCAGAAACAGTAGGAATTTTGTCAGCAATGGCTGAGAAAAATGAAAAGATGTCGTTGTTTGGTTTCAACTTTAAAATTGCGACCAATTTAATTCTGATATGGAAAATTCATCTTTTTTCCTAGTTTCATTTCGGTTTTCAGTATCCTATTTGTAGTGGCTAAGCATTCTCAGTAATGAGGGGGCCTCAGAGTATGAGAGAGATGTCCTGTCTGTTAGAGCGAGAGACAGACACAGCCAAACAAGTAGCATTACTTAGTGATGGTGGGTGCTTCTTGAGTCTGATGCAAATGGTTTAAGGTCTCTTCTAGGCTGTTGTGGCTGGTGTAGTGCACTATGGACTTTATTTAAGTAACTGTAATTTTTAAGAAAACACTCACAGCCACCAAATTATATGTTCAGAAGTTTTGGGGCTTTTTTTACTTAGTGTTTGGTTTTGGTTTTCAGTTTTCATTTTTTACTGAGTAGGAACATAGATCAATTACGACTTGGGCTTTTCAGAACTTGTTATTTTATTCTTGGCTCTCTCTGAACTTCTGTCACTGACGGCACTTGGACTGGAGTTTGTGTGCAAGCACTCCTAGAGTTTTGATCTCTAATTCCTGCTCTCTTTCCTTTGGAGCAAAAAAAAATAGTGCTTTAAATTAATATATGAGTTATGTTTGGTTCCACCACCATGAGTAAAGTAGAAAAATGGCCCTAAAAACATTGCTTAATCTGTTGGGAAGATAAACTTGCGTAATGGCAGGAAGCTGTTCAGCAAAGAGAAGAAATTGGAGAGAAATTTTTAAATTTGGTTTTCCCATCATCTTAATATAATAAGCAAAGCAATTTTGTACAGCAGGTCAAACAGTCTACAAATGCAATTTATCAGCACCAGAGGGATATGACAAGAAATTGTAGCATAGGGGCCCTTTTGCTTTTAAGGAAAGGGAATGCTGCAAAGCTCAGCTTCCTTTTGCTCTGCAGTCTTGCCTGAGCCCTCAGTTTAGGACTGAAGGTGGAACTAAACTCTCATTTTGTATGCTTGCTAGGAAAATTGTGTTATTGTCATAACTCTTTAATCTGTTGTCTCTTTTAAAAGGGTGAATGAACTCTTTATGTCAATCTAAAATGTTTAGCTGCTCAGTGTTGCTAGCAGCATTATTCCAGGAATCCTCCATGCTGAGAAACTGTTAAAGTCCTAGGAGTTAAGTATTGGATCCAAAGGGCATTACAAAAGTCTCATTCAATATCCTAATTCATGCAAGCCTGTTCCAGAATTATCTGGCTGCCTCTGATTATAGTTTCTGCACAATATGAGATAATTAACCACAGCAACGACAAAATCATGTTAAATACCATCCAGTGGTCCATAACCATGTTACTTGTGGAATTAAAACCCCCAAACATTTCTTTCCAAGCTTTGTGTGCCCTGGTGCTCTGCTGCTAACAATAATGCTAAAGGTCACTTGGCATGAATCACTTCAGTGCTCTGTGTCAGCAACCAGTCAAATCCTGAGTCTGCCTTGGTGAGACTTGCCATTCAGACCTACTCTGGGGTAAAGAACGTGAATGTCACAGGCAGCTGGTCTCCAAATGACCTCTCTTTAGCCTCTGAAAACCTTCTCAGCAGATTTATTACTGTGGCACACAATAGGGATTTAGAGCTGAACAGAGTCAAGTGCTGCAGTAGATGAAGATCTAAGAAGGTGAAGATCTAGGTAGATGAAGAGCTAGGGTTTTTTTCACAGATGTGTAAATGTGTGGTCAGGGCCCAGCTTAGCTGCTGGGGAGGAGCAGCAGATGAAGGAAGTGTTGCATACTGAGAGCTTTATGCTTTCTTCCCTCAGACCATGCCTGTCAGGAGAGGTGGCCAGGTCCATGCCATGTCCCATCCTGGTGCTGCCGTGAAGGCATCTCATCTATCCTCATGCATGGTCCCAGTTCTGCAATCAGTGAGGGCCAACTTGCCTTGGGACTGGCTTCTGGTTGATTTTCTTGTTCCCCTTCGAGTTATGTCCAAATTGTTTATGCTACATATGCTGCAGCAGTGTGGTATGAAATGTTTTATTATTAAGTTGAGGGCATAGAAAGCAAGCAGTGAAGTTGATATTTTTGATCTTGAAGGCAAGATTTAAAAATCACCAGTGGAACACCTTCCAATATAACACTTTTCTTTTTTCCAGGATTATCTGTGTACCAAATTTACCAGAAAGACACACTGCAGGAAAGGAATTACCTTCCCACTGCTTTTCAGCTAGACCAAGGGAAAAGCAGGCTGTTTCAAGAACTTCAATGCTGCCAACAATAATTTTGCTATCTCCAAAGAGCCCCACACAGGTGTCTGCCAAACATTTATATCTTGCCTGGGAAACTATTTGTTCAACTGTTTTTATGTGGAACCGGGTGGCGCATAAAATAGTGCAAGTGCATGCTTAATGCAGAGTGAAAACCACTGATTCAGCAGATGCAAGCACTCTTTCCCAAGCATTGTAGCATGCAGAATTTCAAGCTGCATGGGAAATGGCCAGAGTCACAAAGCCTTGGCATTGCTAATGTGGTCGTGATGAGTCATTGCTTGTCGGTAATGGAATTCTTTAAAGAAAAGAGTGAGTCATCTTGTGCAGTACCAAGCAGGAATTGAATTGCCTCTGAGCATAGAATTACAGGAAAGGAAAGCCAGGGAAATCCTTTTAGTGCAGCAGTAAAAGCACACAGATTACAGGTGCTGATGCTAAATTGATCAGTCAAAGAAAACAGGAGAGACATGTGACTCTTAGTGCCAGCCAGCAGAAGCATTTTAGCTATAATGTCCTAGATGACCTCTCAGTAGAAAACTATGTGTGTTTTGTTGCTGTTCTGGGTTCTGACATGGGAATCTTGTCCAAGTCTGCCAGAATGATCTGAAAGCAGTCTTTGTGATAGCACAAAATCTTATCTCAAAGCATTTTAAACTGGGCTCAAATTCAATATTTAAAAAAAGTGCATAGAATGGAGAATTTTGTGGCAGGGAATCACCACCTACAGTCTGGAACGCAAGGAAGAACATCTAAGTAGCTTAAAAGCTACCTTTCTGTCTTCTTGATCTTGAGTTGCTATGAGAACTGAACAGTCTCCCTGTAAATTAACACCTGCGTAGCGCCTTAATAATTTCAGGGCTGCCTGAAATTTGTATAATGCTGCAGATTGAAAGTTGTGTCTTATATCCTCACCGCCTTGTCTCGTGACAGTAAAATGTGCTTGTTTCATAGAATCACAGAAGGGTTGAGGTTAGAAAGCCATCTAGAGATTCTTAATCCAGCCTTACTCGTAAAATAAGGGTCAACTAGAGCAGTTTGCTCAGAGATGTGTCCAGCTCAATCTTGAGCATCTTCAGGATGAAGATTTCACAGCTCCTCTGGCCAGCCTGTTCCAGTATTTGGTCACATTCCAAGTAACTAAGTTTTTCTTTTTATTTTTTTTTTAAATTTTTTTTAATGACTTTCTTTTCCTCAGACTTGCTGTATATAATGCATCTATAGCTAGACCAGAGTGTCAAAACTGTGGTAGATGCATTACTCATCAACAATAAGGGCTGGTCACCCCGTGGCTGAGGGTATAATTCACCAGAGGGCCTTTGCAGGTTGCTTCTGTGAGAGTTGAATACACTGTGTCACTATCTATCAGGCAGCCTGACTCATGCCATGATGCACTTCTGTAGCTGCAGTGGTGCCATTGCTGCTCCTAAAAGTAACCACCTCATAATATGGAATGAGCTGATTTGCTTGTGGGAGGCTTTGTGTAACTGTGGGGCTTGGCACTTCCTGCTGTCTGCTCAGAGCAATGTCTCAAGCGCACCTGATTTCTCAGTTCATCTCTGACTCCTGCAGTATGGGAGTGCCTGTGAAATAAAACTCATACTGCTTTTCCCAGGCCTGGCCTTTCTCTACAGTAAACTAAGGCAGGTGTGCTTTTTTTCTGATCTCTGTGACAGAGAACATTCTCTGTCATAGTACAGGCAATTTGGAAAAAAAGCAATTGCTTGGTAGCTGTACTAACCAGGACATTTGATGCCCGATTTATGCCACCAAACTGAAATGGCAAATGTTGCCTGGCAATTTGTATTGCTGTGCTCACAGTATTTTTCATTCTCTCTTCCAGGTCTCTCATTTCTGTGATGTCCTCAAGGAGAAACTAATGATGCTGAGAAGTACAAACAAACTGAACCTTCCTTCATCTTCTCCAATTCTGAGATAAGGAAAATGGAGATAAAGTGTGTAATAAACCTGGGGCTCATTAGACAATCCCTGACCAGCTGGCCTGGCTGCTTTCTGAACTGAGAGGAACACAGGTTTCAAAGTAGGACATGATGACACCTAAGCCCTGTATGTGAAATTGTGTGGAATATTTCCCTAGGTGTGGGCAAATTTGTAGGTTAGATGTTTTGAGATACATTGACACTGACCTCTGTAATTTATACAATCTGTCTAATATTATTGAAGTATCTTAGTCCCTTTGGATCATGAGGACTCTTTTAGAGTCTTTAGGAGAATATCAGTTCAATAGACTTATGAAACTACTTGTTTGATTGTGGTTTTCTGACTGTATTCACCATCTGAGTACACCACCCAAAATCTGAACTTCTGGTGTGTGCATGTGTTTGTGTATGATCTGTTTTCATGCAGTATCAGGTTTTTCAGATCCCTGTGGAGAATTTCCTGCAACACTGATAAGAAAGTATAATATGAAAATAATTTATAAAAAGTGCTAATACTAGGTTTGAGAATACTTGCGCCATTGTGTGCACACAGTAAAGAATATTGGAGAGGCTTCTGCATTTGCTGTAGCAGAAGGGGAAAAAGCCTGGGCAGCACCAGTACTTGACGGTACTTTAAGTATCAGTTTAGAAGAAGACACAATGATGGTGCTAGACATTTGCTGCCTATGTTGTTGCGCAGCAGGTTTGTGAGCATAAAAAAATTAGTGAGTTTGTGCAAAGATGGTCCTTATTTCCAGCATTAGCAACAGATAGGACTCATAATACTTCTCCTTTCCTGGCAGCTTTTTAAAAGCATTGGTGAGGAGTATTGATGCAGAATGTACAGGCTGTGGGGTTCAGAACATGGGACTTCAGGGCCAGCTTTTTGACTGCTAAATGGGAACAGTGATTTTTCCATTCTCCCACCATATTTGACAGTTCATGCTGAAAGTCTTTCATGACAAAATCTGTTTCATATTACATATACCATGTGCAAACTGGTGGAAAAATGCTGCTTCTGAAATTATTCCTTAGTAGTTTCTGCATTGGCTGTCTTTTGCCATTATTTGGGAAAGGGCAGGAGGACAGAGGGAAGAGGAGCACAGGCAATCTCTCTCTGTGTCATTTCATCACTCACAACTTGAAGATCAATCTGAACAACTGGGAATATGGTTGCCACTGTCAAATACTGAGTATGTGACATTTTGTTTTCCGTTGCTATGTCTACTGGATGGTTTTGTTGCTACATGCATGCCGTCTTCCTTTGATTCACTTTCCAAGCAGGAATTGGAGGTGAATGTTTGTCATCGGCTTCTGGCAGTTTACAAAGCAATAGTCTTTAATTTTTTTTTTTTTTTTTAATTTTAACAACTATTCATCTCATTTTCTTCTTGTCTTTCAGCTCAGTTTCCCTGTGCTTTCCTTGGTTCCCCCTGCAATTCAGAGGCATGGAGCAGCTGCAGTGCTGATCTGCTGACTAACAGGTTCACAAGACCTCTGTAAGTCCTGGTTGGTCTTGTTTGGCTTTGCTTTGTAAGTAGAGGAGTATACACCGGTGCCATAAGTGTATCTGAAGCTTTTGTCCTCTGCAATGCTTCTGCAAAGAGCTGCATGTCCCAGCAGATGGAGTAAGATAAACAGCAAATGCACAGCCATTGATATGTGCTGATTCCCATCACAACTTGAGTGCAAATTCAAATGGATTACGTACTGCTAACAGTACACATATATATATATAGGTTTTAGTCAGCTGATTGGAAGGGCCAGATACTTGCCCCTACTTTGCAGTTCTGTGAGTTAGTGTTAACTGGGATGGCAGATGTCTCAGAAGTAAATTAACAGTAACAGTCAACTGGAAATCGTCTATTTCCCCAAGGTCCACAAGCACCCTATTATTGTACAAAGAGAGATAAATCCAGGAAGGATATCGCTAGCTCTTAGGGAATTTGTTATTCAGTCTTTTATTAATGAAACAAAAAAAAAAAGATTTTTTCCATAATTCAGCATCTTTTCATATAAAACAAAAACTATGTCATGAGGAGAAACCTTGTATTATTCAAAAGCCCATAATTCTGCAGAGCATTTTGCAAACATAAACAACAAACCTTGGGTGACTTACACAATCAAAAATACATGTCTTTTCAGTTGCCTATAGCAGGAGTATGCCAAGAACTGAGCCAGAAATCACCCCCAGGAAGTTTGTTTTTGAAAATAGGCAGGTTGTGTTAGGATGCATGGTGAGCCTGTGGGAGTCAGAGGCTATCCACATGCCATGAGTTTCAATGTCATTGTTGTGCTTGCTTAGGCTTGTAAATTGTGACAGGGCCCTTGAAAATGCCAGAGAAATAATAATAAAAAAAAGACTGCTAGGGATCTAATCCATGTTTATTTTCTTGCAGTTTTCTTTGTTGTTTTGTTTTGTTTTGTTTTGTTTTCTTCATTTTTAAATATGGTTCCTGCTTCTATGACTAAACTGGGAAAACTGGTAGTTTTCCTGCTTGAAAACTCCCCTATCTTCTGCTATATTGAAATTAGTGTTCCTGATGCTGTGAATTGTTACCTCTGCAGAAGATTATGCTGCTTTCTTTCCCTTGATAAACTACTGCTTTTTTACCCCCTGTCTTTTTTACTACAGTTTGGGCTTTATTCAGTGACTGAGATCATAAATGTATTTGAGTGTATTTTAACAGTTAGCAGCCATCTTGCAAATATCTTGAGTTGAAAACATGTTCAGGTGTTTTTTACAGGACTTCTGACATGAAGTAATAATGTAAGCTGAATAAACTGTCTATTCAGAATGCTAGAAGGTGAAACTTGTACTGGAACTATGATATTGTATGTCTGACTAAATTGTATAAAATTTATCATTTTCAAGGTACATTTATCACAGTCATTCACGGTCCTACCCCTGAAAAAGAGAAACAAACAATAAAACAAAAAAATCCCCCCGCAAAAACCCTCTCATATGAAAAATATGTACATTACTTAATCTGTATACATATATATATGAAATTTGATCTTAATGTGCTAAGATTATGTAACTGCTGTTTCTTTCCCTTCCTATTTTAGTTTCTCAGCATGACTGCAGTTGTCTACAGAGATAATTGGAATATTTTCACTCCTGTTGCCCTAATGAAGGAGGGCAGAAGTGTTGTTGCTGTTTCACAGATGAAGGGAAAAGAGGTCAAGTGGATTTTATCAAGGTCACACAATGACATCTGCAGCAGAGCTGTGATTTGAAGCCAAATCTCCTGAACCACAGAATTTTGACTGTTAAAAGATCAGAATATACTGGATGTAACAACCATGAAGACACCCAAACCAAATGCATAGTTTTTATGCCTTCCTCCCCCCTCCACCCGCCCCCGCCAACATAACAGCAAACTGTGGGCTTTGTTTAAACATTTGTCCAGCAATATAATAGCTCTTTATCATTATACTTGATAATGCAAAGCTTGATTGGACTGTTCACCCAGTTTCATAATTGTTGGCATGGGAATACTGCACAGGAACAGCCATTTTCAAAAGAGTATTTATTTTGAAGTAGAAACATGCCTCATTGTTTCTTTCCTTAAATCAACTGGGTAATAAAAGCTAAGATGTTCAGCTCCTTATCCTGTAAGGAAGGATTCCAGGTTGTTCTCAATTTCTATCTTTAAAACTCACCTTTGCTGAACTACATTCAGGAAAAAGTTTAATTTATCATGCCCACAGCCTTCCATTATGTGTAGTGGTGATGTATTTTTCCTATGTACTCTGCTGTCTCCCTGCTCTCGTTTGGCTCTGTTCCTTTAAACAGTCAGCATATTTGGACAGGACATCTTTTCCTGCTATCCTGTGTAGCCTTCAGGCTTTGGGGGCCTATTGAAATGCAAACCAGAAATAGGCAGTTGCATCCTAAATGCCCCTTGCCTTTTTCCCACTGAGTGGAGTTGTCCCCACTGGCTTAAATCAGCACGTAAGCCTGAGAGGCTGCCAGTGTTCTGCAGAGACTGAGTGGTTCTGCTTACCACGTTTTGGGGTAGTTCTCTTCTGATACCTTAAATAACCTGATTTTCTGACAGTTTGGTCTATCTACTTTAGCACTCAGCCCTTGCATTTTAACCTTGTCTGTGTTATCCCCTATCTCTTGTGTGTTGATTAGTTGAGAAACTGGAGCTAGGTTAGTTCTGGTGTGCAGAACTGTAACAGCTTTCCCCCGCACCTGGCAGTTTCTGTTCTCATTGACAAATCTCAACTCCAGAAATACTCTGCGTTTTTCTTTTTTATTTCTTTTCTTTTTGTCATTTTCATTTTTGGCAGCTTGGGCTGCTTCTGAACAGTTTTCATTTAGGGTCTTATTTCTCCTGACTGCAAAGATTCTGCTGATTTCTGCTGCATCCCTGCTTCATCTTGTCCCTTGCAAACAGCTGGTGCTGGGCTCTCTTAGAAAACTTCTCCAGAGTGGACAACTTGTGCAACAAAAGATATAGGTATGTATAACTTTGAACTCTGGAGGCCATAATACTCAGTGAAGCTTTCTGGACTCACTAACTTCCTGTCTTCACTCACAGAAGAAAAATCAGAGGGAAATGCTACGTGTAGTGGATTACTAGTTCCCTTGGTCCCTAAGCATTCATTTCTGTGGAGAAGAAATATGGGGAAAAGAAACAAATTGTTCTGAGCTGGAAGGGTGTGCAGCCCGGAGTACATGTGGAGCAAGGCAGGCTACCAGTGCTGTGCCAGGACATTAGTGGTGTGTTTCACCTGGACTGGCCTAGTTGCTCTGTTTTGAGAAAGTCACCGAATTGCACTATCACGCTTCCATTGACACGGCTGAAGGCCTGATGTATCTCCATCAGCACTTTAGTCATATGGTTTTCACTGGTTTTGAAGAATGCATTGAAGTGACTAGGGACGTAGCTCGCTCAGATTTGGGGCTGCTTCTAT
Source organism: Struthidea cinerea (assembly GCA_013397865.1). NCBI lineage: Eukaryota > Metazoa > Chordata > Aves > Passeriformes > Corcoracidae > Struthidea > Struthidea cinerea. The sequence continues at coordinate 268,091 of VZTI01002066.1, forward strand.
AGGCAGCAAGGTGTGTTGCTGTTTTTCAAGAAAAAGGAATGTTGCCAGATTTTCCTGTTTAGTGAGAAAAGAGGAAATTGAATAATACTCAGACCCAATAGTTTAGTTATGTTATCCAGGTGATCCCATTCATCACCACACTTTCCTGGTCTAGGAGAAAGACCTCATGTAAATAACCCTCTTGGCTGCAGGTCAGACAGGGGTGTCTGGGACAGGCAAGCTCCTCTCATCACAATATTCCTTCACCCTACTACACAGGTGTTCCAAGTACAGGTTTGAGAAGTGTGTCTGTAGATAAGCAGTTCTGCACAACCATGCCAGGCTTTAATGTTTTCTGCAAAAGCTCATGCTAAGACAAGTCCCCTTAACTATCATTTTTGTGCTGAGTTGTCTTGATTTCATGTGCTATTTATAATACTTCTGTAAGAGCACCTGATTGTTAGCCTTGCTCTTCAATCTTCCTCTGCTCAGGACTCTCCTTGGATAATTGCATGTCACTTCAACACCTTTCCCTCACCCAAGCTTTGGACAGAACAGCATATGGAGATTTTGCTCAGCCTTTCCTCTAAGCATGTCCGTAAGAGACGTCTCTGCTCAGTAACAAGGTGCTGAGATTTCAGTCTTGCACATGTGGTTTGTGGGAGCAGTAAGGGAGCAATGTGTTCCTTAAATGTACTTCTGACAGGAGAGAAAACGGCCTCAAGTGGCAGCAGGGGAGGTTTAGGTTAGATACTAGGAAAAAATTATTCAGTGAAGAGTGATGAGGCATTGGAACATGCTTCTCAGGGAAGTGGTGGAATCACCATCCCTGGAGCTATTTAAAAAACATGCAGATGTGGTGCCTAGGGGTATGGTTTAGTGGCAGACATGGCAATGCTAGGTTAACAGTTAGAGCTGATATCTGAGTGGTATTTTCCAACCTTAATGATACTATGATTCTATGGTGCTATGATTCCAAATGTCTGCAAACTCTGGCTATATCCAGATGAAGCTGGTGACTCTGGCATTTTGTTGCGGTGAGCCATGGCCAGAGCCATGGCCAGCTGGACTAGGCAGATCAACAGGTCCACTGGTTTGAAGCCTCCAGAGCAGGACAGTAAGCACCCAAACTGCTGTGTGAAGCATGCTGTGACCATTGGGTGCTCCCTCCCCCCTCCCCGTTATGTTCATATTTGGTTATGTCTCTAGAAAGTTCTATGTTCCTCAGTTGGTAATTGGCTCATGTTAACCCTCTACTCCCCACATCTTCTCTCATTCGCCCTGGTCCCTTCTCCCCTCCTTTGTAAGACCTCATACATGATATTTTACTGGTTATTGTATGTTCTCCCCGCCTATTATGTAGGGGTATAAAAACCCCACACCTGGCTAAATCCGACGGCTCTGCTTGTGGTTTTTTGTTGGAATAAACCCTTCTCCTTTTCTCGAGAGAGTCCCTCCGCTCTTTCCCTCCTCCTCCAGGCACCCTGCCATCGGTGGGCAAGGCGAACACAAGCAGCTGCTTTGCCTGCCCTCCAGCGGTGCGGTCGGCGTCTGCCTCCTCCACCCAAAGCAGGCGAGGCATTGCCCAGTGCCAGGCAGCGTGCTGGCTGGCACAGCACCACGGCAGCATTGTTGACAAATAAATACCACTTCTGAAGTAAGAAAACCCTCACAAGAACAAAACATGGTGGCTTTGAATGGATGCCTGGAAAATAGTGAGAACATGCCAAGTTATATATTTTTCCTAAGAACATACCAGCTTGCATCTGCTATGGGGATTTTCTGAATAAATTGTTTCTTTCTGTTTAAGAGAATCTGTCTTTTGCATTCCTCTGGTATTCTTCAGGTTCTAGCAAACTTCAAGAATTTAACTCTTTTGACAAGAAGTATTACCAGCATAATAAGACATTGTATGAGGAGCTACCTCTTCACGATTATTTTGATCCTGGTCTCTCATTTTTCATGTAATACTTCTTGGAAGTCATGGTGACCTGGTGATCACTCTAGAAGAGCTCACTTTCTTTTGCAGTTTCCATGTGACCTCACACGTTACTGCTAAACATTCCCAGTCTGCTCTAGCCACTCCATGCTTTAGATATTTGAGAGATTTTCAACAGCTCAGCAGAACAGAGATATTTTTCCTACTTCTGCCTTCGGCCCCGTTTTTGTGCTGTGGCCTCCGGCCAAAAAAAGGCATACAATTCTAAAGCAGATGACAAACATACTGTTTTGCAAAGGTGTCTTTCTGTGTGAATGAGTGTTTTAGGTTGCTCACAGAATCACCAGCAAAGGTACTGGCAAAACCAGGTTTAATATAAAAGTGAAATCATAATGAAGTTCATTGCTCAGTTCACTCTACTACTTGCTACATGGTTAAAGCACACAGATAAAAAATTTGACTGAAATGTAGAATCAATTAATCTGAAACTAAAATCAACCAAAAATTATCTACGTGGAGCCTGGGGATGGAAAAGGGTAAGGATGGGAAAAGGTAAGGATGCAAAACACAAGGGAGGTCCTCCCACTGAGTCAGAAGTCTCAGTATGGACTCCTGTGCAAAACCTAGCCCTGGACTTGAACAGTAGTTTGTGCCTAAAGAGTTTAACAACACTAAAACAATGACCTAATTTAAACAATTTACAAAAGATTCTATAGAATTTACTTCAAGCCCTATTTATAGCCCTAACTTACTTACCAGCCTAAAATACTTAAGAATCTAAGATTCCAGGTACATTTTCTGTAGCATATTCACACAGACCTAGAGTATGTACAAGGTGCCTGTGAAAATTCTCCCTCGAGCTCAGTGGAGTGCTCATGTCAGATGCCTTTGCATCTTCTCAACAGGCAAAGGGTTGAGCCTCGAGGAGTGGGGGTATCAGCCCAGGCTCTGTCATCATTGTTCAGCAGTGGTCCTTCAAGTGCAGCAAATATGAGAGTTCTCTGGCTCTGAGAGGCCCCACTCTTATCATCAGGAGACGCTGGAAGTCAAAGGGTCTCACTCAGGACCGCTGTTTATGGGTTCGTAAGAGCATTGGCTTTTAACACATTGACATCCTGGCCACAATTTGAGTTCGTAACTTTCTTTTAAAGTTCAATAACAAAAATATTGTTCCTCTTGGGTTGTTATTCAGGTGAGAAAAATAAGTTTCCAATGGCGTTTGTTCAAACCAGGAGCTCCTTAGCACTAGTTCCTGGGAGAAGACTGTGTTTCTCATAAGCTCAAATGGAGCGGAGCTCAGGTGCTGTTCATCAAGACTAAGGCCTAACGAGCATTTCTGAGATCACAGTGCGGCCTGAGGTCAAGGACAGTGAGCGATGAACTACCAGGCTTTCTAATGTTTCCAGGGTGTTTTTTTTCCAGTGGGTTTTGAGCATTTTTAGGTTTGAGTGGGTTTTAAGTTGCTGTTGCTTTTGCTCTAATGGAGCAAAACTAACTTCTAACCTCTAATGGAAGGAAATTTGTGTAAAGGAAAACTCTTTTCAGCCCTCAGTTTCCTTATTTTGATGGAAAGAAGAGACTATGGGCTGAAACACTGTATTTTCACTTACAGCAAAAGAACTATTTTAAATGCTTTTTTCAGCTTCAGAAGAAATTTTGTGAATGTTAGTTGAGGAACTTCCAAGATACAGATTGGACTTGCTGTCATGTAAGCATCTGTTTTCTGTCAAATATTCCCTGACACACCTTCTGTCCATAATTAATCTCATGAATAGAGCAAATGCTAAAAAAGTGTTCTGCCTATGAGACAAAAGTCAGAAGTCTTGCACTGGTATAAACAGTCTTCAAATGCAATTCAAACAACCATTTTAATTAATCATCATTTTAATTCATAATGCAATAGTAGAATAAAATGCAAAATATTAAATATTATTATTATATTCACTTAATTGAAATGGAAAATTACAAGGGAAAATGAAACATCATTCTGATCTTTTTTATACTGTCACATCTAAAAGATTTTGTCCCTAATTACAGCAGGAAATACATTTGGAGAATACTATTGTGATGTACTAAGCATCTTCACCTATGTGTAAGGTTGATTCCTTTGCCAGATTTTTAGTCAATTTTGCTTCCCCAATTTAAAGTCCTCCTTTGTGGTGGTCTTCATTTTTCTCAGCCTATCTGGAATGTCCTTATTACTGCCCTATGGGTTTTCACAAAAAGTGGTCAGCACCTTTTGGAAGGACTCTGCTCCAAGCAAATACAGTTCTCTTAGTATTTTTACTAAGGCTTGCTGAAACAGAGTGTTAGTCTTTTCTCCATCCCTGTACAGTGTTGGTTTTTCCCCAGCAGTCCAACATGACTTATGAAGCTTCAAAGCTCCCAGGCTGCTTCAGACTTTGTAGAGTCTGGAATGGCACCGTGGTATTGTCCACCCTGTTATTTCCACCAGCTGATTGTTTTGGGCCCTAGTCCATGCAGAAAGTCTTCCTTTGTTCATCCTCTTCTGCTGGAATAGGAGGCATGCTGCCACAGATAGCTATCCTGCAAATAAGAGGACCAATAAACTTTGGTACTTAGTGGCAGTTGCTGATATGGGCCGTAATAGTAATTTTTGTGCCCCTGTTCCCAATCAAGACAGCTGAAACCTTCAGGGATGCTCAGGGTGCCACGGTCTAATGCACTGAAAATGCCACTTCTGATCCCTGACTTCTGCTCTTTGTCTGTTTACTGGAGATGAGCCCATAGCAACTGCAGTGGCGAATGTGAATAGTTTAACAGATCATCCTGACAATGTGTGTGACTATTTCAAAGTAGACAGTCGTCTGGACATGCTTGGCATTGTTAATTGCTGTTTTATATGCCTAGAACGGATGTTATGCCTCAGAGCAGCAGCCTGTAGAAATAGAAATAATTAATCCACCTGCAGTATCCCAAGAATTGCCTGCAGGGTGTCCACAGAGCCCCAGGGCTCCGTGCTGCTCCCATCAATACCTGGCTGTGAGGATAACAGGCTTATAAATTGTAACCAATTTGAGGCACCCACACTGAAATGCAGTGCTTAAGTGAAGAGAGAGGAGGGCATAAAGGGCGATGGGGAAAGGCAATTCAAAAGGATGAAGTTGCTCTTGAACTGCTTGATTTGCTTCTTTCTTTAGGGATGAATTAGATTGAAGGACAGACCCTACAAGCCTTTTGCTAGTGTACGTCAGCACAAACTCTGACCCTGAACCTCTACAGTTCAACAGCTTTTAAGCTGTCTAATTCCTCTGCCTTTCCTCTGGTGTGGTGTAGCTCCGTGATGTATGCACAGGACCAGCTGTCTGCTCAGGATTGCTCAGCTCTTGGGGACAGCTGTATGTGTCCTGTGGCACAGGCAGGTCTCCTCGTGGGTTTGCAGTGCAGCATGTTATCTGGCACTACTCTGTTGGCCTCCACCAGGTCCTGCCACTGCAGTACAGCATCAAAGCCTTTTCTCCTGCAAGGCCACTCCTTTGTTTTCCCTTGACCAATGACGGATCTCTCCCTAGTCATGGTCCTGAGGGAGTAGTACCAGGCTCTCCTATGTTTGCAGGATCAGCCCTCTGTTTATTTTACCTGTTCTGTGGAGTCATACCCATCTTTGTGTCATCTGTGTAGGTTTAGTTAATCTTTATGGACCATGGAGGATAGATTTCACCAACTATGGAGGACAAATTATGGGATAGCTAACTAATGTGTGTGTTAAGATTGAAGCCTGTGCCTTACCAATAGCATTAAAATCCTTGTTTTATTACTAGTTCTTGAATATTCTGATACCGCTCCTCAGCTTGTATGAGAGGAACTGTTTTCTAAAAGCATATAAGAAGAGGATGCAGGGGTCTCTCTTGAGCCTCTGAGCTGACATGGGAATACCAAGTGAAATAATTGTTTTTATGGATCCATAACAGACATAGTGCTAGACAAAGCAACAAACTGATTATAGCTTTACATCTTGTTGTTTGGGGTTTTTTGCAAATATAAAACTAAACACATACTCCACCCACAAAAAGATGCTAGTCCTTATCAAAAAGCCCTGGAAAAAAGGGAAATCATACTCTTTTAATTTTTGCTAGTTGACCACTGCTTTTATTTATATAGGATAGAGAAGCTAGAGGTTGGAGAAATAAATGGGAATCATTATTTGCATAAAGCCGGTGAGCTGGAATTCCCACTGACTCTATTTCATGTACATTTCTTTCCTCCTCTTTTATTGCCCATTGTTTCTAGATTCAAAGAAAAGGTGATGTAGAATGAAATGCTGCTAGTTCTGTAAGAAATACGTCATCCAGACCACAATGGATTAGAGGCACTATTAAGCAATGCATGCTGGGAAAAGCTATTAATCTGCTGAGAAGTAATTTTCCAAGTGTGACATTTTTCACTGACTGCCTATTTTAAGAGGTATCTCATTATTTAGGTCTCCTATAGGTTAGCGTGCTTCTCTCTTTATTGCAAATATCTTTAGAGGAGAGGTAGCCTAGATTCAGAGTGTACATATTCCTCTTCCTGGAACTTAAGCAAAACTTCGATGCCTTGGAAGCACTTTCATTAATTGATTTTTTCCCAGAGTTTCTGCTGCTGTCTCTGTGTCCTTCTTTCCATGGAAATTCAAGTCAGGGGTCCAGTTTGTCATGCTGTTACCTTAGGATCATGATAAGTCAGCCTCTGTGTCCTGACCTACATGTCATCTCACTGCTTCCTTCTGTCGTCTAGAAGAGGCGGCCACGAAGCTGTTCTTTGGTTCTCCTTCTGTGTGCTGATTTGCCACTAATTAAGGTGTGTGGTGGTGTGCTCAATTCCAAGCCAAGTGTTTTCCCATGATTACTGCCCTGCCAGCCCAGCTGTCTGCCTGCACCTGCTCTGTGCTCAGGCTGTTGTGTTCCTCTTTCTGAAGCTTCCATTTAGTGTACTTCGTGAGAAGCTTTTTGCATCCGTGGTTTGGAGCAAAATTGCAAAAATTTATTTGGGGGCGGAGAACGAAAAGAAGGTGGAGGGTGCCTCATCAGCCTTAATCAACCAGATTTGGTCTGAGCCAGCTCCAATCAGCCAGAAGTGGTAGCTTTCCCTCTCTTTCACTCAGCACAACTCACAGCAGGCACGCTGGACAGTCAGTGTACCACTTACTAACAGTGACTAGGCCAGGCTGTGACCTTTCGCTGCCTGCATAAATGATACAGCCAGGTCTCCAGAGGCAACAAAAAAGGGAAGTTGCTTCTCTGCTCCAAGCTTCTACATTATGTTGGAATTGGCTTTAGACAATCAATTCAGGGACATCATAGCAAGAAAGCTTAAGGGCCCCTACTGAGAGAATGGGCAGTAATTTTGCTCTCTCTGTGATGTTATTCTTGTGAAAACAGTCCAGCAGCAATGCCAGTTCCCAGGTATGTAACACAATTGTGTTCTCCTAGACAAATATGCATGCCTAGAGTGTTCCCTCTCCGTGGATGAATTTTTCTCAGTGCTTTCCTCCATCTTATTTGGAGACAGACAGGACAACTGCCTTATTCCTGTTGGTATTTTATGCATTCCATCATGTCCCTCCCAAATCAAATCTCATATCAAGATGTGGAAGGTGGAAGCAGAAGGGGCAGGCTTTAAACCCAACTCACAGCTACGTCAAAAGCACTGGGCTATCTCAGCATTGTACATAGCAGATTAATTTTACAAAGAAACAAACAAAAAAGTCTAGAATCACAGTAAAGGAATCACGGTGAGGGATCTCATGAAGAAGTTTATGTGCTAGCTCGCTGTGTACTGCCTGGTGTTTCTCACTGTAGAATCAGGGTGTCACTATGCAGTGTGGGGAAAGACAGTCTTGTTCCTGCCTTCTGCAGCACAGAAGCCCTCTAGAAAATTCAAGCCATGACACCTGTACCTATTGTTATTGGTCTGTTACTTTTAAAAGTGTGAAATATGTAAAAAATTGTGAAGGAACAGTTCAGCCATGATAGCCCTCCAGGACGACCCCTTCCCTGTCGGGTGAGGCCCAGCACAGTTACTGTTTTTAATGGGCATAAAAAAGCTGGAAACGACACAATGGATGAAAATCAAATTCTGCCCAAAAAAGGAGGGGTTGAGAATAAAGCCATTACTAATGGTGCATTAAATCAGTGCATATGTAAAACTGTTTATCCTTGGAAAATCAAATATTGTATCTGTAACTGGTGAGAATTAACTAAAAAAAAAAATAAAGGAATTACTTGAATTGTATCATTAGATGGATCCAGAGTCTTTTCTATCTACCCTGCACCCAGCTAAAATCATCCTTCATTACTTACAGTAAAACAAAAAATCACTCAAAGGTAGTATCATATGACTTCTCTTGCTGTAAATTGGGGATTTTTTCATTATTCTTAATTTTCTGGGTGAGAAAGAAGCATTTGCATCAGTGTTGCTGCCAGATTCAGTGACAAAGAGTCTCTTCCTGCTTTCTTTTCTTTCTCTCCTTTCACACTACTCTCAAGCAATATTAAAAGAAGGATTGAGAGAACATTGAATACAAATTGGTAGAGAGAAAGTGGGAATGGAACTGCCCCTCAGAGCTAGAAGCCTGCAAAAACATCTCAGACACAAAGAGGTGATGGAACAGCTGTAAAGAGATCTATTATTTGCTATGTGTAATATGAAATCGCAATCATCCATCCTGCTGTGTCCGTGAAAAATTGCATTAAGGCTGATTTTGAAGCTGGTTTCTAGTATGTTTATGAAAATGAAAATAGGAGTTCCTTGTTTAAAGAGACAAGCTATTCCATAAAGAGTTCTATATAGGTAAAAAATAGTTGAAGTTGTTGTACTTAATCTGTCTTTGTTTTTTCTTTTTAAACATCTAGGCTGTGTATAAAGAGGGTTTTATCAAGCAAGCTTTTTTTCCTGTGGACCAACTCCTCAGTGTCTGGAGCACTAGGAAGAGTGAAGAGATCAAAATTCAGAGTAATAAATACAAAAATTGCTGATGAGGGTGTTCACACAGCATTTAGGTGTGCAAGACGTAGCTAGTGAAGTTTTCTCCCATCTGGAAGACAAATATCATTTCCTTTCTTGTGCTGTTGTACAGAGTGAATTTGCTGTATTGGAAAGAAGTCCTGATTTCACGTCACCTTCCCGACATCAGAGACTTTAGACGCAGAAGCCCTAAATATTCTCAGAGATTTCTTGAGCTGTATACCACCCTCCCTTGCCAAGGCTGTGCACAAGAGTGCAGTGTCTGTTGCAGTCCACTTCTTTTAGATAACTTCATATGCCAAACAGCTGAAGGGGTAAAAAAACGTATTTGTTGATTTTTCCTGAAGTGTGGTAGTTCACGCTGCACATTCCTTCAGTGGCTCTTCAGCACAGTGATTGCAAATTGGTGTTGCTGATATTTCCAAAGTGGAAAACAGCTTTCATTGCTTCAATAAGTCTTTCAGTGTGCTTCACGGAAGAGCAATTTAAAAAGAATGCAATGTTGAAATCAAACCAACTCTTCCACAGAGCGCTACCACAAAGAATAGATAACACTTCATGACTTTTCTGCTATGCACTGCCAGCTTTGTGCCTCAGCTAGACAAACAGGAATCTTCTCTCTCTCTCAGAGAACCAGATTTTTTCTCTGCTAGACAAACTCCAGAACATCATCTTTAGCAGCAACAACACACCTGTTCCTGGGATACAAATCACATCAACCAGTTGTTGCCTGTATTTCATGCTAGGTTGATTTATAATATCTGCATGGTACAATTCATCCAAGCCATGAAAAAGGTACAGTGAGTGCACACCATACAATTGAACATGCCATCATTCATATTTCTCAAAAAGGCTGCACAAAACCTTCTGGAGCAGCTGGCTGACCTTATGTGGAAAGAGGCTTAAACTGGAGTAGCACATTCATTGATGTGTATGGGGAGAGTAAAAAAGGAAGCTCAGATGAGTCTATGCCGTTTTCCCAGATTTTCTGAGGTTTATTCAAGGCAATATTTAACTCTAAACACGGAAGCATAAAAGTCATTATTATTTCTGGTAAACATTATAGAGCAAATAAAACTCTGGAGAAACACAGAGAAATGTTCCTGTCTCAAACCTTAATAATGCTAGCAAACACTCTTATCATGCTGTCTCATCCATGTAATAGGCATGTGGTGAAATACATTTATCCATGAGTGATGCAGCTGCTGTCTGCATCTTCCTTGGAAGATCCTTTTAAACTACATAAAAAGTGGAGGGGAATTATGCTGAATAAAAGCTGATGTCCTTCTGCAAAACACCAGACTAACAGGGCCTTTTTGCACTTTAACAAATCCACTTTAAATCTGCAGTCTTCATTAGTTGGAGGCATTCTCCTTGATGACTGCAAGGGAAGCAGCCCTCAGATTGCTTGCTCATAAAATGAAACTCTCTTTCTGTGCTGCAGAGGTACAATGGGTGGAAAGCCAAAATGCTGAAGTGCTCTCATTGACTGCAGTTCCACAGCCTAAGAGTGACTGCCGAAGGGTGTGCAGAGAATCGCCCAGAGCCTTGCCACCCTCCTTGACCATGTTAAAGGACAAATTGTAACAAAAAAATTCTTACAAATCATAAAAATCCAAAACAAAAACGAAACCGAAACCCTCGAGGAGTTACAATTGCAGCAATCGTACCTACTGACTCTAGTCCTGTCGCTGAGCACCACTGAAAGAGCCTGGCTCTTGTTTTTAGCTTCCCTTCAGGTTTTTGCGTATTGATGGAGGCCCTGCCGAGCCTTCTCTTCTGCAGGCTGAACAGTCCCAGCTCTCTCAGCCTTTCCTTGTAGGACAGGTGCCCCAGTCACTTATTCATCTTTGCGGCATTTTGCTGGTCTCTCCCCAGTACAACCATATCTCCCTTACACTGGGGAGCCCACAAGGGGACTCAGCCCTCCAGGGGTCGCCTCACCAGTGAGAGGAGAGGGGAAGGATCCTCTCCACTGATCTGCTGGCAACATTCTTTCCAGTGAAGCCCAGGACAACATTATCCTTTTTTGTTCTAGAAGGGCAAGGGTGCACCACTGGCTCATGTTCAGCTTGGTGTCCACCAGGAGCCCCAGGTCTTTTTCTGCCTAGCTGCTTCCCAAATTGTGCAGCTCTCAGCCTCTTCTGGTGCTTGGGGTTGTTTGTCCCCAGGTGTAGGACTTTTGTACTTGTCCTTGCTGAAATTTGTAAGGTTTCTTTCAGCCCACTTCTCCAGCCTGTTTTCTTCTCTCAGGATGCCAGTACAATCCTCTGGAATATCACTACTCCTCAGTTTTGTATCACTTGCAAACTTACTGGGGTTATGCTCTGACCCATCCCTCAGATCACTAATGAAGATGTTGACTAGGATTGAACATTATATTGACACCTGGGGTACACTGCTATTTACTGACCTCCAAATATGCCTTGTTCTGCTGATCTCCATGTTCCTGACCTGGCCCTCCATTTGTTTTTCAATCCATCTCATTGCCTTTTCATCCAGCCTATACATTAACATCTTGTCTAAGAGAATCCTATGGGAGATAGTATTAAAAGCCTTATTGAAGTTCAGGTAGACAATATCTATTGCCCTCCTTTCTTCTGCTGAACAGTTTGCCATCCTCTCATACCATTCCTCGGTCTTGAACTGAAATTTCCTCCTTGCTTCACTGATATCACATGCTAACAGCTGGCTTCACAGGAAAGGTGGTATCTTATTCATAGCAGGTGAGTGTAAATTGGTGTTTCATCACTGGGACAGTAGGGCAGCTCTGTTTACAAGAAAAAGTATTTTTATCTGAAGTCATTCAGCCAGACACTGAATAACAGGCTAGTGTTGACCTGAATTCCTCCTCAGGTTTGTTATTCCTGCTAGTTACTGGAAGGACTGGCTGGGGAAGGTACCAGCAGCAGGAAGTAGCCTGTCTATCCCCCTTTAATTTTGATGACCAAACCGTCTTTAGTAGGGAATGCCATACTTCCGTGTACCTCTGGACCTCATAGCAACAGAGAAGCTGAAGGGAGGAGGAAAGCCAGGAAGATCTCAACAGGTTGTTAGCAGGAAGCTATGATGACTAAAGTGCAGATCAGACACAGGAGGGACACTGGTTTCAGAAAGAAGCCTGGGTGCTGTCCAACCACCTTTTACTCTGTGCTGCTCCTTCTGAGGTAAGGGATTTGGCTGATACAAAATTCTTTGCTGCCCCCTTAGTGTGACAAAGAATCAAGATGCAAATGTTCCCCCTCAAAATGACATTCCAGGGAAGAAATTAAGCTGGATGCCCTGCAGTTGCCTTGCTTGCATCTTTCATGAAGTCTCCATCTTTCAGGAAATTTCCCCATTGAAGGGGAAAATTTTTCTAGCTGAAGAAATATAAGGAAGTACATTTTATTTTATGAACTACTGCCACTGTGTTTGAACACTCTCCCCCCTCAACGTAATTTCTTGAGATCATATCACAGCTTTTCATGAGACCTATTTTTGACTGGTTTCATGATAACAAGACCATATCAAGTACAGTCACAGGGATAACTGGGTGCCCTAGTTGATGGCCTAAGTTCAGTAAGTATTCTGTTGATATGCAGTGCATGGCTGCCTATGGTCATAACATTTATAATCAGATCAAATCCTCTTTTACAGTTGTAATATATTCACAGGAGGGTATTTAAATATAAATTCCCTGGAGAGTCTTTGGGTTAATGTTATAAATAAAAAGGACTCATTCTAACAATTTGTCCATTGTGCCTTCATTACTTACATAAATCTTTTTCTTCCCCAACCACTTTTAGAGAAAATTTTGTCTACATAAAACATTGATTTTATTTGGTGGTCTTACATACTTTATTAAGGTTGAAATTTTTAAAATATTACTTTTCATATGGTATTATAAAATTGTGAGTTGATATTACTGTGTATTGCTTGGCCATTTACATCTTGTGCTTGAGATCAGGCACACCCCCAGGACAAGATGTTGATCTTGTAATCAAAACAGCTCTTGGGAGAATGGGCAAGAAACTATCAGACAAATGCCATAGGATTTTCAGAGTCTTCCCACACAGCCTGTGAAAACTAGTGTAATTTTCTCTTATCTTCATCTGTTTCAGTGGATTGCCCAATGAGGCACCAATATGTGTAGTGACAGCTCTCATGGATGTGATCCAGTTATTGTAAATTTATGTCTGTGCAGAGAGGGAAAAAATGAACACACCCAAGTTCCTCGTTAGACTGCAAGGGAACCAACCTGGTTATTCCTCCCCCCTCAATGAGTTTCTTGGTGACTTGGATTACATATTTTTCTAATGTCAGATGATCAGAAAATTTTGGCTCTTTCTGTATTACCATGGCTGAGGGAAAGACATAATGGATGACGTATATAGTGAGATCAGAAATCTTACAGCACTTGAGAATCTAGTCCATAATGAGGCATTAAAAAGATTCAAAAGCTCTGTTACCCTGATAGAATTATGAGAGGATATTTAACCTTCTCTTCTTCCCTTCCTGGTCTTATCTGTACTGAACGCTCTAGAATCACTGAGAATCTTTCCTACTTACCCTCTTCAAAGAGCACTGAAAAAAATTGCTACGTACTTTGACAGAGTTATAAATGTAATAAAATTGGCTGTAGAAATGTCATGTTTGTCTATAAAGTCTGCATTACTTCTGGGAATATTTAGTCTTGAAAGAAAAACAAAAACAAAGAGGAAGAGAAAGGAAACCAAATTATATCTTAAAAATGATCCAGTTTCATATGAGGTACAAGCTCAATCTTCTTTTATATGGAATTTACATGTTAATTCATTAATTCTTCCTAAGGCCTGGTTCAGCCAAGTTTAATATCCTCTAATTCTACATGCTTTAGTAGTCTTGCTAAAGTCTACAGGAATCAGTTATTTCATTGTAGATAAACTCTGTTTAATGATTTGTTAAGCTGGGCTAGAAAGTGCAGAATCAGACAGAAGAGGGCTGTAAAAGGGACATGTAGCCTACCTTGATGTCTCACTGAAGGACTAACTCTAACACATCCTGGCACATCATTGCCTAGGCTGTCTTTAAAAGCTTCCAGGGGGTGAAGATCACAATTCTCTACAGCACACTGATTTCCCTTAGTGCCTAACACACAGCTTCCTTACGTTGATTTAATTCCACTGCTTCCTGTCCTATCCACTTTCTACACAAGAAATGTTATTCTCTGCCTCTTTACAGCAGCCCTTTATGTGTCTGAAGCTGTTGGTGGAGCTCCTTTCAAGTCTTTTTTGGGAATTCCAGTTATGTAAACATCTGCTTGTTCTTTCTGCTTGCCTGAAGTGCTACATATATTTTTCAAAATATCAGGTAATAATAATACTATAAAAAGTATTCCTGCTGAAGTCTTAGTTGGAATTACATCTTGCATTCTCTAGTCATTCATCTCAGAAGAGATTTTGCTTTTTGATGCTTAATTTTCTGTCAGTATTTAATCTACGGATGAGATGAACCATTTATTGTGATGTGGAAACAACCAGCAATTTGTACATTACCACTGATACAACAGTAAAATGCTGAGTTCCCTGTAAGCTGGTTATGGCTGGCAGAATGGGAACTGCAGACAAATTTTATCAGAGAAACCCTCCCATTGAGTCATGAGGTCCAGAAAGCACCCTCCCGCTTTCTAAAGTCCTTCTCACTCAGGATCCACACTTAGTCCCAGAAAGGAGAATTTCCACTGTAATCATATCTTCATGAGCATGTTTGTTTGAATCTAGACAGAAATTTTACCTTTCAAACATCTCCATATTCTTTGACATGGGTCCAATAATTATAAAAAAAGGGAAAGCAGCAAGTGTAGGGAGCTTCCTTGCTCCAAACTCTCAGTCATAACAACAATAGAAAAGGCCATTCTCTGGAACTTCTATCTAAAGGCATGAAGAATTTTTCTTTACTGGGAGGGTGGTCAAACACTGTCATAGGATGCCCAGAGAGGTTGTGTAGTCTCCATCTATGGAGATACCCAAAACCCAATCTGATACAGTTATGGGTAAGCTGCTCTAGCTCACCCTGCTTCAGCAGGCAGGCTGGACTAGAGGATCATGAGACAACCCTTTCAAACTTAACTATTCCGTGGTTCTGTAAGTGAATGAGCTCTGTTCTGTGGCTTAACTGCCTGTTGCCTTTTGGTGCTGCCAGTCTTAGTTGGTTCTGACCCTGCTGAGCAACAGACTTGGATTTTACTTCCTTTTTGCTGAGGGAAAAAGGCACTTTTCAGTTTAAATCCATGAACTTTTACTGTTCATTGCTCCTTGCAAATTGTTGCTATTCATTGTCCCGGAATGAACAAGCTCTTACATTGGAAATCTTGTTTATGGATGAGAAGGAAGCACATTTCATTTATTAGTAAAGCCAAGAATCTAATGTTTGTTTGACTGAAATATCAAGGGATTATTCAGTTTTAATCCAGCTCCAATTTCTACAAAAATAAAGGAATAGAAATGCAGTTGGAGAACTGCTATGAAATTGTCATCACACATACATTCTCTCATTCATTTCACTCCTTTCTATGTTGTGCTCATCCTTCCTCTGCTCCCCTGTCTCGAGAGGTTCCATACGGGTGGATGTCATGGGGGGATGTTATTGGGAGCTGTCAGCATCCAGAGTCCTTTGCCAGCAAGAATGTTCATGTCATGAGTTCCTCTTTGTGCCTCTAGGATCACTTGGGATAATTTGTATATGTTGATGAGACACTGCTCTCTTTCTACACTGGTCTGCAGCTCCATGTTCCACCCAAATTTGCTACACCCTGCGCCATCTCAGTATGTTCCCTCTTTGTTCTGCCCATTACCCCTGAACCCAGTTTGTCCAGCTCCAGGTTCACACTTCAGCTGACCATGGGCAATCTGTTTGCAGCCGTGCTCCTCTGTGCCACATCCCGTGTCCTTCCCAAGGCCTCTGCTGTCTTGCCAGGCCGGGGTTTGTCAGCACTTTGTCAGCAAGTTGCTATTGTATCAATCTCACTGCACATCGAGTAGCAGCTTGCCATTGCTGTCTATGCAAAACTACGGTCGTACCACACCAAGAGAAGCAAAAGCAGAACAGATCAGGCACAGGCACCTGACCAGCTGGAGGAATGGCTGTCAGTGCTGAGAGAAGCAAAACAAAGCTACAGGCAGGTCAAGGAAAGCTCAGAGAGGGCAAACTGGAGAGGTCTCAGTTCACAGGTCTTGCACATTGCTTGCAAAGCTTGCAGTCTTTACTAAGAATGGCAGGGCTGTATTACAGGGCCACATGATTACCGCACCACTGGTATCGGGGTCTGACCACCCTGTTCAAAGCTGCTGGTGTACTGTTGCCAGCAGCAGTTGTCTCCTCATGCTGCAGTCCTGGGCCACCTTGGATCAACACCTGTTTCCCAGATAACACCTTCTGTTTAACAGTTATGTCCTGGTGAGGATTACTGTCTCTGGAAAGCCTTTCTTCAGCAGTGTCTTCTAAAAAAAACCCACATCAGCTAGATGAGATAAAGGATGCTTTCGCCTGATAGTGGTACTTCTCCAACTCTCTTTTTCAACTTGCTATTTATTCATCCACTTAATTCATGTACTTAGTTGGAGCAAAATGATTACCATAAGCCCTAAGGTCTTACCTGCTTATCTGCCATTGAATTCTCCTTTTATTTCTGTCATTATTTTGTTAGATTTTGCCTGTTGGCTGGTGTGCTTGTTTCCAACATAAAATGAACAAATACCCCATTTGCCTCCAGCCTGATAATTCATTTGTCATTTGATACAGCACTGTCTACTGCTCCTGCAAACAATCTCTCTGCTGCTGCTTTCAGGCTCTTTGTGCTACTCTGTTTCTAATGCCCAAAGAGACTTGTAGGGAGATGAGGCTCCTGCATCTTGTGCCAGCATAATCTCAGTCTGCACTGAGCAGACTATTTACTGTAGCAAAAATAAAAGCCCAAATTGCTTCCTGTCTTATCACCTCTGGATACCTTTCTATCTTAGATATTTCCATTATTTAGGCTCACATTCAAAATGGCAAAGCCTTGTGGTCCTCATTATAGACTTATCATGATACCCATGACTTTCTCAGAATGTAAAATTATCAATGTTTTATCAAAAGTTAATTTGGGATCTTATATGATATCTTCCTCTGCTGCCAACACCCTCCATCTCCCAAGACTCCTACATGTCATTTTCTATAACATCTATGTGGTTCTAGCCCTACAAATTGAAAGACAGGTTCTCCAGTCTTCTGTCAATTGCAAAGTTTTTTTCCTACCTGGCTTTTTCTTGTATCATATCAACAAAACAATTGTTTTCTGGATGTCCAATACCATTCCAGCACATTTCTTTCACCACATTATTTCAGAAGGGCTCTTCTTAATTAATTTCACTCTTGACAGCTTACGCTGTCCAGTAATCAGTCAGTACTAACTATTCCAGCAGAGATCTGGCCTGCTGCTTTCTCTACATTTTCCTGAGTGGAGAGGAGTAGCCAGAGCCTCTTCAGAACACAGCAGCTGGTTCAAAGCCACTTCTGGGAGGGTGACATAGAAATACTCTTTCCCACCCTTTCTAGATTAGTAACAAAAGTAGATAGGCACACTTAATCTGGCTTTTCTTCTGATATTATATTATTCCCCTTAACACAGATTTAGACTTGTATCTTATTTCTTTTAAAAAAAGCGCCGTATTTCTATATTTACCCAGCTATTTTTTAACACGTCTTCTCTGTTCCTTCTCACACCTAATTTTAAATTTGAAACAAACAAAATTGAAGTTGATTGAGGTACAGAGATCTCCAAGAGGAAAGAAATCCAAATACAGTGTGCCTGCCTCAGGGGAAGGCGTGTGGAACTCAGTCCTATTCAGAGGCAGCAGCCAGCTGGTCAGTAATCCTGTTTGCACCAGCCAGTGCTCCAGGGGCTTCAGGTCAGCTGTGGCACACACAAGAGGGAGAAAGGAGCAATGGGGGAGAGGTGAGGGATGCTGGAGGATGAGAAAGGTGCTAATTTATGAGGAGCTCTTAGGGCAGATGACACAGAAATCTCTAGACTGTTTGGCTGCATTTGTTTTGTGGCACTTGAAACTGCCCCTCCAAGCTGGGGTGCAGGGAGACTGCACTATGCTACATGGCTGCAGTTGTGGTCGTGGACAAGGGGGGCAAGTCCTGGAAGCACACTCATAACCCTTTTATACCCTTCTGTAGAATGGCATTGATACTGACTACCTTGGACATGGGTTTGATTAGAAACTGTAGTGTTAGGTTGCAATCTCTGTCATGTCTTACCTTTTTTCTGGTGCTGCTTTCCCTGTAGCATTTTGGTGATCGAGAAGTAATTGTTGTCCTGAGCTTGATTCTTGAACATGTCTGAAACACAGCAACCAGTGTTTGTGGGAAGAGATCACTCCTGTTGGGGAAAAATATTTTTGCTGAAACATTCTTGCAGCCCCTAAATTTAGAGATCTGAGCTAAGACAAAGAGATGTTTCTGACTCAAAGGGCTCCTTGGACAGCATTCAGAATTCACTAAACATGTGGGTATGGGTACCTTCACTTTATCCATATTTGAAAAGAAATTGTGAGACTATGTCACTGTTGTACCGGGGATGAAGAGAAATAATGACACAAAGTTCAATCCAGGAAGAAATGGAATCGAATGGAATCCTTTATTAATTTACACACTCGTTTTATATCTTAGTAGGCCTGAATAGCATAAGGCTACTGGTCCTTTGACAATCCACCTCCCAGGCTGGTTGGCTGAAACCTACACCAATTTCAAAATATTTTTCCCGTGAGTGTCATAACAATACCATAACAACTTGTAGGTGCAAGATAACGGAGTTGGTTTACAAAAACTATCTCACTGTTTTTCATAGCTCGCATGAGAAAAGCAGGACTCTCACAGAATGCTGCAGAAAGCTGGAAAATTTCTCTGCTGAAAACTTTTCAGCATCCACAAGACTATACCACTATTAAGCAGCCTGCATTGTGCCATCATCATGGGTTCCAAGCACAGAAGAATAGAGAGTTACAAACATAGTGAGCAATAGTGTGAAGTATTTTGTTGCATGCCTTCTTGTTCCCCTTGCCAAATTTCCTGGGTAAGTACTAAAATGACTTGGACACCACTCCGCTAAATGAGGTGTAGATAACACACAGTTTGGTTAGCTCATGCGTTGTAAATATAGCTCTCAACAGATATTTTAGTGGCTAGCATTCTACCTATTTATTTCTCAATTAAAGGCCATCTGCGGCAAGTTTTCTTCATGTCATTTCATGAATTAGCTGTAAAAATGCCAGCACACTTTGCAAAACACCATTTGTCATGTTTCTTGCTAAATTACACATTGCTAAATTGGACTAATCAATGCAAGTGTTTTCCATTTGTTCCTCGTGGAGTCCGTTTCACTGTGTTTCCACCTTGGTATTACTAGAGTGAAAAAACAAGGAAAACAGCTTACCTGTCGTCTGTGCTGGGGACGTCCAGAACCTGAATTCATCCTCATCCTATGCCCTGTTCAAGGTTAAACTTGTTCCACAGGGAAATCAGAAAAAGCCACAAATTGGTTCACACTCAGAGCAACCCATATTCTCTGATGTGGAGTGTGAATTTTCACAGCAGGGGTGCACTGAGCAATATGGTTCTGTTCTGGGTTGAGAACAGTGAGGTGACAGATAGCACTTTTCATCTATTTCCATCCCTTGGGAAGCCCAGATGAAGACAGATCAATGGATCCCCCCATTTGCCTCTACCTGGCATTTATGATTATGTATGCGATAAAAATTCGAAAGAAATTAGTTCATCCTTATGTGAAGGATCACATCTTGTGAGATATATCTGAGACAGCTGCCTTGGAGGTTAAAGGCACTTGATGCCCTCCCTATATTCTCAGTAGCTCATGAGAAGCATCAGATCTAATATGACTTATGCAAAGTATGTTTCTTATTGCTTGGCTAAAAAGGTTAGGTTTGTCTCTGAGGAATGATTTTTAAAGGTTACTTTAATGTCAAATTAGCGGATTTTATTTCATAGTAATACAATTTTTGGTGTTTGGTGGATTCTTTTAGTTAAAATACTATTGGGTGACATTTTAAAAGCAGTCTGCTTTTTTGCCTAGCTGAGACTTAAAGCATAGTGATTAAAAATGGAAGGTCACAAAAGCATAACTAAAACAGTTGCCCTTGATTTTAAATCCTGAAATACAGTTTCACTCCCTGGACACTTTCTACTCACATGCTTACCCATATCCATATCTTAAGCATTATGCAGCTTCTGCAGCTGCAGACCCTGACTCAGAATTGGATGCCCTCATTGTGCTGGATATATGCACACACTTAGTGCCTTTCCCTGCTCCTGGAAATTTTCACATGTAAATTCAGAAGGGCTAGAAAGAAATATGCTAAGAAATGGAAAGTAAAGGGCTTGCATAAGGGCATGCTTCAGGTCAGTAGCTGAATTTGGACTACAGCCCAGATCTTTTACACCTCTAGCTAGTGTGCTAGCTACTGAACTCCTGGCTAAACCACACAAGAATACATTTCAGTCACCAGTGAATTAGAAAATTTATTTGCTGTATCAAAAACCCCTGTGATGGTATAGATGTTAAGAGAGTCACTTTCATTATATTTTTCAAAATAAAGGGTTGATCTCCAATTTTTTTTAAAGTAGTACTTGGTTTGAAGACCAGAAGAAGTATGTATGAGCATAGCTTAGCACAGTCATGTGGTCTAAAATGTAATTGTTGGGACTTAGTTTATCACAGAAGTTCCAAGGACTCCGGACAGCTGTCCTCTCTGAAAGCATCTATTCACACAGTAAGAGCCAGTCCCCAGGGCATAGAATCTGAACCACAAGTAGCAAAACCTGAGCAAAACTTTCTCTTTTCCATAAAGACTTATTGGTCTGCTTAATAATGTTCTTGAAACAATGAACAACTGTTACTGGTTCATTATCTTACATTGCTTAAATGGACAACTTCCATTTTTTATTTCCTGCTTAGGAAGACTGAAAATCATCTTTGTTTACTTTTTATTGTCATTTGGTCTACTGTCCGTGGTAGGTACTTCAAAGTGCCAGTGATTTCCTGGGCAGAAAAATGAAACCTTACCAGTATCCAGCTTGTCTTTCCAAACATGTGGAGGCACAGGTAGATTTGCCAAAGGCTCCTGTGGGCTTTGTGTGTACTTGATCTGCACGTGCAGTCTCTCAGTTCGTACCCATGCACATCAGATAGACGTGCCTGCACAAATGGAGGAGTGGATCTCATTAACTTTACCTTGGGTGCCAGCTTAATTATTGAAAACTGGCCCAGGGTGTAGTGATCTTGTGTGAGATCTTCTATTGAATAAATAATTGCATGGTAATAATATAGAAGTCAAGACAAAGATTTCTCTTTTAAAGCTTCCATTGAATTTCCTCTTCAGCTTGTCCATTGCAGACACAGGGAAGTAAGGCAGAAACTACAGCAATTTGCCCTTTGAAACTTGCTTTTCCCTAATTCCCTATAAGCCTAATTTGCAGACTTGACATTACACAGGCCTTTCCAAGAGCGGGAGGATTCAGTCTTTGTCATTTCTCCACATCCAAATGAATGTGACGTTAGGACAGCCCCTGGCAAGGCTTAATGGAAGACGGTATCAGTATCGCCAGTCCAGTCATTCTGTTCTTATATCTGCCAAAGACATGTGGCAAGTGTCATTTCCAATCCCTAACTGAACACAGTGAATGATACATGATGTATATCCAGGCCCACTAGCCTTGTCGTGTTCTGTTCTTCTGTTGCAAGGAAATGTCTTTAGAGTTCCTGTCAGGCAGCAGCCCTGAACCATCTGTATTTTGGAGGTTGTATGTATTTGTCCATGCTGTCTGTTCTGTTTTACTTGTGACTGTGCTCCGCAGGCCCAGCTAAATATTCCCAGCAAGTCTGTTTTCAGGCTACTCACCACCACGACAGCCCTAAGAAAACCAGTAACACATCTGCTTCAGATGCTTTAGAAAGCTTTCCCCTGGGCTAAAACTGAGCGGCATTTTGCGCTGTAGCTGAGCACAAAAGGAAAAGGAAAGCAAGAAATCCCTGTGTCTCTTCTGCCAGAGAGCACAAGGGCATGGACTTTACTAGGCAATCTTTCCTGTAACACCCTGCAGACATGGAATGAGGGCTGTGCATGAAACTGGAACCAGTTGCAAGAATGAGACTTCTGGAACCTGTGCTGCAGGGGGCAAGCTTGGAAAGGAGAGGCCTCTTCTGTCCAGGTCTGCACCTAATTGTAGTCTACAAGAAGAATCAGTACCTCTGTTTAGAGTACCATAATTCAGCTCATATTAACAGAGACAGTCAAAAAAGAACACAGTAGTCAAAACCTTAATGCCTCTGACATATGGAAAAAAGCCCCACCTAGGTCAGAAGTAGTTTTGGGTCCAGAAGTTGGAAGTTAGAACTGAGTCAGTGCTCATGGGTGATATACCATAGAAAATGCTTCACAGGGTGACAGGTAGCTTCTGACATCTTTAGATGAATGACAGCTTTCCCTCAGTCATCCCGCTGCCCAGGAGGTCCAGCTTCAGCAAGTGTTAGGTTCTGCATGATGTTGGTCTTAGATATGCCTTTCCATGTCCCCTTGGGTGTATACAGAGGAGGCAGCTCGGATGTGCCTCATGAATGACATGCACTTATGGTGAGTGACAACATCTGGAAACAGCATATCAGAGACCCAAGGTAGCTCTCACCCTTTATCTGGGCAAATGCCTGTGAACAGTGTCTGTCAGCAATATGAGTGCTGTCACAGGAAAGGAACGGCAGCCTTGGAGGAAGTGGTAGTCTGACACTGGCGCTGCTATCAGGGAC
The DNA here is from genome assembly GCA_013397865.1 of Struthidea cinerea. Classification (NCBI taxonomy): domain Eukaryota; kingdom Metazoa; phylum Chordata; class Aves; order Passeriformes; family Corcoracidae; genus Struthidea; species Struthidea cinerea. Next base: position 290,800 of record VZTI01002066.1, read on the forward strand.
ATTAGGAAATACGGTACTCTTCTGCCATAAAGATGACATTAATTTTTCTCCTTTACTGCCAGCCTGTACTTCTGGGATGTGCTTCTGCTTCCTTCTCTGATATTTCATAGATTACTCCTGATATTTTCACCCACCTGGGCTGCAATTTAAATCTTGGGGTGTTTCCACACACCTTATGAAACAGTATCTGGTGCTCCTGTCATCAGGTGATTGCTTATCAGTGTGGCTGAAAAGTAGCCACAGAGGTGTTTCCTAATGTGGCAAGAGCACACAACAAGACTTTGACAATCTAACAAGAAGTTGCACCTTACCAGGTTCTGCATTAAGTTTTGTCGCGTTTTATTTCCCCTGCCATTTTCATGGCTCTTCTTAATAATGAATATGTTTGCAGAATAAAATTCTGCATACTGCTTCTGAATGTATTTTTCTGGTCCTGAATTGGGCTCTTCTTAGTGTTCTCTTGCTGAAATTGCTTGCATCTCTTGGAAACAATCTCGTAGCATCACTGATGCTTGCTAAACTTCAAGAAGCAATGCAACCTTTCTTCAATTTTAGAGCAAATATGTTTTGCTCTCATCACTCTGGGGTGACATTTGGCCCAGAGATCAAGAATGGATTGTCACAACTGGCTGTTTATGTGCATTCTTTCAGCAACTCATGCCACCAGACAGGGAATCTTATCTCATTGCCACAGGTAGCTGCGTTGAACAGAAAGATATAATTGCATTTGGAGGCAAGACAGCACTGGTGGGTGTGGATGGACATGGCCTCACAAGAAGCAGTGGGTAGTTTTTATTAGCAGAGAGTTATGATTCATGCTCTTCTGTAGGCTGTGGCAAGTTTTAGAATGATTCATGGGAGAAAAAAGGGGCATTAAGATGGGTGTAAGGAACTTTTTTGGCTGTGAGAGGCTGAGGTTCCTTATGGAAAACTCTTTTTTCAGAATTGGATTCTGGTCCCTTTAGCAGAACTCCTGACATGACATGGAAGAAGCTTTTCAAAAGATGCAGGCATCTTGGTTCTGAGCATAAGAGAAAGCAATGGAGTGAGCTGGAGAGCTTCTCCAAGAGTTATTATCATTCTGGTCTGTGTCAGAAAATGATCTTGATCTGCGCATGACACTGCAAATTGTCCTTTCAGAGGTGTTCCTTTCCTTCCAGTGCTGTATTCAGAAGATGTAAGCACAAAAGAAAACTCAATTTTTAATTGTTTGTACTGCTGCGACTTTGGGAGTGGATTCTCCTGTCTGTGCTGGATCTGGTGTTTCTGCAGACCTGCCAGTAGAAGGTCTCAATTCTGGTCTATCAGGTTGTTGGGTCAGACCAGAGAAGCACAGCTAATTCATGAAAGGCAGAGCAGGTTCCAAAAAAAGACAACTAAGATAATCTGTGCTAGCTTTCTGAAGTTAAAGGTAAGCATGAAAGCCTGTGGATGAAAATACCCAGGCCAGAAGATGAGAAAAGAAACAAAAATGCATCTGGATTTCCTACAATGTGAAATTGAACTAGAAAATTACCGACTAGGCTAAAATAAGTACTTATCAAGGCAAATAAAAAGAATATTTCTTTCACCTTACAGAAGTCTGTCCTGTGGTTTAAAGAAAATCCACTGACCTCCTGTCTGGAGTCATCTCTGCAGGTGACATGGAGAATATTTTGTTTGTCCCAGTTTGCAAGCATTCAGTTTGCCAGATTCTTCTGTTCTGAGAATACTAAAGTAGAATTATTGAATACCTCCAGAAACAGTGCTAGCTTGAGGTATTGAAATGCCAGGAGCTATTATAAGAGAAATCAATCTGTTGGGCGGTATTTCCTGAAAGCGCCTGACTACTCTCTCGTATCTTGTTACCAGACCCAACTCAGCATTAAGAACCAAGAAGGAATGCCAAGAATGGGTATTTTTACTCAAAACCCCTTAACTACAGCAGTGCTTGGAACCTTAACTTCCCCAAAAGAAATGTCTCTGTCCTTTGCTATAGAGGAGAGTGCTTCTCTTGGACTGAAGCAGACAGCATGGCAAGATGGGGTTTAGAACGTGCTTTGAGTGTTCTTTTATTCTGCACTTTCTGATTCTCTTTGTAATAACATTAGAGTCAAACCACACGAGTTAATAAATGGTAACCCCACAGACTTTAATGGAAGATGAAGTTTCAGTGACTCTATTTTTCCTGTAATGCAGCAAAGAGGGTTTAGGTAAGTTCATGTGATTGTATGTTCCAGTATTTCCTTCATGTCTCTTCGTGCTTGTGGCTGTGTATTCAGGTTTTGCAATCAAGAACAGGTAAGTCTTTCAATAATATTTGTGTGTCCTTCAAAGTCTCTCATGCCTTGGGATATTTATTGAATTTTGGTTTTGTATTGTCCATTATCTGCTCTATGTGAAACATTTATGTTCTGCCAGTGAAACTCATCTTTTGAGAGAGCTGGGCAAGGAACAACTACAGTCTTCAGGTTTCAGTCCTGGGCTTGCTTCTGCAGTCTGAACTATACAGCATCAGATTGGCCTTCCAGAGCACAACTCTGCTAGCTGACATAGAAATGCTGCAGTGTGAAGGTGAGCCAAAGTGAGGTAGAAATGACAAATTGTACGTGTCTGGTTGCCAGTTTAAAGCCATTTTGATGCCCTAGTTCAGCTGGCTGTATGACATGGGTCCTGAAACTCGACATGCTATTTCCCGTGCAAAGCTATGCAGTGCTGAAAAGGTTTGTCAGGAACTTCTTTCCATCAGAAAAAATGTGGGGATAAACGGAGTACAGAGTTTCCAAAGGTCCCACTGTCATCTTAGGGTTAAACCTTAAACAGGCTTCAATTTGTCACAATAGAAATCAAAGCAGAGTCACTCTACTATTTGAGTTTTGCATTTAAAAATTTAGGCTTTTCTTCAACAAAGCAATGCCCTTGAAGGTGACTGGGAGGCTGAGCTCTGCCAGAGGCTCTTGTTTTGTTGCTGTCCTTTACTCAGCCTGTACAGACTGCAGCACCGTGGTAGGAGTGCGTCACACTGCAGTGCACGGTCATCAGCTCTCAATGCAGACTTTGGAGGCTGCAGTGTAAGACTGCAAGGCTACACTGCAGAGATGCTGAGCTTTTGAAAAGCCGCAGCTAGATCTAGTTAAACAAGCAAAGTGTTCACTGGCAGGATTAAGCCCGTTTTGCTGTTTGTCAGCACACTGTGTTCTTTGCAAACGATTCTGTAAGAGCCACAGGGCTAGAAGGAAAATCAACCCTCTGTTTCCCTGTCAGGTGGGAGAAAAAGGGACTGGGTCTGACAGCCTTCTCATATACATCTGAGTGCTGCCCCAGAGCAGTTTGCTGCATTGTTTGAAAAAACTATGCAGAAAGCCCCAAGATTTACGTTTCGTGGTACCCTATGGTATTGGTGAAAGGGAGGAGAGACCAGCAGCAGCACAGAATAGGCAGCTGACACAGAGAAAGAAGTTCCTGCTCAATAGAACTGATGGGGGTGTTTTATTTGAACCACCTGGCTTTCATCAGGAAAATCCAACAGGAAACTGTAAGTTTTTCCTGTATCTTTCTCAGGGCTAGGCAGGGCTGGTGCTGTGGGACCGTGATGACGGGTAGCCAGTTTGGCAGGATGAGGAGCATTATAGCCGTCTTTTTGAGGTGAGAAAACTCTGTCCTTTTCTTCTACACACCCTTTACCATTACTGGTGGTCCTGATGGGTAAAAACTGGCATGTTCAAAATAACAAGTTCAAACTAGTGGTTGATCAGAACTACTTGATGACAGTAAGACTCTGTGAGGATATTGGGACTGGAAGGAGATGAGGAAGGCACTACAGAGCAGACCACTGTTATAGCATATTCTTTGTATACCTGCTAATTGCTCTTGTCAGGGACATCAAGGATTATTGCTCTTGTAGCATCTTTGTAGGGTCTTGTTCGCTTAAAGCCAGTTGTGTGCCAAGAAGAAATCACTGCAAGGTACTTAGTATAAATTGAGGTAATCTGTCCTAGGATTGGCTTCAGATATTTATAATCTGTCCCTGTGCTCCTAATGAAGACAGCACAGAATGTTTTGATATATTTGAACAGCTATATTTAAAACCAGATGGGTCTCTACCTCTCCAAAAGCAGCAGAGATGGTTCTGTTCTACTCTTCAATGAGCAAATTTACCATTCAGCCTTCTCCTGCTGCAGTCCCCACATGGCATGTGGGGTGTCTAGACAAGGACTTCTGTCATAGACATGTATATTCAGATGAAAATAAGTCCAATTACATGCAACTGTGCCCCTTTATACATGAGTATGGATAATTATGTAAAGCAGATCTCTATTTCAAATGATCATACAAAGAGTACTTCTATGTGAGTAAAAGGAATAAAACCCAGGATGATGCCTCTGTTTCTCACCAGAAATCAGTTTCTCCTAAGAAAAAGGTCTGCAGCAGCCCCTGAAACCCACTGCTAAGAAGCAGAGGTCTGGGACTGCTGAAGGTAGAAGCTGTATATCTGAGAGGGGAGGATGATGTTACACAAACCTTGTTTTGGTAAATTCTCTGATGTGACCAGTTCATAGGGGAGGTCCTGAGCAGATGGGTGCTTGGTTAGACACAGGAAAGGCTGGTCTCAAGTTCTGCTGGTTGGTTTGGTTTGGTTTGGTTTGGTTTGGTTATTTTTTCAGGGTTAGACAGTAGCAGGAAACATTACATCTCTGTAAGACCAGAATTATCCAAGAAAAACAGGGCCCTTTTGCCCAGCACTATAAACCTACATCTTGGCTGGCTTCACCTGGAACAGATCAAGAAGAACCTTTTAGTACCTTGCTAAAAGGGTCGGAGACAAGATCTGACTGCAGAGGGATGATTTCTCCTGTGAATTCTGCAGAAAGATCCTTTCTTCAGAAACCTATTTTTAATACACAGTCTGTTTTTCAAGCTAGTAAGAGCCAGTCTCACACTTCTAACACAATGGACAGCTCGAGACAAGATGTATGTGCAGCTTCAGTCCTGCACATTTCTAGTTCAATTATTGTTTACATAACACATTCAGGAGGGATTGTCCCTCTATTTGGCTGTTAAATCTTTAAAAAATATTTCATCTGCGATCCATCAGTTGCCAAGGAGAGGAAATAAATAGACTGTTACCTTGTTAGTGTGCTTGCTTTTGTATTACCTGTGTAAGCTCAACAGTGGTCTTTAAGAGAGATGTCAAAAAAGAGCAAAGTCTGTAAAATATAAACCCAAAAATAATTTTTTTTTTGCCATTTTTAAAAATAGCATAGAATTGGATAAATAAAAAAAAATCAGAAGACCAGATTATGGTTAAACGCTGGAATTAATTATGCTTGTGAGATATCTCAGTCATTATATCAAAGTAGAATCCCACCAAACCTGTTTAAAAGTAACTGATCGTTATTTTGTCACATTTGCAGGTACAAAATTGAAATGGCGATGGTGATTCTCTGAGAGTCTAGTTACAAGCGCAAGTATATAAGGATTTTTGTCTCTTTCTTGTGCCAGTTTTCAGTCTTGAGGAATATTCAAAACAGCTGCAAAGACCTTTCCTTTGAGGGTGCTGGGTTAAGGTGAAGTTGTTGTAATTGGAGAGTTCTGATGCAAGTTTCAGTGTTGGGTCTCTTGCAAAGAGATGTGTTATCTTAAAACAAGAAGACATGAATAATTCACATAAGGCTAAATGTCCTACACAAGGAAAGAGGCTACCATTGGTAGCAAGTATATTTGGATGCCTGTAAACTGTTTTATGTTGCCAGAAAAATAATGAAATCCTTTTAGTACATTCAAGAGAACCAGTCTGTGCTAGAAATGTTGATTCTATGCTCTGGTGAAAGGCAAGGCAGAGCAAAGGAAATTAAATATGTGGTTGAAAGTACATTAGTCTAATGGTTAATTAATAAAAGGAGAATATTTTAATTGAAATAGCTTTTCTGAGGTATTCTTTTAATTATACACTTTTAGGGAGTTCATTATTGTAACTTTTTCTAGATAGAACTTTCTTCCATTTATTTGTATTTGTTTTCATTTATTTAATTCCTTTCTACCCCATAAAAAACACCCTTGTTAGTGGTAAGTTTTATTTCTGGTAAAAAAGTCACTTGGAAATATACCTTCTGTTCATGATAAAATATTCACGGTAACAAATATTAAAATTGTGTTTGCATAGAATATTCTAATCATAGCATCAGTTGGAAGGGGCCTTTAAAGGTCATCCAGTACAACTTCTCTGCAGTGAACAGACATTTGAATATTTCCAGGGATGGAGTGTCTAGCACCTCTCTCTCCCCATGCCTCACCACCCTCATAGTAAAGAATTTCTCCCTTGTGTTTAGCTGGAATTTACCCTCCTTTAGTTTATAACCTCTTGTCCTATTGCTGCAGACTTTGTTAAAGAGCCTGCTTCCATCTTTCATATAAGATCCCTCTAAGTATTTCCTCATGATTCCTCTGATAATTTTTTAGCCCTCCTCTGAACCTGCCCCAACATCTACATTCTTTCAACCCATATATGGGTTGAAATACTCTTTGCTTTATTATTAGACCAAAATTTTTACAAAGCAAAAGAAAAACACTTTGAGGAAAGTATCATTCATTGTACATGTACCTTACTTTCATGTGAGATAGACCTGTTTGCACACTGTGTAAGAAAACTGTGTCCCAGTTTGTGTCAGAATGAGTTTTTTCCTTCGGGACTAAAGAGTGGAAAAGGTGCCTGTCAGAGGTTGCATGTAGCTCCCCTCAGTGTGGCTCCCTGATATATCCAAACTGAGGTGCCTAATTTTCTACATCTGTACCTGAGCAGTGATCAAATTTAAAAAAAAAACCACTGACTGGGCTACTTTTCCTCAGACACTCGAACCTTTTACCCGTTTAATACCTTCGGGCCTGTGACATGCTCCTTACTGAATTAAAATATTTTTCCATTCCTTTGAGCTGCAGAGATTAGATAAAAATTCATCTCCTTTTTTTGTACTGCCTGATATGAGCTTAAAAGAAGAGAGAAATCAAAGGAACCTTGTGCTGTTTCTATTGACATGTGGGCAATTTTTGGAAGCCAGTTTTTGGAACAGGAGGCCTGATACTGGATTGTAAAATACTCAGTGGGTATACGGATGTGTTTGGTCACAAAACCCTTTAGGTCTGGGAGCTTTAGAAAACAAGGCCACTCATGTAAGCATCTGAAAAAGGGCATCAAAAGCCTGGCTATCACCAAATACCAGTTTTGCCTTTGCTTCAGATGAGGTCATACCTAGAAAGGCTTCCACAATGGACACTGAGTACAGAGATTGGATTCTGGCTATGCAGAACAAAACTTTCACATTTGTGGCACATTTGTGAGAGTGTAGCCCTTCTTCCCACGCTGCATTCCCTCCGTCATCTGCCTTCTACCTGTTTCAAAGCTCCTCTATCAGCAAGGAACAGTGACATCTGACTGGAACCTACCAGGAAGGAGCAAAACTATGGCTAGTAGCAAGTGTCATTTTGTGTTAGAAAAAGAATAAGCTAAATACAGGGCACTCCTCCGGTCTTTCCAAATGTCTCTATTAAGAATGGTTCCGTTATTTAAAAATAAAAATGTTTCCATAATGCAGGAGAAGAGTGCCTGGTTGAAAACCATTTTTTCTTGCACTTTTCCCCCCAGTCACTGTAAGAACAAACACATAAAGTTCTGATAAGATTGAAAGCCTTTTCCCACAAGTGTAGCTTTTAGCAAAATACTGTATGAAATGGGTGTCAAAAGTCTGTATTTTAAAAATGTCTAACTCAGTGGGAGATAGGTCTACATAGTATGGAAGAGAAATCACTTTAGATTCCAGTGGAGAGTGGACTCACTTTCTCCATTCCCTCCACAGTAAAAACCAGGCAGGGAAAATCAAACAAACCAAAAAATTTCAGTGAATTAATCATTCACCCTCTGCAGAGACACAATAGGAGATAAAGAAGTAGACACTAGCATAGGACATGGGCTCTGTTGAATCTCAACTTTTATTGTCTAGCTCAGAGAAATTAAGAGTATTGCTAGTCAATTTATTATAAATCTGCACGGGTAATTTACTCCATTTAATAATTTTAACACTTATTGTTCACTGCTGATAGAAATGAAGACTCCAACGACATTTGATTTTAATCAGTTTTTAGGAAAGTTTTTAGGAAAATTTTGTTTTAGGAGGCCAGATAGAGGAGCATATAAGCCTTGTTGTGACTTGAAGGAAGCATGTTAAAAAAAACCCCCAAACTTCTCTTTATTATCTTTATTATCTTCATAATCTCTTCTTCAGAGTTTATGCTCAGAATGGTACTTCTCACAGTGTCATATTGCACACAGTGTGGCTTTGCTTACTCAGAGTAAAGTAGAGCTTGTGGTCTTAAAAGATCCTTGCTTTTCCCCCATCTGCCATATGAACCTGTGAAAGGGATTTAGAACGGTACAGTTCAGATGCAGTGCAGGTAAAATCTGGAGGCAGGCTTCAATTTATCCATTGTTCCCATCATGTTTGTTTCCACAGGTTTTTGACTACATGGTGTACTATGGTGATTTTCCCTAATGAAGCCCTGGTCTTTTCTCTAATTTGATTCTCTCTGTTTCCCATCTGTACCCTCATTTTTTTTGCTTTAATTTCATTAGAACGTAGAGAGGTTTTTATAGCTCCTTAAGAAATGAAATATGGAATCACTTGGTTTTTCATTTCCCTTGAAAAATGGGTTCCCATTTTGAGTGTACACAACTCATTACAGTATCATTAGCAGATTTAACATAAATAATGGAGGTAACTGAGGATTAAGTGTAGCCATAAATACGATAAGTAGCTGATTTAAGGGAAAATTTGTAAGTCTGAAATGTCTTCTGATTTTTTGAGTTCTTTCAGTTCTAAGGTATAAAATTCATTGTCTCAGATGGGGATGATTTTGACTTTCACTAATCATTTTGAGGCCTCTGTATTCAGGGCACAATATAAACTCTTAATTACATGTGGTTACAGAGGAAGTTATAGAGATTCTCTCTGTGACTGAATTTTCAAATGTCAATAGTTACACATAAGGAATAAGATGGCAAAGCTCTGTTCTTCATTTCTTATTTTGCTCCGTGACTTCTATCCCATCAACCCTAAATCTTTTGCATGCTTGACATGTTTCTGGCTTCAGTTTCTTCATGGCAAACGTCAGACCAACTGCAGCACGGTGTCTATGACTAAAGACAGCCAATACAATCATTTGCTGCATCATTCACAGAACCTTACAATCTTACTGCAGCAATAAATTTTCTTTGTCTGTATAAAGTGTGATTGTTACTAACTCTTCTCTTTGTGGTGAAACACAAGTATTCTCTCTGAGATGGAAGACCTTCCATGAATTAAATCCAAGGTGTTTAATTCAAGTTCCTGGTGTCCTGATCAACTGGCCTGCCTGTTAAACATTTCCTGCCTCCCTCACTTTGTGTTGTCATACACATTCCATTGCATAATGGCAGTTGGAACTCCGACCTAAATGAAAATTAATTTTTCACCTTTAATATTTCCATACAACATCCTTCTTGAGAAAGATGCATACAAATGTCTTATGTTGAGGCAATGGATACTTTATGTGGTGTAGAATCATTCCATTGTAGAGGACTGATGTAGCGATAAGAAAAGCAGTGACACCAGAATTCTCCAATATTTTTTTGGAGTTGGAGGAACACAGTGAAATTCATATGTCTCTCCCCCTTTTAGCAAGCCCAGGATGAAAAAGCCTGTTTATTGCTTGAAGTATTTGATGCAATGAGGAGAGAACTTCCACTTTTCTGCACATAAAGGGTGAGGCACGTGGCTTACAACTGAGTCAGATGATCTGTGGAATTTGCAATTATCATTTGCCACAGCACTTGGACAATAAACTTTGGTAGGCTTGGCAGCCTGGAACTGCTGTGGGTGGACATGGCAGTTCCCTTCAGAGAACATTCTTTGCAAGTGGCCTTTGGGAGTGTTACCGCTTTATGCAAAACTGTGCTATGACTTTTCACCACACAGCTTCCACTCTGGTGGTTTTTCAGGAGAGGAAGGATTAGCCCTGAGCCTTGTCAGAATGACAAAGCTTGTAAGCTTGTGTAAGGCTCTTTTTTCTGGTGAGGCTCCTCAGAGTCTGGGGAATCAGGAAGCCAGATAATAGATATTATTTATTTCTCATTCCTTGCAAGATTCATAGAATTCTACATTTGATTCATAGGTATATAATCCAATTTCATCATCAAAGTAGGACTAATACTGAATTCAGACCAGGTTACAAGGCTTTATCCAAAAAGTCTTGTAAACCTCCAAGAATGAAGATTGGACATTTTCTCTAGGAAAACTCTTCCATTTCTTCTCCTTATATCCATCTGAACCTCCACTGACTTAATTTTTGACAACTGTCTCTGATTCTTCTTCCACACACTGCTGTGAAGAGTCTTGCTATGTCCTCTTTATGATCTTGTAGGTACTGAAAGACAATTATGAGATACCTCCAAAGCTGTCTTTTTCTCCAGGCTGAACAAGCTTTTTTCACAGGTGCAGAACTCCTCATTTCTCTTCACTGAATTTCATGATGTTTCTGCAAGCCCATTTCTCTGGTTTATTTATGTCTCTATGAATGGCAGGTCTGCCCTCAAATGTATGAGCTACAACTCCAATTTGAGGTCACCCTCAGCTGTGATGAGTTGTGTTGTCTACTCATGTAGGTCATAGGTAACAAAGCCAATATCAGATAGGGCCCAGGAAAATCCCTGAGAAAAGCCACCTATCATTCTGCCCAAGTGGAGTACACATCAGCCACTCTGTTTTGAACCCAGTGATCCTCTCAATATTTCATCCAGGCAATTATCTGCCTGACTAAACCTTTAAGTTCCTTCTTAGATGAAAGGATATTGTAAGAAAACATGTTGAAAATCTTGCTAAGTTCAAGGTCAGTGGCATTCAATGATTTTCCTGCATCTGTACCCTTAGCCCAGTCATCTTTTTTATCATGATCCCAAATATCACGATCTTTTCATCAATATACCTGGAAAATATCTAGTTTTCCATAGAAGTTCTTCTCTAAATCTGGACCATTACTCAAACACTAATGTCACCGGTATATCCCACGCATAACATAAAGATATAGCCATCTTTTACTCACCCTTTCTGGACACTGCTTCCTTTTCCTCACTCTCTTCATGACACCTGCCTCCGAAATATTTCTGATTTGTGACAACAAAGTCTTCTGCTCAAATGGGAACAACAGAGATAGAGAAACAGAGGGATGGGAAACAGATTAGTTCCTGACAAGTTTGACATTAGTCAGGCATATGTCTCATAAGACACTGAGCCCATTCTGAAGTGAGTGAAGGCCCAGGGATGGGACTTCATGCCTTATGAAAGTGGCACTTTATTTTTACCTTGGAGTAAGTACTCTGAGCAAGAGTTTTCTTAAAAAGAGGTGAGATACTAAGTGGGTTTTTTTTGCCACAAGGCTAACTGTCCTGAGGGTTATGGAAGAACTGAGGTGAGTTGATTCATCTTGTAACAGAACTGTCATTCCTTGTGTTAATTTCTGTTTGTGCACCAGGAGAGCTGTGAGTCTCTGGCTGTGCTGTGGTAACGAGCACTGCTTTCTGTTTTCCTCTTAACTAAAGAACAAAACCCAAGGAACTGAATTACTTTAAGACAGTTGGAAAGACAGCTTTTACATTCAGTATTTTCCCAGAGTATAATGTCACTATCTTTCAAATATGTGTTAACTCCTTAATTTACTTTCTTTTGCATAAAACCCACTTCTTCTGCTTCTGACCTCAGCCAAGTTAACCTAACTTGGTAACCTTGCATTACTGAGTATCTAACAGAAGCAAGCCACAGTGCACCAATAGGTGCTGGATCTTTCCTGCTCTGCTTCATATTTCCATGAAAAGATGACAGTTGGCAGAAGATGCCAGTTGTCACATTATACGTGAAACTACTACACACTGCTTTCATAGCAAAATGTCACAAAACACATGTTGTTTGGGGAAAGAGAAAAGGGAAAGCAAATACTGGAAAGGTACTGAGTAATCAAACTTTAGTTGCTTTACACTAGATACTGAGTGGTGCAAAGAAGAGATGCCAACAGTGACTTTAACAGTGTTTTAGCCCTTTCCTGAGACTCACAATGGGGTAATTTCTATTTTTATTTCTGGCTTTAGTCTCAATATCTTGATAATGTTTCTGCATTCTTGTTGTACCTGCCTGGATAGCAACACTTCCAGAGGAAAGGAACTTCAGAAAATTAAAGCTGGAGTTCCAGAGTTTGCTGTAATTATTTTTTCCACTCTCCCTTACAAAGGTTTTAAAAATACATTAATATGAATATTTAGACTTCTCGGACTTCTTTAGCTAGCTGGTGGCTATTCAGGCCTACACAGAAACTTGAGGTCTCCAGGAAATTTTAGTTAGAAGGATAAAGTCTTTCAAAAGACTTTCAAAAGAATTGTCTCTTCAAAGTGGATGTTGCTTGCTTTTTTTTTTTCCCTGCCCTGTAATGTGTAACAAGACTGCCCATAGAAAGAAAATGGTGCCCACTCCCTGCAACTGAAACCCAAGCAGAAACATTACAACTCTGCTTATGTCACCACTCAAAGAGATCGGCCAAAAACTGAAATACCTGTCCAGAACAGCTGTTGTTGCTCCAGTACCTGAAAATCCCTCTAACATCCATCTTTAGCAGTGGATGCCATAGCTGCAAATGGACCCAGCTGGAAGAAATCTTCAGACAATTAGCTCTGTTACAGGAGGAGATCACCAGGCAGTGCTGTACCTGGGAATGAGACACGAGGTCAATAACTGGTATTGTGTGCTGTTCCAGACTGACCAACAGCCTTGCCTTAAGGTGTACAAAGGAATCTAACCTCAAGCTTTCTGACACTAGTAACTCATGAGATAAAGGAGATTGCACAATTTTCTCTGCATGGAGTACCTTCCCCTGAGGTGTCTCTACACAACAGATGCTGTGTGGTGGGCATGCAGAATGAAGGTCACAGTAATAATGGACAGGATCCAGGAAACGCCAACCATTCAATTCCATCCCTTGTGAGAGAAACAGCAGCTTCAGAAAAAGATGTAATTGGAGATTCCTTGCTGTGAGGCACCAAAGCACCTATTTCCCATCCAGACTTTTTCTCTAGAGAAGTTCTCTGCCTATCAACAGATTGCATTCACAGTGCCACTGAGAGGCTGCTGAGCCTGGTGAACCTTACAAATTACCATCTGCTCCAAGACCATTCTATGTAGGGTCTGTGGTAAGGCAACTTTGAACACTCAGGAAAGACTGTATATCCCTCAGCAATATCAAATCACCTGGAGCACAGGTTATGTTCTCTGTCCTCCCAGTCAGATGTAGGAGTTCAGGAAAGAGGAGTCAAATTGCAAGGTGAATGCCTGGCTGTATGGCTGATGCCATACTCAAGGTTTTGGATTTTATGATGGTGGGCATGCCTTTGGAAGCTGGGTCTGTTTGAGCTTGTGAGATTCACCTGACAAAGTGGGGCAGTCTGGTCACCAACAGACTTACACGGAGAGCATTAAATTAGATTTAGTGGGGAAGGGGATGAAGTTTTAAGCAATAGAAAAAACTAGGGGCTACTAATGTATTGGACACCAACACAGAAACACCTGTGGGATGCCTCAAAGGCACTGGGGAGTGTTCACTTAAAGAGGTGAAACAACCTGTAACCCAGGTGGAGTGCCCATGTAGCAACACCCACAGCATGGGTAACAAACAGCAACCTCTGGAAGCCAGTGTGCAGCTGGAACACTGTGGTCAGTCACTGTCACTGAAACGTGGGGGGACGAATTGCATGGCTGCAGCACTGCATCGGTGGCTGTAAACTGTTCAGAAGGGACGGGCAAGGAAGGAGGAGCAGGCAGCAGTGGGGAGGATGTTACCATCTGTGTAAAAAAATGGATGAACTACGCAGAGCTGCCGTGGAAAACCAACAATGAACAGACAAAATGGGTAAAAATTTATGGGTAAAAATTGGGGTCCAGTCAACAAGGGAAGCCTCAGGGCTGATGTTTACTACAGGCCACCAGATCTAGGGGAGGATGTTAATGAAGTGTTTTTACTTCAGCTACAGGAAGATTCACACTCCAGGCTCTGATCCTGATGGTGGCCTTCAACCACTCTGAATTCACTGGGAAAGTACACAGCAAGCTGTAAGCAGGCCAGAAGACTCCTGGAATGTGTTGAGGATAATTTGTTAATCCAGGTGATAGACAGCCCAACCAGAGGAGAAACATTACCGGACCTGTAATTTACCAACATAGATAAAGTTATCAGAGATGTCAAAATTGGTGTCGGTCTGGCCTGCAGTGATCATTCTTTGATTGAATTTACCATCTTGAGGGATATGGGCCAGATGAAGAATCCTCTTCTTTAGGAAAGCAAAAGTTTTTTTGAGGAACTAGTGCATTGAGAGCCTGGGAAATTGCCCTCAGGGATAAAGGAGATAAAAATTGCTGACAGCTCCATAAAGACACTATTCTCAGAGTGCAAAAGGCCTTGTTTCCCTGTAGGTTACCAGGAAAGGAAGGTAGGAGTCCAGCATGGCTCAGTTTGGCCTCCCAGTCCCACTAAAGACAGAAATGCAAAGGACAGATCCCCATCTTGGGAAGAATATAGACACCGCCTAGACGTATGGAGAAAGGAACAGGAAAGCTAAGGCACAGTCAGAGCTACAGTTGTTGAGAGATTCAAGGAATAATAAGGGCTTCTACAGGTATGCTGGATAGAAAAGGAAGATTAAGGAAAATGTGCCCCCTCCATAAATAAGACAGGACAACTAGTGGCAATCAATGTGAAGAAGTTGAGTTACTCAGCAATTAATTTTGCTTCAGTTTTAAATGTTAAACTGTCTTCCAACATTTCTAAAGCCTCTGAACCTCAAGGCAGGAGCTAGGGGAATGAAGTTCAGCTGAGGAACCTGAACATAAATAAGTCCATGTCACTCAATGAGCAGCAACCCTCCAGGACACAAAGCCTACTTTGCTCTAGCTTTCAATGCTGTAGCATTTCCAGTCTCAAGAGAGACTCAAGATTAATTTTCCTAAGGATGTGGAAGCAGATTTTTTGTTGAATATTTTGTACAGAGGCATGGCAGTATTCACCAAGAAACGATCCTCTTGGGAAATACTAACAATAAAGATAGTTTTTGTTTCATTAAGTTTCCTTTAGGTCCTGCAGCAGAGTTCTATCAGTATTTTGTTGGGTTACTCGATCAACCTCATTTCCACTTGTCTTCAATTAGTTTTGCATTTAATATTCATGCATTTCTGGAGTTGGCTAAAAGAGAATGAAGATGGGAGCTGGGATTGGGAATTGATACTGGTCCTCAAGGAGGATTTAACAGTGAAGAAGCAAAATTATTTTATCGTTACCTTTGTGAGGAGTAAAAGAACATTAAAGGACTGGAAACTAGCTTCATTTTTTCCCCTTTGGCACAGACATTTCCACTGTCTTAATAGTCACTTAATAGAAACCAAAGAAATGTGCTGAAGGTACTACCTATGCTGTAGGTTCATGGTGAAGGAGTTTTGAAGTGTGCAAATGTGGTGTCACCTCTCTACTGTTCACTATTCAGGGCCCAGCATATTTGCAGAGAAAGAGGGAAGCATTTTACCTAGGTGTGACCAGGATCCTGTGGTAGGGTGGTGCCAACATCCAGAGCATCTTATTGCTTCTAAGTCGACTTGTACCCAAGTTAACATCCATCTAGGAAGCATGTGTACCAAGGCAGGGAAACTGAGGCAGCAGAAACTACAGCAGTGGCTATAATGTTAGCAGGCCCTTCGCAGGTTATCAGATGGATTTACTGTGTGAAATTCATGCTGCTTTTCTGCCTGACACACACATATTATGCAGTTACCTCTCTGACTTCAAAATAAACATGGCGGGCAGCTCATAACCTTTCTACTTCATTATTGAATTCATGAAAATTTTTGTGCCCATGGGAGAACTCCCTGCTCAGCTTGGAGTCTAGTATTCCTTTGAACGACACTGTAAAAAGTTAACACATTTTCAATATGATCCATCTGTATTGCTGAAAAGCAATAGCTTTTCAGGTATTGTTCAGGGAGCCAATTTTTTTCCTCTTTGTATATAGTACCAACGATAATTAGAACATATGGCAAGAGAAGAAATCCTGCCGGCTCATGCACTGGTACCTTCCTTCCCATCTGCTTCAGGAGCTGGATGTCCTGCCTTTGTTGCTTATAAACTGTTAAGTCCAAGTACGCCGTTTACGAGTGAGATGGAAGGGGAAGGCAACACTTTTAAAGGGCACAGCCAGTGGTTTTTGGGTCCTAGGATGTTATTGAGCAGGTTAAGAGGGGAGCCATTCTTAAAGCTCCAACATCTGACCTAGGAACAGGAAGAGCAGAACACTAGGATTTTCTCTTCAAAAAACTTTAATGTCGCTTCCATGGCTGATGAGAATATTTGAAAGCAAACCATAATGCACACCTCAGTATACCATACAAAGCAGCAAGCATGAACTGGATGGCAGAAGGAAAGACTGCCCAAATTCCACATTTTAAAGGCACTTGATGAATGTGCAGATTTGAATTTGAAGGACAATGCTGCTTTTACCTGAAAATCCTGGCAAATGTTTCCATTTTCATGGCCTAAATCCAAGATCTGTCTTCTCCATAGGTATTTGCGACTCACCTTTCTGCACTTCTGTCACTTTCCCTCATCTCTGTCTATAATGACCTCCTGTAGGGACATGGTTTCTAAAGTGAAGAAACACTGAGTGTGGGATGCTCTGCAAGCGTTGCCCAAAACAATCCACTGGTTTGCATGAACAAAATATTTTCTGCATCATTTATAAATAAAATAAAATTAAACAAAAATTAAAATATTGTGATTTTTTTTCCAATATCTATTTTGGTCCATGTTTTATAATGTACCTAGCATTTTATTACAGTAATACATTTATATAACTGCTAAATAAACAAACATATACACAAATATTGGGGTTGTGTGCTCAAAACCAGGTTTTTGTTAGGGTTGTACAACAAAAAAATTTGGAGAACATTGGCCTGTCTTTTTTTTATATTGGGGGCTAAGAAAGGAAAATAAAAATCCATGTAGACTTTATTTATTCCAGGAAGAATAATTTTCTACTTCAAGATACTGAGTACTCTTGAGCCTTTGTATTTGATTAAACAATGAAAAGTATAAGTAACATTATTTCCCCAATGATGCTTGAGACAAGATTGTCTCCTGTTTGTACTTGTTGTTATACCCAACATTAATCTCTCTGCAAATATCAGATTAAGTTCATATTTCGTGCTTTATTGTCCTAGTACCCTTAGATCAGACTCCTCTGTCCTGTATTTTCCTGGAGAAGGCTGAATTTTGCAGAATGGCCTTTGACCCATGTTTCAAAATTTTAGTGGTCATATTTCCATGACAACTTGAAGTGTTTTATGAATGACAGTTTTAACGTTTACATCTTTTGTTTGTGAGATTGTATGGGGCACAGAGAAAACACAACTCTTAATGTTTGGTGATGTAAGTTTTTATTTTCTATGTAATTCTGGGAATGTCCTGATCCCAGCCTTGACATAATATGAACAAAACACTTATATCCAGTTTTAGATGCACAGATTTAAAAAAAAAAAATTATTTGTTACTTTGTCTCTTTCTGAGACTTTGAAGGCAGTTCTCACGGTACCACCTCCATCTTCCCATCCTATTAGTCAGTAGTTCACAAAATAATTCTTTCATACAGCTATCCATCCATCCATCCATCCATCCATCCATCCATCCATCCATCCATCCATCCTCTGCTTCTTGGAGCTGGACTTGTATGTAAGTGAATATTTCTCCATGTCTTGGTATGTTCTCAGAAAGCACAAGTAAGAAGAATTTGTTATGTAGTATGACAAGAATTCCAGAATATATTTTGTCATTTGTGTATATGCTGAGATTGTTTTTCGATTTCAAAGTTTTGGCAACATACTTTTGGTTCTTGGCTTACAAAAGAGAGAATGTAGTTCTGTGGTGATGAAGTTTGAAATAATATTGAGACCACTGAATCAAATGCACTATACTGTGTCATCGAAGCATGACACATACATCAAATCAAAATTTTACCTTTTTTATGGATGAGGATTTTCTTGTAAGTGGGAGAACTCAAATTTTGCAGATGGAACTAAAATATAAACCTATTTTTTAAATACTCCTGGCATAGAAACTTCCATGGAAATTTGATACAATTAAAGGAAAACAAAAACGTTTTTCTTGTGAATGTGAAAAAAAAAACCAAAACCAAAATAATAAGATAGTGGTTATCACCCCAAACTCATCTTCTCCTCAGTCAGAGGGGACATGAGTATTCTTTGGAGGAAGACTATAATTTCTGCCAGGAGTGGCATCCAGCACTGGCTTCCAGGCTGTGGTTAAGACTGCAGTCCCACTACACTAACAGTTGCTGGAAATGGTAAAACCTAGGAGAAAAAGGGAGGACAGAAAAAGTTCAGTTAAGTCTGAAGAAACCTATTTCTTCGTCCCAGTTAAATCAGTGAAAAGGTCAGGAACCAGGAAGTTGATAACAACCCATGAGACCCACAGGTCTGCATGACCAAGGATTCTGCCAGAAGAAACCAGTGCTTGGAAAATATAGCTAGACTGTATTCAGATTAGAAATGAAGTTCCTGTTTTCAAGGCATGGGGTGCTTGAACATTTCAGCAACTTGTTAAAAGATGTGGCAGCATCTATATCTCATGTACACAATTTAATGCCTTAAATGAAGTCTGGTTATCCAACCATGGGAAAATTGCTAACAATATCGTGACCTTTATCTGTGTTGAGGGTATGACAACTTGTTAGATCCCCTGTGCAGATCCACATCAAAGAGGAAGGCTATCTGACTCCTTGTGCAGAGCAATGAAGTAAGGTACAAGTTTTAATAAAACATACATAGATATAGGTATAGATATATTATCTTATTAATGTATTAGATATCTTGCATATATTATGTAAGTATGACTAAAACACATATAACATTTTTGTTTTGTGGTTTGTCCTGTTGCACTGATTTAGATGTGACTTTAAACATCATGCTTGGATAATGAATAAATCATGACATGTTGCAGTGGTCACTCTCCTGACATACGTGGTCTTTCAGTCCTGGTAATCTATAGAAGAGAAATCAAAGACTGAACACAAAAAGAGACTCTCTGAAAGGCTTAAGGTTCTTTGAAGTCTGTTGCCTTGACAGAACAGAGAAGGAAATTCTGTCACAGCTTGAAAAGAAAAAGAAATCACAGAAATACTTATGAAACATGTGCTGCTTCAGTATTTTAAGTCACAGGCGTTCTTTTTTCCTTCAGTTTATCCCAGGGTTTGGAATCAATCTGCACATTCAATTATGCAGTGAATCTTGAGGAACTGATTTACAGCACAAGCCTTTGAGTGATAGGTACCTGCTAACTGAGCTGCATCAGAACAGGCCACCTGCAGGACAGATGGGACAGAGTCCCTGGCTGCCTGAATAACCTCAAAGGGATTCATTCACATCACTACTGCCAGTGCTGTCCCACCTGATGGCTTTGCAATTTATTTTTTTTTTTTTTTTTTTTTTTTTTTTTTATCACAGAGAACTAAAAATTAGACAGTTATCACTAATTGAACTGGGGGAGAGGGCACTCAGAGTGCCAAGATCCCTTAAGCAGCTCTTGAGATCCAATTCTTCACTACCAGATTTTATTACTAAGGACACAGGAGGCCAAAATACAATGATTAATCAGTCACAAAGGCTGAAGGAATTCCCAGGAGCCCAGGAAGTTCAGGCATCTTACTTCTTCCTAAAAAGGGAAAATGGGACCATAGGGACAACTTGAACCCAGGGAAAAATTCTTAGGCATATTATTGATAATTCCATCTATCCATTCCATTGAGAAGCACCCAAAAGCACGTTGCAAGGATAGAAAGCAACTGGTATGGATTTGTCAAGAATAAATCATATCAAGCGATGCAATTTTCTCCTTTCATAGCAGGTCTGGCATTACAGGTAAGAGGAAAGTTGCCAGTGTGATAGTTCCTGATACCAACAAAGCCTCTGAACCTGGTTTCCTTGGACTTCTTTGACAGAAAATGTGGAGAAAAAAAAGCCCTCCAGGCAGTGAGAGGCATCACTGTGATTCATCCCATGGAGCAACTTGGATTGCCTTCTGGAACACGACTGTTTCTGCTGACTGGCAACTTCTTTGTTTGAAGGTCTCTCACGCTACTGATCTTCTAAGCTGTGTCTAACCAATTACACTCCTCAAGTGAGGCAGAAAAGTCTGTGCCACTGCAAGAGACCTATCTTGCCCTTGATAACTAACAGTAGCAGGCTGAGCTATAAGGCCTGGATGATCCATGCACAGCCAAACAACAGCTCTACAGCAGCAATGGAGACAAAGCCAACTTCTCCATCACTGGCCACTGAATCAGAACACGGCTCTCAAGGGAGAGAGAAAGATGTTGTGAGTTAGGGTTAGGAGAGCTTTCATGAGAATGTGGCTGAGCTAGGAATAACTGCATTTCCCTGTGTCCTAGTTTGGACAAATTTGGAGGAGAATATCCTCTGATAGAAGTCAGGTTGCAACCACCCCTCCCCGCCAGGTTCGGGGAAAAAAAAAGTCACCCCAAGACACCCTATTAAATTCAGCCCTGCACTCTTAGGATCATTTTTTATTGCTGTCAAGTAGGAAAGTCTTATATGAGTCACTGTACAGCTCAGATCTGAAAATTGACTGGCAGCCTAAGTGAAGCTAACTGGTCACTGTTGTGTGATGTGCATGTTAAGATGACAGCAGCAGCAAGCTGGAGTGTACTCAGAAATAGGACTAGCAGCAGAAGTCTGTATTCTTTCGAAATCCTTCTCTTGTGTGTTCCTACCCTTATCCAGGCTGTGCTCAGCCTTTCTGCGCAGGTCTGGAGCTGCAAAAGACCTATTCATTAGGATGAACTCTTCACGCTCTGAAGAATTTTCAAAAGAAGTCAGTAAGCAACATAGCTGTCCCCAAGCAGCAACGATCAGAGTATGCTGCAGGCTCCACTTGAGAAGGTATTGCCATTAAATGGCAGATTAAGTCCCACTGGAGATAAGATTCTTCTGTGTCCACCAGGATGTAAAATGAATTGCGTACAACAGTGTGGCTTACTTTGCATTTATGATTAAATGATTTCTTCCCACTTCTTCTATGTATTTCAAGTATTAGCGACACGGTACCTCAATGGCTGTAGGCAATTCAGTAGTTTAGAGATGTACTGATGCTTGGATTGAATTTACTGGTCTTTCATCTACTACTAGTAGCATAGGAAAGTATAGTAGGCTGCAAGCACTCTACTCTCCAGGTTTTTCCTCCTTTTCCAAGAGTTATTAGCATCCAGTGTTTGTCCCACTGGCAGTGGGTGTCAAGTAAGCTTTTCTTTTTGCTCTATCAAACTTGAGGTGTATTTGAGCTGTCTGTGCTACAAAGCTCAGGAGACAGAGACCCTATAGTTCTTGGTTTTGAGGCTTGAAATGTTACTTTGTATCTTGTGGGGGATTTTTTTGGTTCAGTTGAGTCTATCAAGAAGTAAAACCAAAATCATTCAGGCTACAGCATATCATAATACATCAGACACTGTTACATCATTAAGGCAACACGAATCCTGAAGTCTCCTCTTCTGCTAGACTCATGCCAGCATCAGTGAAACCTTTCCTGTGTCACCTGTTTGAGGTGCAGCTACTTCAGGGAAGGGGCTCTTTCTGACTGTATCTCCTTGGAGTCTTACCAGAGACACTTCCCTTCTCCATGCTGTCATAATGTCAACAGAATAACAGACTCAAGTTTAATGGTTATTGATATGGCAATTCAGATTTTATGGCTTAGTTCTGTCTGCATGTGCTATCTCATACACACCACAAAGTCTTAGAAAGAACCCTGAATTGCTTGTAGGTTACAGATTATTACAGATTATTTTTCACTATGTTTTTTTTCTTGGTGGAGATGCTGATGCTTGTTTTCATTTGGGGGCCAGGGAGGAGGGCACTGGACCCTGCTGACGAAAATGAAGCTGTTGTCTGGTCTTTTGACAGTGAAATGGGACAGGTTGAGGCAATGTAGCTAGAACTGTGAGGCATACACCATCATTGCTTCAAACTTTTTATTTGTTTCCAATCACTGAGATGTGATCATCTATTGACATTAAGCTGTGTGCCAGAAACCAGAAAAGCCTAGAAATACACTAGGAAATTCAATTTGCATTAGATAGTAGGGTCATTACAGTAACCACAAAACTCTTGTTACACCTGATGATTTTGATAGAAAACTAAGAAGACCAGACAATGCAGCACCAGGTTATAGTAATGCATTTAATCACCTAAGTGGAGTTAGTCATCAGGAAGAAAAAAACAACTATTAGCTTACCTCCTAATATTAATTAAATCGTGCCTGAGGGTGTGAAACTGTCAAACAAATCTGATCCTCTGAATAAAGCATGAGTTGAGTCTTAAACGTTATTACTCAGATGTAGCAGGTAGTTGCAATCTCCTTAGCATTGTCTCAGCAGGAATAAGAAAGATTTTGTGCAGTGAATCGTCAAGTGCATCTTATGAGCTATGTTGGTAATACATTATGCAAATTCTGTGTAACCTGCTCCCATGGTTCTCCCTGGGATTATTAACTCTCCAGTACAGGTGAGTGAGTCTTGCAAGCATGGTGTTATGGCTAGAGATCTGTTCCTGAAGAGATGTGAAGAAATACAGAATGATTGGCACTTCACATTTCATCAGATTTCCTGTCTTAAAACACCAGTTTCTGAATTTATGAGATGATTTCCTTTTTTCATTTAAATAACAGGCTTTTATACGACTCCAGCACACAGAAAGTTTGAGAACCTAACCTAACCTTTCAACTTTTCAAGGCTCCAACCAGCAAAAAAAAAAATTCACGAAGTCAAAAAGGGAAATGATACATCATTTCAAAATGTTTCTTTTTAAGCAAACCTTATGCATACAAACTGTTTAAGATGCCAAAATTAAATAACTATAAATGTTAGAACACAGAGCTTTAGGTCTCTATTCCTATAACTGTAGGAAAACTGTTAGTTAGTTCTTTATTAGTGGAAGCTGATTTTTCATCTCATGATGCTACTTCAGGGACTAGAGCTGAAGATGAGCTCAGACCTTGGGATCAAAGCATGAAAACTGTGAACAGTTTGGACTGACAAAGTTTTTGCAGAACTCAGAAATCAGAGAAACAACTACTTGTATTCCAACAAATTAAATTATTTTCCATACCAAAGAAACGTGATAGGAAATGCTGCCTAGACCATACTCAGCAGTAATTCACAGTGTCTTGAAGACCAGCAAATGCAAAACAGTAGGTTGAAATGGACTGCTGTCATGATCACCTCCTACTAACATGAGCAGCTCTCACACCTACTTTCAGGTTCCTCCCGTGCTTTGTGGTCTGTTTTGGCTGGTTTTGTATTCTCTCTTCAGCCCTCAAGGAGAAAATTTTCTCCACCAAGCAGAAAGCGCTCACTCTTTCTTCTGTCTTTCTAAGCTGAGACTTTTACTTTCTCCAGTCACCTCTGTCATGCTGGCCTAATTTGGCCTAATTTAGATTTCCACAAAAAGTTCTATATAGGACTTTGAATTCACTTTGAAAATTTCAGTTTGTGCAAAAAACCCTTCAGCTCAGTCTTGCAGATGTGTTTCTGGGCAACAAAATGCAAGATGCTTGTTCTTGCTCCTTTCATGTGGTTCTGTGAGAATCTCTTTTGCCAAATATGTAAGGAAATGATTATTCCAGCACTTGTAATTCCTTTCAACAGCTGATCCTGTTACTAACACTTGCTCAGTAATGGAGCCTGCTTGTCTCCTTCTGTGACTAAGACATTTTCTTCAGTACAGCTGTAGTTATGGAGACCCTGCAGAGCTGAATGTGACATCCTGATTTGACAGCTGGGCAGACTCCAATACTTACAGAGGAAAACAAATTGGTAACATTTCACACAGATGCTCAGGGATATAGCATAACTCCTATTTTTCTCACAGAAAACACTTCAAGGTACCTGTCCTTTCCTCTGTGTCCGTGCTGGACCAGCTGGAGTAAACACTGTGGTTCACTGTGGTTTACAGTTAATTAATTAATTTGTAAGGACCAGAAACCCACTGTGGACATTGTTGCAACTCCCATGCAGATTCAGGTGTTGTCCGTCTGATAAGAGAAGTAGTTGTCTTGTGATTACTCAGTTGACCTGAAGTACAGCACACAATTTGCTATTTTTGGATTTTATTCCACTTTAGCCAAGCTTGTGCCACGATGTGCCCACGTTTATGCACACAAATCAAGGGGTGGAAAGGAGTGAGAGTCCTTGCAGATGCTTAGCAGGTTCTCGGACTATTTTGCAGGAAAAAGTCCAGGAAGGTAGGAAAAACAGTCAGTTCTGAAACAAAAATCTGAATTATATGAAGCACAAATATTTTGGATCCCTCTCTCGCTCATGCATCTATAACTCAATAAAGCAAATAAGCTCTGTTGGTAGAGTGCAATTTAGTTGTTGTTCAGAGGACACAGGAACGCAGGAAGAACGCATCAAAATGCATGCTGACTGGTAGGAACATAATCATGGAAGTTGTACAAAATTTGAAAGTATTTGCACAATGCATTTATTTCAGTCTTAAGTGTACTCCACATCATCTCTCTTACAGATCAGAGTGTGATGCAAAACCCTTTGGAGGAAATGTGAAGAACCCTCTTGATCCTGTACAATTATGGATTGGTGTCTCTACGTGTAACTATCAGTTGATAATTTCACTCAATAAACTTAGGAAGTTTCAGTAATCTCTGTCAGAAAAATAAACTAAAAGAGCTTCTGGTAATGACGTCCATAGAGGAGGTAGCAGTTTATGAAGAGACAACAGATAAAACAGCTGTGGGAATTATTAGACTATTTCAAATCTTCTTCCAGGCAGATACACTACTGTGCATCTCTCACATATAATAATTAGACAGAGAATTTCCATTCACTTTCCCAATAAATAGTTACGTTATTGTGGTTTTGGCTTCAACTGCAGAGGTGCCACATCTTCGTCTGATTCCTTTATTTTCAGCTGTGAGTGGACCCTAACTCGGTGTGGTAACACCACTCTTTGAAATTGGAAGCAGTGCCCCATCCCTCCCTAATCACAACCGTAAAGTATTGCTGCCTCCACAATAAGGCTTCCAGCTTCATCTTTTAATTTTTTTTAATTATTCTTTCTGCACATGAAGAAAGTTGCTTGTTATGACTCCTGCTTCTTGCACAAACCTTGCAACACCTCAAGCAAACAGCAGGTGGTCATCTCCACAGCAGAATCCCTTCTCCACTCCATGACTGATGTTGCACTCATATCAGTGGATTTTAAGGACATGCAGATTTCACTTATACTGGATAAATGATAATTTTGAGAAGTTTTATCACTGGAATGAACCAATCAAACATAATCTGGTATTGTAAAAAGCAACTGAGAAAGGCAATTTTTCTTTACAAACAGAAACATTTTTCTACTTTTTCTGTATAAGGCAAAAATTCTTTGAGTAGAAAGGTGCAAATAGGTGATTTCTTATGGTTCAATGGATTAAGTGATATTCTTCTGGCATCCCAACCCTTTTTAACATGGACTCTAGTGCTTCCCTGAAGATGCATGGCAACATAATTACATATCCTACAGCATCATATCCTGTGTCTCTGAGGAGTCCTAGTATTGATAGTTCATTTCAGGATTTGGAGTGGAAAATACAGATAAAGGAATGACAGGATTTAGCACCAGGAGGGTTTGGTTTTTTATAAACCCTGTATGAAAGATTCTCAGACTCTGTAAAGTACTGCTTAAAACGGTATTTTTTAGAGATAATACTATTAAGAAAGAAATCAAATTATAGACAAACTTACTTCAGGTGCTGGTAATCTCAAACTGGGCAGTGTAGAATGGGCGTGGCATGCTGTGCAGATCCACCTACGGGAAGTTTATTAATTTTTCTTCCTCTTACAGTATTTTCTTGCAAGGAAAACAGTCCTATTCAACATTTTCATTGTTCAAGAATAGGGGGTTCCTACATGAGCTTGTTGCTTTGCTGTTAGATAAAGACAAGGGCATGCAAATGGTGTAATCACCAATATAAAGTGGGACCTGCCTGCAGGTTTCTCTGCTACCCAGGTATCTTCATCCTGTAGTTAATAGATACAGCTCAAGACAGCCTGAAGGCCAGGATGTGTATGTCACACAGCAGAGCAGAGCACAGCCCTGGCTTTTGTCCACTCACACTGCCTATTCCACAGATCACTAGTTCTTCTGTGTACTATGGTCTTCCGATTAGGATCGTTACATGGAGTTTGCTGATTTGGCAGCACAGGCTGTTCCTTTGTTTATGTTTTTGTTCTAAATACTCAGAGTATCTGAGTATCTCAGATCGATGCTGCTCAGTTTATTTACACTTTTGTGAGTAATGAAGCATGGTAGGACTCCATGTGCAGCAGGTAAGGAAGGGATGGATATTTCTGAATGGGATGACAAAAATTTCATATCTTGGGTGAAATGCTGCCCTTAAACTCATCATTACAAGGAACTGCCAGAAGCGTGTGTCCTCTAAGCGAGGACTCAGTCTCTACCTCTGCAGATCCTGATCTCAGAATCCTCTGGACTAGAACAGCGGCCTATAGCTTTTTGAAGGATATACAAGGTCCCACTAAATGCCAGCCGTGCTTTTCATACTACTTTTGACTGCTCATGACATTTCCTAGTGAGATGGGGGAATCAAGTTTAGCGAACCTCAAGTAGAGCATTAGGAAGACATTAGCAAATTACTCATGCTCTATACATCTTTTTGGAAGTGAAATTAACTCAGCTTTATCCAGATTTCTCTGAGATGCCACATTTTCTGAGCCTCTCTAGATTTTTCAGGTTTTTTCATCTTTCTTGGGCTCTGGAATCTCCCTGGAAAAGTACTGACTTCTCCAGTTGAAACAACTTAGAAATGGACCAGAAGAGAGCAATTGCCTCTCAGATAAAGCAATGTACTCTTAATATACATCAGTGCCAAGCTGCATCTCCCTGACGTACATAAACTTAAATTTTTTTCCAATATAACTCAGATGTTGCGTTGCTCGGTTCGGTTCAGCAAGCTTCAACCTTCCCGGAAAGCTCTGTGGGGCTGCTTAGGACAGAACGGCGGTTCCGCTCTCCCGTAGCCCTTTCGGGCGGCCCTGCACTCCTGCTCCGGCTAGCTGGGCTGAGCAACACAGTGACGGTAAAGGAGGCAGAAGGGTCCCTGCACAGCGACCTCAGAGGAACTTTATTTTACACATTGACCAGCCAGTTCCCACAGGCAGAGAGACCATACGGTCAGAGAGCTTGGGGTCTTATCTGGGGACAAGGAGGGCGGAGAGAGCACATGGATGAATGATCTCAGGGTGCCGGGGCGGTACATGGGCATAGTTGTGGTACTGGAACCAATAGGGAGAACCCGAGGGTGTGGCCAGGACTAGGGGCCGGGGAAGGGGGGACCATGTGGAAGGCATACAATTTAATAAGAAAAGGAGTGGGGAAATATAACACTGCACTCAGAATCATTTTCTGTCTTTCTGTTGACTAACTGATACTTCCCCATTTATTTGTTTATTTAACTCTTCCTTCATTATTTTTGGAATCCATTATTGTGTTTGCTGTCATCACAGCCAGTGACTAGCTCTTCTGTTGGGATCTTGGCTCCTGAGACCAGATGGCTAGTATATACGTTCCCCTTACTCTTGGATGGGTACAACTTTTGCAGGTTGTACTCTTCAAGATGATAATTAAAATACTGAGAAGAATGGGATCAGAGTGACACCCAGTGGGGTCTCATAGCCTTCTACCCTTTTAATTTAACAGGTTATCAATGGGAACTTTTGTTTCAAGGCACATTTTGAAACAGCTCTATTCTCATCACAAAGTACTCATATGTATCCGAGTGCACACTCTGGAAGGAAAGCTTAACATCAGGTTTCTGGGCTCAACTCCTTCCTCAGCTCTGCAGACTTAGATGACACTGTTGGAAAGAGACATTTTGAGGGATTATCTCTCATCTTTCATTAAGGAGTCTTTGCAGTTTCATCTACAGCACCTTGCATGTATCACTGAAAGAGTCTTGAATTGAAAGAGTTAAGATATAAAACAGCTAGATGGGCCAGCTTAGTGCAGTCCTGTACATTTTTGTGTTCCCTTGTCATGCATTGTTTTGCTGGCAAATATTTAGCAGAATTCAGGGGAGAATATGTCTTTATACCAATCATTGAAAGAACTTCAGTGACAGTGGGAAAGGTCCTTAAACCAGACAGAACCTGTAGGGGTCTGACTTTGCTCTTCTTCTGAAGCCCAGCTGTAGGCTGTAGATGCTGAAAAGCTTTGGCAGAGAAATTTTTCAGCTTTCTGCACCATTCTGTGAGAGCTCTGTGTTTCTCATGAAAGCTATGAAAAACACTGCTATGGGTTTTTATAAACTAGTTCTTTATCTGTGCACCTGGGGTCTGTTTTTCAGAGTTGTTATTGTACATAGTAAAATAGTATTTTGAAGTAAGTGTTGTGAGCTTTAACCAATAAGACAAGGGGTGGCTGGTCAAAGAACCAATAACCTCCTGTCATCTTTGGTAACCAAGTTATATAAATCAAACTATAATTAATTATATAACCACTTTCTTCCTGAACTTAGATTGTGTTGTTACTCGTCGTTCTTGGTATACAGCGACAGTAGGCCTTGAAAAGATAACATCAATAAGCTAGTTCACAGTTCCATGCATCTAGTTTCATGCATAAGTTTGGTCCTTTGACTGTCTATGTAATTCTCATATTTAAACATTTTTCATAATCCTACAATGCAAAAATCTTTGTCCTTCCCCTCAAATTCATGTAAGATTTTGTCATCCTTCCACTTTGTGGGAACAAAGAAAGCAATGAGAGCTCATCAGAACAAAGGGTATGGAAAGGGAACTGTTTAGAATATAAACAGAAAAGTAGCATTGTCTGTAGCTTCTGCTAGTACTGTAAGATGGAAATCACAGCGTGCTTCAAAGAAGCATGTTTTCCGAATTTCAGTTTGCATAAGGCTTGTTGTCACAGGCTCTTAGAAAAAAAAAAAAACAGAAGCAATTTGAAAAGAATGCAGTATTTTTATATTGTATGTTTCTTTCATATCAGAATTATAGGGTTTTACAAGCTGGTTGAAGAGAAAAATTTACACAATGCTATTCTTCAAATAAAACTAACAAGAATACTTCTGATGGGTCGAGGTTTGGGCAAGCTTTCAGTATGAGTAGAGGTAGGCAAAAGAAGCTTATGGATAACTGGTTATGTTCTTATTGTGTTTCAAGTGTTTTTGTCTTTCCTTTTAGCTCTCTTGTTTGGTTTAAAGTGGACTTTTTTTGCAGTTTTCTCAAATTTATATGTGTTCCAGGAGCTTTAAAGATTTTATCCATATCAGACAAAAATTTCACCTTCTAAGGAGACTGACAAAAATGGCTGTGGAACAGGAGTGGGTTTCAACGGTTAAGCTAGAGGACTGAGAAACAATTACAGGCTTGGTTTAACTTGATTGGCATGATTATCAGGAGAAAGTTATAACAGATGAGATATTTGGATAAGTGACCGGGCTGAAGAGGGAACAGCAAATTAGTCAAACAAAAAACTGTTTAAATCAGATAGAACAAATGGGCTATACTAGTGGAGATACCTACACAGGATCCAAATCAGATCTCATTATTTTAGGAATTTTTCTGGCCCTTCTGCTAAATATTGTTTTAAGATAATACAAAATGGAGCATGTGAACAATGGGAAATAAAACTGTTCACGACTTTGAAAGTACTAAAAGCAGGGTTAACAGAGATGTCAGCAAGAGACCAGCAGGGTGTGAAAGGTGGGGGATCGCATGGCACAGCATGCTGTGAAATTGAGACAGGTAAGAGAAAGACCCACATTCAGTTTATAGAAATGTGAAGACCATGAATTAATTTTTCTGAACAATCATGTATGTAAGTGACCAAATGTAAACCAATCACATTTGGCAGTAATTATTAAGTAACTCTTAGTAATTATGCAGGTGGCCTCATTCTACACTAGCATGAAACTCTTTATTTCCCAGGAGTTTTTTCCCCCTAGTAAAGGAAGCAGTAAGTCATTTAGAGACAGTGCTATTTGCTACAATTTTGGCCCATATTTGTAAACAGTTTAGGCATCATTGGGGGTTTTGTTTTCGTTTTTGGATTTTTTTTTAATAAATCTTCTATACACTGACAGAAAGATTTTGAATGCTGAAGCAGATATTCTAGAGGTCAAAGGCATCTTTGCTTTACACAGATATAATAAGAACAGGTTAAATATTTGGAGAAAGATTGCCATGGGCCACATTCTGTAATGTTTAGCTCTGCAGAAACAGCTAATGATGAGTTGGAACAATGTTTTTTTTCTAAATACTGTGATCTGATAAATATCTTCCAGTGGTGAAGTGTGAATGGTGGTGCTTTGTACACTAAACACCCTAAAGGATGGAATGCCATACATTCTTATTAACATATTGTAGGGTCTACAAATGACTTAAATGAGGTCAGTAACCTCTCCACACAAGGCTTCTGTATGTTAATATAAAATTAACTTAAACTCTTAACTTGAACTGGCATAAAAATCACACTATGCAATACTTACCTCTATCTAATTGATGTTTTTGCATTTCTAGGGCAGAAATCAGGAAAAAAGTCGTTTCCACACCATGAGCCACCTCACAGAATCACAAACTCACAAAGTCACATAACAGCTACAAGAGTTGATGTTGGTGGGAATAACTGGAGACTGTCTAATTCACTCCCTCATGTATGTTCTGCTGGAATAAGTTGCTGCCCGGTTTGTCTGTGACAGTCTGCAAGGCTGGAGACTGCACAATCTCTCCAGGCAGCCTGTTTGTGTGCTCAACCACAACCAGAGCAAAAATGAGTGTTCTTACATATGTCTGTGCTTATTACCTCTTGTCCTGTCACTGGGCACCACTAAGAGGAGTCAGTCTCCCTCTTCTTGATTCCCTCTGTTTTGCTATTTAAATATATCGGAAACGTCCCCCTGAGCCTTCACCTCTCTGGGCTGAACAGTCACAGCTCTTCCATACTCTTCTTGTACAAAAGATGCTCCGGTCCCTTAACTATCTGTCTGGTCCTTCATGGCTCACGGACAGCTTGTTGTCCAACAGGAGCCCAGGTCCTTCTCCACAGAGCTGCTTTCCAGCAGGTCACCCCCAGCCTGTGCTGGTGCCCGGGGTTATTCCTCCACAGGTGCAGGACCCCCTGCATTTGCCTCAGCTGAATTTCAGACAGTTCTTCTCTGCCCACTTCTCCAGCCTACTGAGGTCCTTCTGAAGGTCTTCACAGCCCTCTAGGGTGTTGGTCACCAGGTGAACTTGGTGAGGAAGTATTCTGTCTTTGGCTTGCTGGCAGTTCTTGTCCTTGAACCTTCCTGAGGGCCCACTGCAGGCTCATGGTCAGCTTGCTGTCCACCTGGATGCCTGAGTCCTTCTATGTGGTGCTGCTGTCCAGCTGGTTGCCCCCAGAGTGTGTGAATCTTTTCATCTCCATGGGGAGGACTTTGAATTCTCCCTTCTTGCCCTACATCAGATGGCTGTTGGTCCAGTTTTCCAGTTCCCTATGAATTGTGACATAACCACTTGATTTATCAGTAGTCCCTGGTAGCTTATAATAATGGCATTTCTTACAGATTTAATACTAGCTACTGCATGCATAATGAGTTTTTGTTTATTTGTCTTCTTGCTTGCCCTTCTGGGGCAGGGGAACTGACATTTTCTGTTTAACACTTATTCAAATTATCCTTTTACTGGGAAAACACACATCTTTTTATAACTTGGAAAATTAAATGTAATTTTATTCAGAAAACAACTGAATTAAAAGTACTGGGGTTAAGAATCAGTCCTATATTATATTTCTTTTCCAAAACTTTCTTCTAGCCTTAGTTTTTAAAGGTTTTTTTAGATTTTTAACTAAATGCAATGTAATTTTGCTTTTGCCTGAGCATGCTTTTTTCCTGCTTGCTTGCCTTCTTCAACAGAAAAAAATTTATTTCATATACAAAGCCTGAGCCTAAGAGAGATTTCCTCCCACTGATGTCTCCAATGACTTAGTTATATTGACAACATTTTTTCCTGTGCTGCAGCTTTGCTTAATGCAGGAGACAACAAGTATAGCAGTGTTAGAGATCATGAAGTATACTTCAACCCTATTCCATGCATCAGTTAAGACAATGTAAGAAACTAGACTTGGAGGTCTGCTGATAGCCAGATAGTGGTGCACAGGAAGCATTCTGCTTTGCTGTGAATTTTAACGACTTTGTAGTTATCTCAAGAACTTATCTCAGGTAATTATTTCTATTCCAAGTTACCATCACTTGGTTAGATGTCTGTAAAGACACAGGGAGATGGCCAAAACACAGCTGAAATAATCCAAGGATCCTCTTTTTTGACTCCTTTACACCCAGAATCAGAGACTGTGTTTTTAATTCACTGTGTCATGATGATTACTGAGTTACTTGGAGACATTTTCATTATCTTACTTCTTCAGGTCAGCACTGATCTTGTAAATAATATTAGCTGTATCTATATTAATGGGTCTGGATTTGTAGGGGAACATTCCTGGAACATATTTTCAGGGACTGATAGACTATAATCCATGTTCCTGATTAGCTGAACACTGTCCCAGACAGGATCTTTTAGGGAACATTTGCCATGGGCACTTGGCATCCAGCCACTCACTGTGAAAACTAAGACGGTTTACTAAGGGGTCAACACATGCCGTGCTGCTAGAGATGCCTGGGATATTCCTGGGCTAACTTACTAGGATGGGGGCAGCCTTCCGGCCTGATTTGAACACTGAGCAGTCTCACTGTATCTGTTACACCTACCTGTCTACATAATGTTGAAGACTCCAGTGGATATTTGCCAGCTTGGAGCTACAGTGTGGGTGACTAAAGCCATGCCTTCTATTATTTTCTAGTGATGAGCCATAAAGCATTAACTTTTGGCCTCTAACACATCTTCAGGAAGGTTTTTATTTAACCCATATATATCAGTGTTCTGTGGGTTCTTCTCTTCCCGATGCTGGGATGCAAAGGGAAGTCGGGGTCTACAGTGTCTAACTCTGCTTTTAATCACAGGCCAGCAAACTGTAAAACTCCTTCAAATATTTATCACTAATTTACTGAGGATTCTGCAGCTTCTTTTCTCTGGTGACTCCAATTTCTGGTCCTGTTAAAAGCTTTGACATTTAAACAACAAACAACAGGAGGACCCTTTTTGTGGAATCAGATGCAAAGGTTGTGTCTACCTCTTGTTTTCTGACTTTAGGTTGATCCCTGGAAAGTTTCTTCTCTCTGAATGCCTGTTCAGCTGCTATTGCTAAGATCTTGGAGTGGATAGCTCTGCCCCACTCTGCTTTTCTTGCCTGAAATTAGGAGAGGGATAACCTGTGCTCTCTGAAGTGGATGTTAGCAGACTAGAGGAGTGGAAGGACCTTCTCCAAGGAAATTTGTCACCTGGTGAAGGCCAGAGACCTCCCTGAATGAAATGTGATTGCACACTATTCATAGTCCACTGGTAAAAGTGATACCTGTCTACCTAAACTCACCCCAGTTGTGTTGTTCCTGCAGCAGGTTTGCCTTGACCACCAAGACACCTTCATTGCTGTTCCACAGCCAGCACTGACAGAATTCCTAAGTACTTGAGTGCCTCTCTCTGTTTCATTTCCCACATGCAACTTCTGACAACTCTCTACTTCCTGCCACCCTTTCCACCCTTCATCCTGCCTGGCCACCTGTGCCCAGACTACAGTCTCCTACAAGGAGACATGTCCTGATCTGGTTTCAGCATGGTAAACTTTTGACATGTGCCATTTCCCTGGCACATTTTACACGCCTTGTGAACCATTTCAGAGCTCATATGCCTTGACCTTCAGTGGAGTGGAGCACACATGCACCACATTAAATTGTGATCTCTGCCTTTATCTATGTCCTGTGACATCTCACATGCTTTCGTGATTGATGCTGTAATTTGAAAGAACAAGGGAGGAATTTCAGTCCTCTCCACAGATTTCCCTCTACATTTCCGTTTACGATGCATGAGTCCCCAAAATGGGCAGCTTAAAACAATGAAAGAAACAACAGAAAGATGTCATAAACATCTAGGAATGGGACAGATTAGGATACTGGTCGCAAGTGAATGCTTTGCAGTTGCCTGAGTTACTTAATTTTAGTTCAGTTGTTCAGCTGCTCTTGCAGAGACTGAGGATATTGTATGCAATATTCTTCCTTTCGCCAGCAGCTCAGAGTCACAGCAACATTATCTGACCATCTTTGCTTTTGGGGTTTTCTTTGGGGATTTTATGCTTTACTGTTTGGGAATATACTTTAGGAATACCTGCCACATCATGTACCTGAACATGGCTATTCCTGCCTTGAGGAAGTCTGTTCTAGACTGGGGAAAGGAACTTAAGATTTCTGTGGTATGGGTCACTTCTTCTGTGACAAGGCAGTGGGTATGAGTTGAATTCAAACAAGGCAGTGGTTTATGGAATGACCCAAAGGTGAGCAGAGCACCAAAAGACAGCTGCTCGGAGTCCAGAGAGAAAAATCAGTATGGGGCAGGAATGAGACATCAGTCTCTGGGTTACAGTGACACACTTTTGTCTCTGCATGAATGCATTAAAGGTACTTGTCAGACTTTCTTCCTACTTTGATCATCTCATTAACCAGTTCTCCCCAGGAAGAAACTGTGTTCCTCAGGCAGGCTTGGATAACATGACTTTCTTATGGCACATATTGCTAGAGTCATCAAGAAACCTTGCTTAGGTTTCATAGACATCTGCCTTGTGTGGTTAGGTTTACATTGTTCCC
This sequence comes from Struthidea cinerea, assembly GCA_013397865.1. Classification (NCBI taxonomy): domain Eukaryota; kingdom Metazoa; phylum Chordata; class Aves; order Passeriformes; family Corcoracidae; genus Struthidea; species Struthidea cinerea. The sequence continues at coordinate 325,735 of VZTI01002066.1, forward strand.
CCACCTTTCCCTTGACTCTTAGCCCTGGCCACTCCCTCGGGCTCTCCCTATTGGTTCCTGTACCCCAACTCTGCCCATGTACCACCCCTGCGATCTGAGAAAACGTCCCTGCTCCCTGGCTACGAGGTCTCTCTGTCTATGGGGGTCATTGAGTCAAGATGTGACCATTAAAGATCCTCTGAAACCCTCATGGGGAGATCCTTCTCGCCTCCTTTGCCATCACTGTGTTGTAAGGCTGACAGCTAACAGAGCAAGAGTGCGGGGCCGTACTGGAGGACAGAATGGCTGTCCTGCCCTAAGAAGCCCCGCTGCGCTGCCAGGGAAGGCTGCAGCGTGCTAAACCAAACCTAGCATTTACAACGCTGCCTCAACATTTTGGTGTTTAAAATATAGAAAGGTTGTTTCCAATTTTACTCCATTTATCAGACTATGAGAGTTTCAATTTGGTTGTCAGAAACTTAAATGGATTAAGAATCGTTTTTGAAGTAAAAAATTATTGCAGTCCCACACCTTTGTGAGAGAAAAGAATCAGGGTACTTGAGGGAAATGGATTTGTTAGGATGGGAGAAAGACATCTTTGCTGGTGATTCACACTATAATGATGTCTGACTCTTTTATTCTGAGCAGGAGCTACAAAGAGATGTTTTTTCTACCTATTGAAGAGATTCTATGAGGACATATCAGCACAGCTAGGACTTATTTTCTCTTTGTCTGTGTTCCCTCAGATACAATTTTCTCGGTTTCACATTTTACGAACAAACTTTTCCTGTAAGTCAAGGCAATACTTACTCAAGAAGTGAGCTACTAAAGACAATGCACAGTCGTGTTACAGGATCATGTATTGGACAGGTCTGTAAAAGACTGGGACTTCCAGACTCCTTAAAGGACCTCAAACAGAATATAATTTTATTTGTATGGGATGAAAACTGGCTGACCTATAGCATTATTTATGCTATTCAGTCACTGTAAATTTGTGATCTCTGGTGGGGAAGAAGGGCAACTCTCAGATAGGCCATGATGCTGAAGATGCCATAAATCTCCTCTCTTTTCCGGGTCATAGCATGCAGTGAGAACAGAGTTCAAAGTGGGTGATGCTCTTGGAAATGAATAGTAGAAGATCTGCTAGTCTCTAAACCAGAAACTTTCAAAGCCTGGTTGCTGCAGTCAGCCTGCAAGGTCTTCTGTGTGAAGTGTCTTACTGCCAGTGAAAACTAGCATTTTCTATAGGAAATCTTATGGTAATCATATTTACTATTATCCCCATTAAATCTGGTGTAATTTGACCAAGCACAATACAGCCTTCCAAGAGCTACTACCTGCAATTCTTCCGCCATCATTCACTGAATATCAGACGGGTGAGATTATTGCACTGGCCAAGAAAAAATATTTAAGACTTGCACTGGATTTCCAGCCTGAATGGGGTAAGCCTGGGATAGCAACCTGCCTGATGTTACCCTGGAGACATAATCTATAACTAGGCATTTATTATTTTGATGGATGTGTTCATATGCTTCCAGGTAAACACAAATGTTAAAATGTTAAAATGAATAGTTAGTCAGAGGAGCTACTAGCCATAACAACAAGAATACTGTGATAGCAACAACGGTTTTGGAGCACTAATGTCTCCTGTCTTTTCTGCTTGTGTAGACTGTTCGAAGAGTAAGAACTGTCTCTTCCTCACATTTACCAACCTGCTCCAGGTGGGAACTCTGAAGGAATGGAGTGAAAGTAATATCAAGGAAATTGTTCAAAATTTGTTCATGAAGAAAACAAGCTTCAGAGGGACAAGGGATGTTCAGACTCAATTCCACTTTCCTTCCCAGCGTCTTTTCCATAATGCAAATGTCATAGGCTGGATCAGTATATCTACAATGAGCTCTTCAGTCTCTTCTTTCAAGGATCTTGCCTCTTCCAAAAGGGAGGTGTGACAGTTTCAAGTGGAATGGTTCTTGCAGGTGATTTTCTTTATAAGGTTGAAGTAAATCCAACAAAACCAGAGAACATAATAAACCCCAGCTACCCCATGTAGAAAATAAACTAGTCTTTGGCCTTTTTTTGACTTTCTGGAAAGAAGACAAAAAGACCTGGGCTATCTCATCAGATATCCTGGCAGTTGCTACAGACTGTACAATTTGACTGCATCAGGAAAAGAAAGTATATTTTTACACATGGCTGAAGGTTTTGTTCTTCAAGTGTCTGAGTGTAGAAGGTGTAAGCAAACCAGAAAATAAAATTGTGAAACAGATCTGTTTGAAGCATCACAATGTTTGTTCCTATTCATTAGAGCAGTGAAAGCTTCAACAAATCTTTCACAAACTGAAGTCAGAGTATAATGAAATGTCATAGAACTCTGCAGGACTAAGAGAGGCTTTTCCAGAACAGTAGAATCCCTGAGAGGGAATCTATATTTGGGAAACAAAAAACAGGGATAAATGGTTTCTACTCTTTCTTCACTCTCTATGAAATTTCCTCTGAATGCCTGGGTTTCAGTCCAGCATCTAAATCACACATCAAGAAAAAAAAATGAACCATTGCAAATTGTCTGGGGGTTTTTCCTGACTGAAGAAAAACAAGTGTTTTTTCTGTTGCACATTAGCTGTAACAATTTGCACTTTAAAAAGAAAAAAGGTAGTGCAAATGAAGTGAAGAGTAGATCTCCTGGTAGTATTCATTTTTTTCAGGATACTATATATTAGAAGTCTGTATGAGAAATAGGGGGACTCATATGCCTTCATCAAAGGAAGACAAACTCTCTTGCACAGTGTAGTCAATATCCTAGGTTCCAGTTAAAAAGTAGGTAACACCGTTGCTGTGGAGTTAAGATTTGGAACTTCAGTTTACTGCAGCTCCTTGGTTGCTTGGCTGTTCTGGCAAGATAGCAGAACAATATACCTGTGGGTCTGGGGATGCCTTTGTGTTATGGAGTAAAAGCAAAGAATCCTGGGCCTGTTTGTACACAGATGGACTTTGTCATGACTTTGGCAAGGACCCTTTGGGCCTGTTACTAATGGGTTTGAATTAAATGGGTTTGCATCACTGAACTAATGACAGCATGAGGTGTTCTTCCATTCTGTTTTATAACTGACAATAGACAATCTCTCCACTCATAGCAGAGTCTGAAAGACCAAAATATCCCAAACCATTTCCTGTTGGACTGTAAATGTCTGCAAAGCCGGAGACTTCACAATCTGTCTGGGCAGCCCATTCCACTCTTTTTGATTAATAAATTTCTTTTTGCTTATGCTTTAATGGAATGTCTCATGTTTCAGCTTGCTCCCATTACCTCTGATGCTGTCACTGGGTAACACTGAGAATTTTCAGGCTCCCTCTTCTTCATTCCCTTCACTCAACTATTTACACACATTGGTAATGCTCTCCTGAGCCTTCACTTCTCTGGGCTGAACAGTCGCAGTTCTCTCATCCTCTTGTTGTACAAAAGATGCTCCAGTGCCTTTACTGAACTTTCTTCAGAAAGCCTGTGTCTCTGTTGTACTGGGGAATGTGGAACTGAACCCCCACCTTCCAGCCATGGTTTCAGTGCTGCTGAGAGAAAGAAGGGAAGGATCTCATCCCTTGCCCTGCTGACAGTTCTGTTCCTTGTGCAGTCCAGGCTGCTGGTGGCCTGAGGGTGCACGGCTGGCTCACAGTCAGCTTGCTATCCACCAGGACCCCCAGGTCCTTCTCTGCAGTGGTGCTGTCCAGCAGCTCACACCATTTGAATCCCTGATCCCTTCTTTCTCCTTCTCAATTGTCAGACACTTTGAAACACCCACCTTTGTTCATTCCTCAGTTACGTAATTATGAAGTTATTGCCAATAACCTTCAGAATACTCCTGGACTCTTGTTGGTAGTTAGGTGACCATACTTTATGTGGTAGCTCCCCATTAACTCTTTAAAGGAAAGAAAATAAGATAACGGGTTGGATACAGCTATTTGTATTTGTGTCACTATTGAAAAATAAGCAACTTCTGTGGATAAAAAAGCAAAAATATATTATCCCAGAAAGAGACAAAGCCCATACCGATAAATCCTCTTTCTTGAATTTGTATTATTTCCTATATTTCCTATTTTAGGCAGAAGTTGATAAAAAAGACATTGTCAAGTTATTAACCATCTCTCATGTTACTTAGAATGAATGTTCCATTTTTAGTCACAGTTGTTTTGCATTTCAAAGACCTTTTTGATGAAAATTAGGAAACAAATTCTCTGAATCTCTGATCCTTTCTCTTTTCAAAGTGATTTTCTGCATGACGAGGTCACACCCAGTGCTATATCAAGCTCCTAATTATGGCCCTGATTTAATTCATCTACAGAGGAACAGGGCAATCTGTCATGAATAATTTCAGAACCTTGGAGTTAGACAAACTCCAACAATGCCTTTATAGATGCTCAGTTCTTTGAGCATCTTACCAATAGTCAGGTAATATCCCACATATTATGCTATGCATTACTAGTTGTGCGGTTGTGGACCAAAAAATGGTCTGTGCTCCTGAGGCCTGCCAGTCAAAATTGCAAGGATATGGACTTGTCCGCCTTTGTACATTTGAGGGAGTAACTTAAGTAATATCAGGGCCATGTTGGTTTACTGAATTTGTCTGTGGTTTCTGGCAGAGACTGGGAAATTGTAATAAAATTCTGTTGTTTTGTTTTCCACCTCAAATGCAATTGTGAGTGAAACATGTTCTTATATAGTTTTTCTGCTTATATCTACCCATCTGAGCCTGCATATGATGTTTAGGCTGCAGGATTCCCTGTTACTCTAATAACCACTTTTTCGCAACTCAGAATATGCACTGAGAAGATTTCCTACACTGATCCAAGATGGACTGCAGGAGGAGACCTAGTGCGAAGATGCAGGTATTGTCTTCATCAACGGTCGTCAAGGTCTTTTTTGGTCTTCCTCCTAACTAGGTGAAATTTCTACCCTCCTTATATACAGCCCAATCTTATCCTCCTCCACTTCTTTTCATATAGCATGATCTAGACAGAGACTTAAGCAATATAGTCATATATGTGGTAGCATGTACTTCATAAAGATTATTAGCATATGATGCATTTTAATATTTAAATAACCCTGAATGAGGCAAAAGTTCATTTTTGTCCATAGCATTCTTCAACTTGCTGGTCATACAATTTCTTTTAGTTCTGCTCAGCTCTTCAGAGACAAAAAGAGGACCATTCTGTCTCCACCAGACCAGGTCCTCCAGCTACGTCATATTTTCTCCATGTCCGTTATGTGTATCTCCACCTGCAAAGACAACCCAGTGGTACACAGGGCAGGCTGTAGATAGTAAGGCTTAGCCCTTGCCTGGGCCCTTGGTCTTCATCCCACATAGGGGTGTTTCAGCACTACGAGTGATTACCTCATAACCAACCTGAAATGTTACACTTTGGCCTTCTCCCAACTCCACTGTAAGAGGCGGAATGTTTACAAACTAAGAGGCATTTTAAATGCACCGTTCTTCCCTCTGGTGGAAAAGCTGTTGGTAATTACTGCCATTTCTTAAGTTAACTGCAGCAATAATCTGATGGGAGGTGTTCTTTCATCTGGCATTAGCCAAAGGAAATGACTTTACATCTACATTAATTTACATATATATTAAGCTCATGACAAAGCAAATTGTAAAGATAAAACACCATCATCATGTCTCTGCTTCCACTGCCTGTGCACTTCATTCTTGTCCTTCAGTTTGACCAGCAGGTCTCGACTCATCCATGGTGGTCTCCTGCCTTCCTTTCATGGTTTCTTATACTTGGAGACGAAGGATGGCTGTAGCAAGATGGAAGCAGCTTAAAAAATGGGAAGAAAAAGATATTCATGTAAGCCATGACACAAAGCGCTTTTCCAAAATGCATGTTGTTTTTGTAGTTTGTTAGAACCACTCAGCACAGACATTAACTTAAAACTGCCTAATCTGCTTTCCTCCTTTGTTGATCATCCTTAGAGAAACAGCCTTGGTGTTGGTGCTCTCCTCTTAACACTTAGACTGATACTCAGTGGTCAGTCAGCTACGGTTCAGAGTGTACATACAGCCAGCATTGTGAAAGAAAAAGTATGTGCAAGGATGTGCCATGTGAGCATATGTCATGACATCCAGAATGCAAAGTAAATAAAGGGCACCAGAATAGAGTACATCTGTCCCTCTGTCTGTCTATGTCTAAATTTCTACAGCAACCAAAGAGCAACTGCTGATTGGAAATTAGATTTGTAGGTCAAGAAAGAAACCTGTTTTATGACCTGACTAAATTATTTTCTGTCAGTTGAATTAGATGAAACTCTTAAACCAAATCAAGGGATGCTGAAGAGAGACAGGAGCATTTGAAGAGGCCGGAGGCCAGAGTGAATGTTTCGTAAGTCGTGCCAGTGGCTCAGATAATAATGAAAATAATCAAAGGCTTCTCAGCTAGAATAACTTTCTCCTCCAGGACAAACACTACTGACAGAACTAATGGGCTTTAGAAAAGCAAACACAAGCTGGGACAGTGTATTTAAAGCAACTGTTGGTGAAAAACAATATAATTAGAACTCTGTGTTTGCTTTACAGTCACAAATTGTTGCAATTTGCTTTGCTCTCTGCTTTTCTGGGAGGTAAAAGGAAGAGGAACAGGAATAAATCTCCCTCCGGGCCTTGGTATTTTAGCTGAGCCAGTCTTGATCAGACTTTGCGCATTATAGCGAAGCTACCTCACTCATGGACATTAGAAGGATGTATGACACCTGTTCTTTGTTTAGCAAGAAGATATTTGGATTTATTATAATTTCATTTTAACTTTTCTTTCTCTCTTTCTCTCTCTCTTTCTCTCTTTCTTTCTTTCTTTCTTTCTTTCTTTCTTTCTNTCTTTTGTCAGGTAAAATTTAGGACATCTCTCTCTATGGACAGTATCCTATCACAGAAACAGATATTGGTGTGCTGGAGTTACTAGAGCAAACTAAGCATCGGAGGTTATAAATTTTGTGTTTGTCATTCATAAGAGCCTACCTGTCTGTCTTCCTTCCTTCCTTCCTTCCTTCCTTCCTTCCTTCCTTCCTTCCTTCCTTCCTTCCTTCCTTTCCTTCCTTTCCTTCCTTTCCTTCCTTCTCCATCTTTTGTCCTTTATTTCCTCTACATTTTCTTATGCCTAATCCCCAACCAGCACAAATGCTCTTACGGATATAAATGCAAGCAGCTATTTAAACTCAGTAACTCAATTAATTCCCCTTGGACAAAATCAGCTCACATATTAGCATCTTTCCTGATCTAGAGTTGCCAATGGATCCCTGTGCACTATCCCTCCTTCCCTCCTCAGAAAGACACCACCTCCTTATGTCAGAGTGTATTGGGTCTGGCAGAGGTGGAGTTCATTCTCCCACAGCAGCCCTCACAGTGTGTGCTTTGCATTAGTAGCTGGAAAGGTGTTGACAACACAGCAGTGCCTTGGTTGCTGCTGAGCAGTGCTGGCACAGCACCAGCCTCTCTCTCCAACATTCCACCCCACACAGGCCAGGAGGCTGGGGGTGGGCAGGATCATGGGAGGGGACACGGCTGGGACAGCCGACCCAAACTCACCAAAGGGATATTCCACACCACAGGATGTCTGTCCAGGGACAAAACCTAAGGGAAAGGAGAAGGAAGGTGTGGCATTCACTGCTTGTGGTGTTCGCCTTTTGGAGCATCTGCTATGTGTATCGAAGCCCAGCTTCCCAGGAAGTGGCCAGACATCGCTTGCTGCTGGGAAGTAGAAAATAAAATCCTTTGTGTATTTTATGTTCTGGTTTGTGTTTTTGTTTCTTTTTTCTGTGCTTGCATGCCCAAAAGATTTGCTTTAGCTTTATTTGTGCTTTTACAGTGCTGCGCTCTGTATTGGTAGGTAGCATGTACACCACACGGAGTGAATGCTCCTGGCGGTTGCCTACAAAAGAGTATTCCTGATGCTTTTTTGTTCTCAGCAGAATTAACACAGAGGGGTTTTTTCCCCATGGGCTCTGGGAAATCTCCCTGAAAGTGAAAGTATTTGTTCCTCATGGCAGGAATCAGCCCCAGACAAAATGCAAGGGAAGCCTCTTCCTGATGCGAGGCCTGTAATAACATGTTTGTAAACATCCAGCTTTAAATTTACCAAAAGGTGTCCTTTTAAAAAAATATCCAATGAGTAGCTCTGAAGCTGTTAGCACATAATCAGAAACAGTACATAGAGTCACACAGAGACAAGAGTAGCCGATGGAAGCCTTACGTCTTTGGGAAAGGCAGTAAAATATGCTGTCATTTTTACAAAATACAGGAAAATAGAAAGAAGTTACGCTCCTAAAAACAATAGAAGCACACTCATATGTGGTAAATGACTAAGTATTTATGAAGTAATTAATTAATCTACCATTAAAGTAAAAACAAACCTTGAAACAGTAAAGACTAACATTTCAGCATGGCTTTGAGGATGGGAACTGATAAAAGTATTAAAATCGTAAATAAAATCAGTGTTGCAAGACCCAAGACCCCGGGCTACTCTTACACCCAGAACAGTTTATCCATGGGGAATATATTTAACTTTATACAAGAAAAAAGGATTTCATTCATGAAAGAAGCCAAAAAGAAGAAAATATTAAATTGGAAGCTTGATCTCCCCAGGCAGCTTGATCTCTCCCAGCCCCGGCATCAATCCTCATGGAATAGAATCATAGTGTGCTTTGGGTTGGAATGCACTTTTGAAATCACCAGGTTCCTACCTCCCTGTCATAGGGGAAATCTATAGATCTGCTAAGTAACACTAACCAGGGAAAAAGTAATTTAATAGCCAGATTTTTGCTTGTCGTTCAGTTTTCTTTACTGTAAGAGGGGGAAAGATTCTGCTACATTTCATGTAAACCTCTTTCGATAAGATTAGTGTTTTCCCAGCTGCTATCTCAGCTTCTGAAGAGATTGAAATGCAAAGAATGATAACAGCAGTTACATCTGCAGAACATTTGCTGCCTTGAGAGAGCTGACCCTGTGGCTGGTCTGGAGCTGCAATCAAGAAAATGGAGGTGGAACAAGCAGAGTTAAAGGCAAGTACAGGCAAATGTATAACAAGTTCCTTCTGTCTATAGCTTGTGCTAGTTCAGGAAGGCCAGCAATGACATAGAAGTGTGGTTTTGTACAGTGCTTTATAATTCCTGTGGATGCTATAATTGCTAATTATAATATGTCCTATTATAATTAGGACATATGGTCCTAACGAGGAACACATCAACAACAAAGTATTATAACCTGCAATCATTTCTTTCCTTGCTCAACTGCTAAAACATCTGTGTTAGGTAAATGAATTTTTCTGCCTGACTGTGGATGCTAGAAAGCAATCAGAAGACATTCTTAATTTTACCTGAAAACCTGCTTTCTTTGTTGGTAGGTAAAGTGAGTAGATCAGTAAGAAAAAATCTGCATCATTTCACTGACATAAAAGTGGTTTCTGAGTTGTTTTAATGAGCTAAGAAACTGGCCTGTGCACCCACGTGAGGAATCCAAAGGCGTAGGGGCCAGGAGAACCTCTTCGACAGTGAGAAGATGCTGTGAGTAGTCAGAATTGCTGTTGAAATGGTGAAAACTGTCTGCAGTTATACAAGAAGTGAAAATTTTATCTAACAGCTCAGGCATCACCTAATTTTGGTGTTACCAGAGTGATTTCATATTATTTCAGATTTCATATTATTTCATATTAGCTCAACCGTATGTTATTTCATTTTAGCTCAAATGAAGTGCTCAATGTAGTATTCTGGCTGACTCTTTGAGATAGATCTGTGACAAGAAAAGGTAATATATTTGTCTAAATTAATAAAACTGGCAGGAAATTAGGAACTGAAGGTGACCTGTGGAACCGAATTGACTGCAGAAACCAGTTGATACTAGCTGACTGCTGAATCAGGCTCAGCCAGCTGACATTTTGAGTTCAATTTACACCCGTTAAAAAAATTTTGCCTTAAAACAAAAAGCTTGAGAGAGAAGGAATTGGAGGAAACAATGCAATGTGTAACAGCAGAAGTCTGCATTTCATTTCCACATTTTTCTTCAGGGAAAGAAGACTGTGTGTCACTCACCTGTGGCCAGTGCTCAGACCCAAGGCAAACATGAGAGTCTGATGGGATGTAGCTGTCTGCAGACTGAACAGAAATGACACCCTGGAAGTAAAGGAGCTGTTTTCTAGCCTTCCAGTGGTTCAAACAAAGACAATTGAGATGAGAAATCTCTGAAATCACTTTAGCTTTATTGAGCAGTTTGGAAATCTTGAGTAAACCAGGAGATTTCTTAGCAGTTGCAGAGGCAGTGGGAGAGCACACAGCAGTGTGAGCAAAGGAGAGACCTCACAATGTTTCCAGAAGGTGCTCTTTTAAAGCCTCCAGCCTGTGACCATGTCACAGTCTTCACAGCCTTTTTTCAGAAAAAGGAACGTTTCAGCGCTCAGAGAACAGGTTGTTAGGAAATTAGCACCTTTCCAATGGCAAGATGCAGGAATTTTATGGAAAGGAGTCTGTTGGGGAGGCCAGTGGGATGGTTTTAATTGCAGTAAAGCCCGTGCTTTTTGTGCCAGGTATCAGGAAGGCTGATGATCTTCATGCAGCACACGGGCTGCATCACATCAAGAGAGAACCTAATGCGTAAAGCATGAGGCAGCAATCTGGAGGACATAAACTCTAATTTTCATTTGATTGGACATGTAGTCAAGATCATGACTACATCTCTTGATCCTGCTAGTCAGTGGTGGTATTTCTGCACGTCCTGGGATTACATAGACAGTAAATTCCACAGTGGTGTGACAGCTCATGCATCCAGACTGCTGAGCCCATGACTTTTAACATTGTGCTAGTGCTGTGGTACTCACCTATTGCTCCTCCTTGTGAACTCCTTTGAGAGTTAAGGAAACTGTTTTTCTCTTTTTACGTGAAAGAAGGTTGCACCAAGGTGCGTGTTGATCTATTTTCCTGGGTAGCAAATGTTAGGACGAGGGGAAAAAAACAGGTTGTGCAAGGGGAAGTTTAGATTGGATGTTGGGAAATATTTAATCACTGAAAGGGTTGTCAAGCATTTGGAACAGGCTCCCCAGGGGAGTGCTTGAGTCACTATCCCTGGAGGGATGTAAAAGCTGTGTAGATATGGCACAAAGGGACATGGCTTCATCACGGACATGGCAGTGTTGGGTTAACAGTTTGACTGGATGATCCTAGAGATCTTTTCCAACTTAAATGATTCTGTGATTCTGGGATTCTATTATGACTCATTTGCCACCATCTCATACTGCTGGCATTTTTTCAAGTGCATGGTAAGTGTGTCTGCCTCCAAAAGGCTCCTATTTTATAGACAATAGATGGATGGAATGGAACGGAATCTCAGTGCACAACCTAAGGAAACAGCTTTTCTCATGCAGACATAGAGCAGAGCTTTAAATGCAGGTATCTGAATTCAATTTAGTGTTTGAGCTGATGGCATTTTCAGCCTGACTGTATTTCTTCTTGCTTCTGATTCATTGACTTCTAGGGAAAATCTGGGAAAAAGAGGGTACTGAAAGCAGTTGAATGAACCTGACAATTAAGGTCAATTTATAAAAACCTCTTGAGAAGATGTGACAGAAGAGCTTTTTGTACCTTTGGAAATGTATAATTTCCAATGACAAAGCTAAATGGACAAAATAAGAAGCTGGGATAAGATTGGAAGGCACAGCTGTGACATCTGTATGTGTGCACAGCTAAACACTTGGTACCACAACCCTTTCAGAATGGAACTCATCACCTAACCCCTCTTCATGGTTGGACTCAATGATCTCAAAGGTCTCTTCCAATCTAAAATATTCTAGGTTTTCTTTCTGGTCACTCACAAGCCACTCCACTCATTTATCTCTTGATGCAAGTAAGTAAGCAATCCTAGCTTATCCCACTTACTAGGAAAACAGAATAGGTTTTTACTCTCAGTTATCTGGAATTGACCATGAGAAATAAAATGAGATGAAGTACTGAATATAGAAAAGCGAGGTCATGAATCACTTTATGAATTCAAAACCCCATCCACAGATAGCACTGTATGTAAACTTACAATCTATTATCATTTCCCCACCTACCCCCCTGTTATTTCCTGTTTGAACAGATATTTTTCCAAGTAATTTTCAGCTTCTTCCAAAATAATCTGTGTCTGTGTTGTGATTGTCTGTCTTAGTTCTGACTCCTTTTTGCACAGTTGAGGTCTTGTGCAAGTCTTCACTGCAGCACGTCATGAACTTTACAGTATTATTCATATACACAGTATCTGTGGTGATGGGTAGGCTTCCCAGGTACTGTCTGGTAACTTGCTTGAAGGTGGGTAGTTGACCCTGACTCACGCTAGCAATTGGCGTGAACGCTCTAAACTGGTCCTTTAACCATATTTGTTGGGTTCATGGGGGTTGCCTGCCTTGGCATCGAGAGAAGAACTTTTCATTGTGCACCATTTTCGTTGTTCTTGCTTTGCCCTGTTAAAAGGAACTGCTTTGCTACCCCAGACCCTGCACACAGTCTGGCACTATCATCGACAGCACCTCCTCAGTGTTGCCTTCAAAACACCTGATAGCTGGCTGTCATGATTCTAAGCCCAGCTGGAGATGAAACACGATGCAACCACCCACTCAACCCCATGACATTTCCCACCTCCCCAGTGGAACGAGGAGGAGGATCAAAATAAAATTTGTATCTTGAGATTAGAACAGTTTAATAAGTGAAAATAAAGTAAGAGACAGTAATAATGGGAAATTATAATAATAATGATAACAAAATGGAAAAACAAGTGTTGCAGAAAGGAATTGCTCACCACCTGCTATGCTCCCTCCCAGTTCCTTCTGCATATTCCCTCAGTGGCAGAGCATCAGACAAGGAAAAAAAAGTCCTTGATTTAGAATAAACAAGACTTAGCAGAAGCCCAAAACATCAGTGTGTTATCAACACCATTCTCATTCCAAATCCAAACGCAGCACTGTAACAACTACTGGGAATAAACTGACTCTACCCTAGCTATAACCAGGACACTGGCGTATGCAGCGTGGCTTGAACTTGAAGTCAGTATTGATGGGACACCCATGTATGTCAGCAGAAGGCTTTCCAGAACAGGAGAAGATGTGGTAGTGTGTTCATAGGGTGTCTGAGACTGGCTGCCAGCAGTTGCTACACCTCCATGTTTACGTCATAATGATGTCACCACAGGATGCCGTCCCACCAGAAGAACAGGGCCCACCACATAGTTTCTGCTGACACTGGCCAGAGCATCCTTTCCCACAAGTTGAAAGGGTTCATGTCCACAGACTTGGCTCTGAGAGACCCCTGGAAATTATGGCTATAAGTCTTCATAAACTCTCATAATGCATCAGTGTAGCACAAAAGTATTGCATGTGGTAAAATAAATCCCATGTCTTTGTTCCAAGTGTCATGTTGAAATGTTCTAGAAATACTCCACTTATTACTAGTAGGAAAATGGTGTACATTGTTTAAAGCTTCATTTAAAAATTATTTTCTCTTATCAGTCTGAATTTCTGAGGTGCATGGCCACCAGCTAAAACAGTTTTAAAAGCTGAGTTTTTAAACTCTGAATGGTTCAGAGCTTGTTTTACCTTTTGAACTGATGTTCAGGCATGTTTGTCCAATATGTATGGCACTATAAAGATGTACTTAACACCACTGTTACAGGTGAAAAAACATTGCATATTATCAAGTCTGCCTGCCACTGCACATTCAACTCTGCCGTAATCACCTGGTCCTCTAAAGGGGTTTCTTGCCACCTTGAGTAACCTTTAAATTCCTGGTTTGAAAGCCAGATTGCCAGGTTGCCACTTGCCCTCTGTTCAGAGTAACAATTTATATCTGCCAAGTCTTCTGCCTTCCCAGGAACACAATGAATGTATTTCAAAGGAAGCAGTGATGCAGGCATGTCTGCAACCTACGATTGTGTTAGAAATGCCATGTTTGACAATCATTTGAGCTCATGTACAGAAAAACTTTAAAAGAGCATGTAAGGGGAGTTGTTAGTTAACCTCCTTCAATCTTTTCCCCCAGAATGTCTTTGTCCCATCTATGTCCATTCCTCTTTCTGTGACTGTGCCAGGCCCCGGACATGAATGTCAGCAAATCATGACATACTTCTTACTTCTTCCTCCTTAGTCAGTCATCTGGAGCTTTTTGAAACTTTCCATTAGGTTAGAAACTTTCTATAAGGTCACTGACTTAAGGATAAGGAAACAAATTTTGCACAAGCCTGCACAGCGTAGTGGTCATACAGGTAGCTTTAAGAATGACCTGCAACTTGGGAAAGGGGAGCTCATCCAGACCACCTTCTCTCTCTGTGTGAAACTTACTGAAAATTGCACTTTCCAGTTCTTAGGCCCATTGGCCAGTTCTCCCAGCTTGTGTGGTCTGTGTCAGAAAGACTTTAGGGGCTTTTTGTTGTGGCGTGTCCTCCCTCACCACCATCCTCTTCCTCTGACACTGGCTTTTGTCTGTTTTCCATTTTCATGTGCATTGTGGTCTGTGTGAAACCCACCCAAAGTCTTCCCAAGCCATACTGTACAATCCCCCAGCTCGACTGTGGCTGGATGCTGGCCTCTTGGTTCAGCTCAAAGATTTGATTTCTTCTGTGCCTTCCTGGGGTTGCACAGGGAGCACCCTGAGCTGCCTTAGAGGATGGGTGCACAGCCCAAGTCATGCTGTATCTTATTCGTGTCTCCCTTTCCCATAATGCCCACTCTCCTCCTGCCCTCCCCCTGAACTTTGAAGGCTTGTCCAGCTGCTTTGTAAAGCAGGGTGGGCACCGAACATCTGTTGTACTTTTAATTGCTTTCTATTCACAGTCAGAGTTCAGTTATTAATGTCCCTAGCTCTGATTAAAGAATGATTTCTACTGGTTATAAATCTCCTACATTCTTAGGAATATATGCATGTATATTTAATTTATGTCTTTATGTATCTATATACAGAAATATTTGTGCTATACACAGGTATGGTGGAGCCAAGACACAGGCAAACACAGTCCAGTATGAAAACATCAGGGGCACTACAGTTAAACAAATGGAGGCTATTTGCCATGAAATTGCAGCTGAAAGATGTGGATCCTTGCATATTTAATGTATGGGCTTTCTTGCTATGAAATTCTTATAGAGTAGATAGGAAGGGAGGGACATCTGGTGCTGCCAACCAGTCAGAGGGCAGCCTGTGAGCACTTGGGGTATCAAGTGTTTCCAAATTGTGACAAAAAGAGGTGGAGCACACAAACTTCAGGACTGGAAGAGGGGAGGGATCTTTGGGACATGTGGCTGCATGCAGGATAAGAAGTGTAATTGTAGTACTTTGGTGTGTCCTACCTTGTTATTCAAACGGTTAACCTCTTGATTCCAGTTGCTTTTCAAGCTGCCTCTTGGGAAAGGGACATGTTTCCATAATTTTTATCAGCAGAATTCCAAAGGAGTGTGAGAGAGAAGTCGGTATTTTTTTCTGGGACAGAGTTCATCTGACCTACTTTGCTACTTTAGGCTGACGATAAAGTGAGTCTCACTCACATGGAGTCACCTACTTGCTAGATATTTAAAGTTATGTAAGGTGAAACGTCTTAGCCCTGGGAAACTACCCAGGAATGAGACCTCATTAACACCTCCACTGCAGGAAAAAGTATGAATGAGTTGTAGCACTCTGCCAGACAATCAAGGATACCTCCAGGATACAAAAAAAAATAGAATAGTAAGTTGTTATGATTTCAAGAACAGTTTTAAGCTGCAGAAGTTTGTATCTCAGGAAAAGGGCCTAGGACATTTCTGGCTATGAAAATATGTATAACAAATCCTGAGACACCTTGGTGCTTGTGTAGATTTATTGTACATGAAAAAAAAAGCAGCTACATTTAGTCTGGGGTCTTCAGGTTGCCTCCTGTACCTCCTTTCACTCAAAGCCATTTAGGGAACACTCCGGCCAAGCTAACTGTGGTTAGAATACAAGGTCTCTGTAGGAGACTGTGAAGTCTCTTGGGATCCCTTAATTGCTTGAGTATGGCATGAGTAAGGCACAACAATGACTTTTCTTGTTTCGTCTCTTATCTTCATTACCTTTCACCTAGAGCTTAAGGCAGAAAGTCAAGCGTGCAACTAAGGGAGTTTCACAGGTTTCCTAAGAGTGAAATGGGGAAGACAGTTATTAATTTTTTTAACATTCCCCAATCTTATCACATGCTGTGTGCTCTATGGAAGCTAATAGCATGCTCTTTATCTTTTAACTAATGCTTGTTATTTTTAAAAATCTTGCAGCTGATGAATGCCTGCCAGGAGACAAATTTTTTCTGCACAGTGGTAAGGAATATTATTCTTTTGTTGAATCATAAGCCTTTAATGTCTGCCAACAGACTGTGAACCAGCTGTCGGCAAGGTGTAGAGCAGAGTCTCTCCTTTTGGTTCTAGATTGTGGTTGGAGGAGGAAATACAAGCTCTACAAAGGACAGGATGTTTCCAAATTACGATAGTGGTGGTGGTGGTGGGGTGCGTGTTTTTTTTTCTGGTTTGTATTTTTGGGGTTTTTGGGGAGAGGGGACTGGGGGTTTGAGGTGTTTCGCGGTTGGGTTTTTTTTGTTTGTTTGTTTGTTTTGGTTGGTTGGCTTGGTTTTGTTTTTTTTCTGCATGTTATTGCAGAAACGTGTTTACAAAATGAATGTATGTAGGGAAGTGCACTTTCAATCTCATGGTTGTATTAAATGTTTTTGACAGAATGTGGTCTCTTGCTGCTTCCTGCATAAACAGACCAAAGATCATTAGACAGAAATGAGTTATATGAAGCAGTAACAAAATTGTAATGCACAGTGACATCTCTGGAAATAAGCAACTATAAATTAATTTAAGTTCTGTCTTATACTGAGGGTATGAATTAGAGTTCAAGATGAGTAAGGAAGTAAGACTTTTCAGTTATGCCCTCAAGATCATAAATCTTGGAGGCTCAAGCTATCCCTCATATAAAGTGATGCTGACACAGAGGTAAGAAATTAAGACTAAGCAGAGAAGAATGAGAGAAGACCCTTAGGTCTTAGAAAAGGAGGTCTCACAGAGCAGTTATATGGCTTTTCTGGGGAGGAAGATTGTGCCTTTACTGTATGCATAGAGTGGTTTGATGACTGCCTGATGAATCTCATGGTGTACCACTGTGTGGTATTTTAATGACAGTCTGCTTCTGGTGGAATAGATCATCATCCTTCACTAAAGGAGGCACACAGGGCTGCCTACCCTCCTAGTGTAGCAAACTTCAGTGATGTATTCCTCTGTGCATGATATTTTGCTCTATTACTGCACTGGAGCTTTTTGTTCATGTAAAAAAGAAAAAGCTCTCTCACTTCAGTTACAGTCAGACTCCTGACATGTGAGGTCTGTTCACGTCACCCCAGCTTGTGATACTTTTTGGAGAAGCATCACTTACACAGAAACAGTCACTCAGTCACTTTCAGGTCTCAAAAGCTGTGCTGTGTGCCGGGGTCACTGTTGATCCACACGAATCCCTTCCTTGGAACTGTTCAATCTTGAAATACGCACACAGGATTTTGGAAGCCCACCACCTTGGTTTTTACAATGCTTTGAATAGATAAGGGATGAATATTTTTCAGTCTTTTCCCTGACAATTAGAAGATTTATCCTTGCCCCTTTTGTGTGTTCCTTGACCTGTTCTTTTGTTTTTGTCTTGATTTGCTTCACTTTGAAAAAAGAAAAACAGCTTTCAAGATCAAGAATAGTAACCCGTGAAGAGCCTACTGTGTCCAGAAGCAGCACATCTCCACAGTTTGCTACTGAGACTTCCCTGTTCTGTCCTGCCATCTGAGACCTGTGAACCCTGAAAACCCTAGTACCTTTGGTTGTATTTTTTGCTGCTGGAACTCCTGTGGACAGTAGCTGGTTTTTACCTTTCTCTCTGGTATGCAGGTTTGTCAAATGACTGTGACTCATGTCTTCCTTGACTACAGCCAAGCCTTTAATGGTGGTTTTCTGCCACTGGGAGTGTTCAGATCTCACTGCTATGTGGCTTTGTAGTAAGTGCAGAAGTAGAAGTTGTTGCGATCCGGTTTAAACTCAGAAAAGCGAAGAAAGCTAAGTCTCTGTGCATAAACTGGAAAGAACTTAGAAGGTTCAAAATATTCCCAGAAACAAGATTAAAACCAAACGAGGTTAGATGTTGTTGCCAAAAAATTGATGTATTTTATTGAATAGTAGAGAGGCAAAGAGAAGGGAAGAGAAAAGAAAGAAATAAGGAAATGGAAAAAAGAAGTGTGCATGGGGGGTTGGGGGAACAGGAAGAGGTGACCGGGTTAGGTGGAAGCATATCACCCATCCGAGGGTCCCAACGACGTCTCATTGCTCTCCTCCGTCTGGTGGTGAGGGTCCCCTGCCGCCGCCATGGCCACGCCGCCACACGCTGCCACACACCGCACGCCATCACATGCCACAGAGTACAGAATCCCATGGATTAATATACACTTTGGGCCAGGTGGGAACGCCCACGTCTCCTTTGCAAGGGCTAGCTTGACCCACTGTCCCTTGCAACACTGAGGGTCTGTTGCATCATGTCTGGTGCTCTGGTGCAGGGTCTGGGGACCCCTTTGAGGGGAGCCCCTTTGATGGGCCATGACACCCCCTCTGCTGTGGATAAGCCTCCCCCCCCTCCTCCCCCCCACCCCGTGAGGACCCTTCAGCTGGGCTCCTCTGCACAGTGGAGGATGGGCAGTCACGGCACCTCTGACCAGAGGCTTTTCTTAAGATACCCAAGTCCTTTCCTCCCCACTCCCTTTGCTTCAAGGGCCTGTGCAAGCTTGGCAGCTGATTGCCCTGGGGCCGTGGTCTCCACCTTGGAGGTGTTAAGCCTGTGCTTTTCGAATGTCCCCAGCCCTGAGTTGCTACTTTATCTTATCTTCATCAGCGAGCAGTGTAAGGCCTCAGTCAGGACCCCATTCAGGGTGTGTTGGTCTTCTCTGCAGCTTTTGTAATACAGTTTTAAAGGTCCTTCAAGAAAATGCTTAAGTCATAATTATAATATTTTAGTCTCTGACAGAAGTACATCAGGGCAGATGTACTGCAAAGTCGCATCCGTAGCACCGTCTCCTGTCCATTCCCATTATATTTCCCATTACTGTTCCCTGCACATATTTGGGTGCAGGTGTGGTCTGGTCACCATACGGACAGGGGTGTAGTGCTGAGGAGTCAGAGCAAGCTGTCTTCTTACCTCTCAGCATCCTCACCAGATGGCAATTGCACTCCTGTGCTCACTTCAGAGAATAAAAAGCACTTTTCGCTTAACCTGAAATGAAATTCTCAGCACCGTGAGGTGGGGAGTCTTGCAGAAGCTTCTCTCCAGTTGGGCTGAGAGAGGCCAGTGAATCCTAAACACTTTGATGTTTTTGCATACCCCATTTTCAGCACTGGAAGTGTTAGACTTCCCTGATATTGTTGCGGTCTCATGACTGAGTAATATCCCTATGAAGCTGGAGAAGACCTCACAGTCTTAGTAAGGCTGTCTCTTTTTCCTTTCTCCTCTTATTTAAAATCTCTGTAAGACACTCTGTGCTCTGCCATTTTGTGGGGGTTTTTTTCCCAGTGAAATAATTCCATTCCAAGATGGTTGATCATCTTAATTAGAAGTCTGGGTTGGTAAGTAGAGCTTGTTCTAGATATTTACCAGCTGTGCCTCAGAAACAAAGGTACAGGATTTGGAAAGCACATGACAATGCTTCCGTGTAGCTGTAATCACAATAGGCCCTGTGCAAATGAACCCTGCAATCTAGTGAATCTTGTTTGACCAAAAAGAGTCAGAAAGCAAAGCCAGAGCACAAAGATGATATGCGAAGGGTTGATCAGTGAGACTGGGACAGAGAGTGAATTAAAAAATGTGCAGCCTCTGTCTTCTCTAGTGATGAACTGAGATGAGGCAAAATGTGCAAGCGAAAGGGTGCCTACACCTGAAGTGTCTGAGAGAGGAACCTACTTGTGCCTGTATTGGGCCCTCAGGGCCTGACATCCACACACAATTCCAGGCCATCCCATGGTTGTCATAAAGTAGATTTTACTTGGACCTCAGCTGCGGAACTAGTGCCTGATGAAGCGTGGCGTAATGTTTGTTATCCTTTTGTCCCCCCATATGCCCATCATTCTGCAAAGGGCTTTCCTTCCTCACTCCAGAAGCCACCAACAGAGGATACCCGTGGATCTTTGCCAGCCTCCCAGCTCTTTCCACAGGCTATATAGCTCTGCTCACTTTTCAGCTATTTGGTGAAATCTCAACTCTCAGTTTCTGTAGCTGCAATAATTAAATGCCTCCTGCAAGTCATCTGCCCTGGCAAATTCCCCATCCTGCTGCGTTCGTCAGTAGGATGTCATCCAGACCTTGTTCCATTCACAGTACTCTTCTATTAGATGATGGCTTCCTTCGTTCCAGACTCTCCCTGCCCATGCAGGACCAGATATGATGACAGAAGTTTTTTCTACAGCAGTGCATCTACATAGTTCAATGCTTCCTCCAGCTTTCTCTGGATGGTGGCCCTCCAGCACAGTTCACAGCCCAACAAAACAACTGTTGTAGGTTTTACTTGGTCTATATCTTCCTGCATTCAGAGGCTTACAGATTAGATACATGTTCTTAGGTTCTGATTTCTCCAGTTGTGCAAGACAAAACGAATGTTTTCATTAGTTTTTGTGGGTCATACCTCAAGCATAAGACCCTTCCACTTAAATCTGTGGGAATACCATGTCATTTTGAGAGACACAGGTTAATCAGGGTGTGCTGCCTGCATTGTTCTCTTCCTGTTTGGCAGGGTTTTGACGGAGTCTAAAGCTCAGTCTGAAAGAAGAAATGGTCTGAATCTCATGGAAAAGACAATATGAAGTAGTCAGCATGGAAAAGGCAGTGATAACAGGCTCTGGCAGACAGAGCAATTCTACCCAAAAATTCTTCACAGGTGGCATATATACAGACAGAAGCAACATGTGTGGTTCCCTGGAGCAAATTCAGTCATAAATGAAAAAATTGATTTGGGTCCATGCCACGATGGGGAAAAAGAACTAATGAGACTCAGAAGTCTACTTATGCAGAGAGCATCCTGTCTCTGGGACACCTTCAGCTTAGGGGAAGTACTTTGACAAAGAACTGTAGGATAAAATTTCCTCCATCTAAATGAACAGAGAATACTTCAATGACAAAAGCTTCACACAACTGTATTTCTCAGGAAAGTTACACAACTTTTTTAATGCTTTGTATGCCAGTTGCTTATTTCCTGAGATGGCTTCAATTTCCTTTAGAAATGCACAGGTGAATTTTTGTGGGAGTCAAACCCTAGAAGGTGCATGACCCAACAGATCTGTGATGCCTAGAGTGAGAAAAATTACCCCTAAACTTAACAACATTGCAGGTAATTATAGGCTCTGATGACCCCTTGTAAATGACAGAAACAGGGTTGTGCTATTCAACACAACAGACACAGTGTGTAGCAAAAAGATTCACTATGCTTGTGGTAATAAAGCTCAGTCAGTGAGAGGAGATGCTGATCACCCTGTGCTGACCAAGAGCACCTCTACCGTTTTCGTTTCCCATCCTACTTCCTCATTAATTCCAGGTGCTTCATATTTTCCTACTTTTCTGCATCAATTAGGTCCTCATTAGGCCTGTTCTATGTGATTTTTCTGCTGGTAGAGGAATGATATTAATGAGAGAAACTGCCATTTAATTTCAGTCTCTCATTATTTCATAAGTCATATATCCATGGAGATTTTTTCTTCAGTAGATTGAGGTGGATTGATTTCTCTTGAGCACTGTTGGCTTTTGAACCCTGGAATTTGCAGGAATTTTTGCCATGATGCTGCAGAAAAGGTGAAATATAAGAGCTTTTATTATTGTGTACAATCTTTGATTAGGAGGATAGTTACTATTCATGAGCTGGCTGTAGTCAGAACGAATTGTTAAGGTCTGGAGAGAGAAAGCTGTTTGTATAGGTTGCAAACAGAATTTCACAGCCTTAAACTTTCTTTTTTATTGTTTTTTAGCAATAACTATGTAAGATTACTTTTTATTCATCTCTTAACAGCCCCACATCTGATCTGACTGGGTACCTTTCCTTTGATTCAGTTGAATTTCCTCTTTCTTTTATGTGACTGGGAATTTAGAAAACACATGCATTTCTCTGTGCTGACTCACACTCATTTCTTTAGCTGTCTTCCAAGGATGCAGTCAAAGATAAGGTCAAAATTGCTTTTGTTGTTCTATTGAAAGCCTTAAGTGCTAGGCTGGATTGAAAGATGTAGTCTTCAATTCTGTAAAAACCTCTTTCTTCTTTAATTTTCAGCCTGTTCCTTGCCCTGGAAAACTTTCCAAAGAACTGAGTTTGACTGTTTTGTGTGATAAGGTGCAACCTCCTCCTGAAGTCTGAGAGTTGGGAACAATACCTAATGGGATTGTGTGACAATTATGACACCTTCCTGCTCAGCAAAGAAATAAAGAACAACCATTTATTTGAAACTTCACATGAATGGATATGAAAATTTTTATGGTGAATTACTGTCAGTTATATTATCTTTTAATTACTGTCACATCCTTTTGGATGAGTTGTTTTATCACTACAGTTTTTTTCTGCAGGTTGGAAACTTTTGATGATTTAATTAATTCTTCTGTTTTGTGTTTCTGTCCTACATGATTTTACCTTGGACTAAATTTCTCTAAGAAAGTTCACTTGCACCAGAAGCAGAGGAATATTTATTATTAAAGCATTCTGAAACATGCTGGCTACGTTTCAATTTTAGTTGCAAACACATTTACATTAACTCTGTGGTGTAATTTTTACTAGATTGCCATGCCCTTTTTTGGTTATAGTTTAGAAAAATGTTTCTAAGTGTCTGAATGTTAGAGGTGTTTGTTAATTGGCATTATGCATAGCTTTTTTTTTTTTTTAAGAATACTTAAGTAATTTAGTTCTGCTTAGTTTTGTATGTGACTGTAAATGAAACTAACTCATTACACAGTTTTCTAGTTCATGCCAACAATCCCTAAAAAGCAGAGTGGCATTTCTGGATGTTGAAGAAAATGAAATCTTGAAAAAAATAGAGGAGTGTCACTTATTGCACTAAGATTGTTCTCTCCAAAATAAATTCTTCCTCACCTAAAGCATTTCAATTAGAAATGTGGCTATTCTGACCCATAATAAAGGACTTCCCTTCTTCTCACCTGTCTTACCAGTTATGTCTCAATAGTCACAGGATAGCTTGTGTCAGTAATTGCAGTCTTAGAAAAAATCTCCTCCTGAAAGAGCTGTGGATGACTCACTGGCTTAAATATACTCTCTGACTCAACCGATAGCACTCTGGTGATGTGCACAGACTAAGAAGTAGAGCCTTTTCCCAGGAGCCTGGGAGTCTGGGGGAAGGTAAGAGTGATGTACCCATGGTAAGACTAATGGGAGAAAAGCTGGAAGAGAAAAGAAGAAAACAGAACAAAGAACGAGATACAACTGAATCTCTCAGAAGCTGCCCATCCGAACTTCACATCTGTTCTTCACATGCTGAAGTAGACATCTGAGATTCCAGACAGACTTCTGAAATCCCAACAGGATTAAGGTATTTCTCTGGAATACCCTCAGTTTTGGACGATTTGCATAAAGCAGTGTGCTTCAACTCTCAGCCTGGCTCTGAGGTGTTCTCACAGTGCGTAGCCTGGTTTCTTTTGGTTTGTGTTCCGTGGTGGCCAATTGTTCAGGTACTGCTATGCACGCACCTGGGAGACTGGAGCCCTGAGTGAGCAAAGCACCTCCAAATACACCCTTCTGAAAGAGAGCAGTACGAGCCTGCACACTGCCCATAATGTTTGGTACTCTTTCACGTTGCTCAATCAGTTCTTCTTGAGAAACGACTCATACCTAGGGAAGGAATGGATCTTTTCTTGTTGCATGTGCTGCTCATGCTTCATAGATAGGCTGAAAGAATGATCCAGCTCTGCTCATGGCTGCCATAAGCTTGCACTCGCTCTTTTACAACAGACATTCCTGCAAAGCTTTAAATTTCCTCATCCATTTAGAGCAGACAGTGCTTCTCATTTGATTTTTCTCCTTCTGAGCGTTCCAGCTGTGAGAGAATTTAATAAGCCATATACTTGAATTTGTCCTAGAAAAGATGGGTTTGGAGCTGCCCTTTCATTTTCAGACTGTGACAGTTCTCATCTGGAAAATCTTTTTATATTTCTTGATAACTTCTTTTATACTCATACAGTAGTCACTGCCAATTATGCTCTTCTCAGCTATTACTCTGGGAAGTGTTTATCCATGGCTTTGAAACTCAGCTGGATGTATGGCTGAGCTGAAATATAGAAAATTGTGTCCTTCTCCATGAGATCACAAGACTGGCTTATGGCTTGCAACTTTTACAGAGGTCGACCTAGTTTTATTTGCCTTATGGCTTTATGGCTTTAGAGCTCTTGGATATTGTTGAGTCATGTTATCTGGCTCTGTGCTATGATCCCAAAGGATGGATAATATTGTAATTTGTGTAAAATTGGATTTTTTAAAATGTATTAATAGCAGTTCAGCAGCTTTAAGAGAAAAGATCAATGCTCACAGAGCTGTCAGCAGTTGCAGACGTCATTTCCAGGGTTCTTGAAGACGCCACTGAGTCTGACAACTTGCCTAATAAATATGGTCCTAAAAGCTGAAAAAATAAAAGCTCGGGTTAAAAAACAAATAAAAAGGAAGAGAAGCATTTTAGAAGTTGTCAACGCTCTTGTTTAAAGTGAGAGACAGCAGATGGGCATTTCTTAAAGTCTGTGTGTCTGTTCGAGGACTGGGTTTCCTTAACTAAACTGAGAAAATACCTGATCCTGTGTACACCATTTCTCTAGCAATAGGAAACCAGCCTAAAAGCAGACCCACATATCTGCTACAGATCTGAAAGGGACAATACTGAAAGGGACAACACAGGGACCTGTCTCTCTCCTGCCTGTGGATCACTTCTTGCTACTTAGCAACATTTGCCTTGGTCCAGGTTCAGGTAACTGTTTGTAGAATACCTTGAGCTCCTGGGCACCTTGTCACTCACTCCTGTCTACCCAAGCCTCACAATTCACGGGTCTCTGTAAAGTGTTCTTCATGCCCAAGAAGAACAGCAGCCATTTGTTACTCCTTTGCATAGGATCTGTTTAGTGCAATGTACAGTACAGAGAAGGGGAATGATTCGAGATCTGTGAGGGCTTTGGCAATGAGTAAACAGTTTGCTACTACTGGGGAAAATAGTAAATGCACTGCACCATCGAAAAGAGAAAACTGAGAAGATATTTGAGATGGTTCTGTAGATTCTTATGTAGTTTGGCAAAGGTGAATGGAGTTTGACTATTCACTCCCCTTCAAAACAGAAAGTTACAGAGCAACACGTGATATTAGAAGGAAGGAGTTTCAAAACAGAAGGATTTCTCTTGTTCTTTATGCAGTTTACCATTAATCAGTATAACTCCTTGCCGCAGGATACTGTGACTGTTAAAAGTTCACACAGGTTCAGAAGACAACCTGACAAATTCACAGAAAAGAAATTAATTGGGGGCTGTTGAGTATAAAAACATCTCCTTTGGCTGGGGAAGTCCTTGAACTACAAATTGGTCATGATTAGGAGAGTATTGCTCCATGCTTACCCTGTTCTGCTCTCTCCAATACATTTGCTCTTGTCTAGTGTTACAGACAAGCTGGGCTAAATGGTCCTTTGAGTTAGACCAAAAATGGCCATTTTTATGTTAAAAGAAGAGATTGTGTGGACAGTGTTGACAACCTAGTCCTTAAGATTTCCACAATGTTGTAGGTCTCCTCAAATTTGAAAAGCTGGGTATTATTTGTCGTAGAGAAATAAGGCGCAGTATTTTGCTCTCTCTTACCATGTTGCTGATTGCAACTATGTGATCGTTGTTCGCTTAGTAAATACAAAACAGTTGTTTCTTCCCTGCTTCAAAGTATACTCAAGTAGAGAGATGACCACCTTATCCTGCTGCCTGAACACCTTCCAGCTGTGCACTAACTCACATAACTCATGACCAGGGGGCAGCTGGGGGAAGGGCTGCATCTATTCTGCTGAGCCCAGTTCTCAAGTGTTACTCTCTTTTGCCTTTCTTTTGGAGAAGTTCACTAATAGAGATATTTAAAGCCTTTTCCCATGCTTGTAGAACTCCCTTAAAGGATAGGTTGATTTTGCTTGTTTTTTCTTGGTTAATTAATGTGCCTCTAAGTCTCTGCTTTATGAAACTCAGCTTTTCTCCTATCATGTCTTTTGATGTTTCTGTTTTAAATTTCCAATTGTTCCGCTGCTGTGTCCAGGGATCAAGACTTACATTTACCTTTTAATTTCTAGCAACTTCAGGATTTTTCTTTTTGCATTTTAAATACAAAAAGAAATGTGACTGTTCTGACCCACAATTTAGGACTTTCCCCTACTCTCACCTGTCTTACCAATTGTGTCTCAGTATTTACAGTATAGCATCCTTGCTTATGTCAGTAATTGCAAACTTAGAAAAACATTTTTCAGCCACCATCTTATTCTCCAGTGTAAAAGGGTTATTTGCTCTGAAAATTCCATTTCTGAGCTCTCTTAATGATAGTGACTAGGATTTGCAGTGCACTTTTGGTTGTGTAACACACCAGTGAGGAACCTGGCATAAGTCTTTCTGACTTATGCTGCCCAGCCTTCTTGTCAAAGGAGATTTAAGGTTGCTTTATCACTCCATGAACAAGAGGTTTGTCTTATGCCCTTTACCTCTTTCCTTGGCTACTCCAGCTGAGAGCCTTGTGCTGCTTGATGCACATAACAGGCTGCAGTACAATGTCCTGGAGCTCTTACAGTCTGAGAAAGGCTTGTTTTAGGTGGGGGAGCCAGAAGTAACTGTTGTCTGGTTGGCTGTATATTAAAAAGGATAACCAGCCCTCAGCCCCATGAGGGCAGTCTAGTTGGTAGTTTGGATATCAAGTTCTCCTGGAGTGCAAGAGGTCAGAACTGAATAGTTGTGCGCTCCTCAAGCCGCTCAAGTATGGTTGCACTGGGGAATGACATAGGCAGAGGGAGGTAATATAATCAGACCCAAGAAGTGAGTCTTGCTGACCTGTGCTGGGCCTCCAGCCCTACATGCCCGCAGTGCCTCATTGCTGGGTTAGTTTGGCCTTGTGATGTAGAGGAGCTTGAGTCTGTCTATAGCCCTTGCAGCCAGACTTAAAATGTGGTGAACTAAACTGTGTGGATCATAACGATGATCTAGAACTCCATGGGGCCCTACGGCCAGATTCCATTGAGACTGGATAGCACTGGTCTGTAGTAGTGGTGATGGACATTCAAACCAGACGTGTAGCTCTCTGGGCATCCCCTCACAGAAGAAAAGCCTGTTGTCTGGCAGGATCGAGCACACCTGGGCTTCCAGTAAGCACTGTTCAGAGCCTGCGTTGTGAAAACCTTTCTGTGAAGGTGAGTTGGTGTGCCCTACAGACAATGTCATAAGATTAGAGACCGAATCCAAACTCTCTTATGATAGATAGCCCGTGTTAGAAACTCACCGAGGCCCACTAAGCCTTTGTTTTGCTCCAAGAGCACTGGGAATGTCTGCTGACCTATGCCCACTCCCTCAAGAATGCACATTCATCCCGATCTAGTCACTGCTTTTTGTGCAAAGCACTTGAGGAGTGTCCATACTGCAGTAATGACGCATGGGCAAGGACCTTGCTTATCAGGTGGAAGAATGCAAAGACGTTTATTGCGCAGTGAGAATTCCTTAAATACCAGCACCCAACAGGATATAACATCCTATAATCAAAAAAGATGTCTACCACAGTGTCTCCCAATCACCTGGGGTATTGCACAGATTTTACCTATTATGGTAATAGGCAAACAAGACCCTATAAGGCCACAAACTACAGTTAACACTTCTCATAGGCCCAGTCTGTCCGTAAACCCACAATCCTCTCTCAGTCCATCCCCAGTGACCTGGATGCATTCCCAGGGTCACCTCTGGGCCCAGGATAGAGGCCCTCTCTCTTATCCTCAGGGCCTATCTCTCTTCCAGCACATAGTGCACCCCAGCACATACCAGGAGCCAAACTTCTCATGTTACCACTGGAGCACCTGTCACACTTAAGGTTCATTAAGCAGAAGACATAGATTTCAGTTTTTAATCAAGAGGTCTTGACTCAAAAATATGTAAATGCATCCAATCTTTTCTGCCTTTTCTTGTATTTGGAAGGACTTGAAAGTGAAATTATTACATAGTGAGGAAGGGAGAGGTTAGTACTCCATAAAGATGAAGGCTGCTTTGGATATGTTAGTGCATCCTCCAGGGTGCTCATGACTTACAGCTGAAACAGGGAGTTCTCCATGGACTCTGGCTGCTCAGAAGAAGGAGGCAGTTTTATGTATCTCATTAGCATGCTTAGGGCAAGATTTACATATAAAAGTCTGCCTTGTTGGACAGGAACAACACAAGGTAGCAATATTTTTAATGATAGAAACATCCAGGCACAATCTCCTCAATGTATTTCCCCACAAATCTGCTTCATATCTATAATCTGTTAGATCATCCAGGAGACAGAATGAGTCATGTCAAAGCTACCCTTGTTAAGTTACTGACTCCAAGCAGAGTAGGTGAAGAGTGCTAAAAACAAACCCAGGGAAACAGGCCATTTTCTACAGCTAAGACCTCCTGACAAAAAAGAGTGATTAAGGGTTGATATGAAAACTGAAACTTTCTTTAAATCAAGAAAGATGATGAATCTATGTTGCACTTGTTTAGCTTGGTGTATGAGAACTCTGAAAAGATATATTTGCTGTTCTAAATGTATAGGTCCTGAAAAGCGGTGTGAAGTCCGTATTAAAACTGCTTTCAGCTTCTTGTGCCACAGAGAAGTGATTAATTTTCAGGCCCACCTTATTTTAACCCTGTTGCCTGAATGTCCATGGCAGTGAGAATTAGTTCCCAATTTTTGTTAATGCTATATGAAGACCTACCCTGACTGCTCAAATTCCTCCTCCACAGCCCAAATCTGCAGTAGCTGGCCCATGGATTAGGGCAGTTTTATAGCTGATGGTAGAAAATAAGTACCGTTAAAGACACTGGGAGTTAGAGAAACATTAATTTACCTCTCAGGACAAGTATAGAGGGTTTATTCCTTCTTGTGCTCACTAGAAGTATCTGAGAGGGGCAGATTCGGGCTCAGCCAGAGCCAGAAGCAACATCACTGTAGAAACATAAACACCTTGAGAACACTTAATGCAAAATTTTCAGATTTTTTTTTCCCAAAAATTGCACAACATTTTTTGGTCTGGGCAAAAAAAATGGAATTCAGATTCAAAAACTACTTCATTAAGTCTAAATGCCTTTATTTTTCTTCTCTCTCTTTTGTGTTCACTTGGGATTTTGTTTAGTCAGTTTGTTGGTTTTGTTGCTACTTAAACAATGAGGGATTTGTAAAATTACGCTTTTTCCTTGCAGCACATTTTTCTGTGTCAGTTTCTGAAAATGTCTTTTCAGAATAGATGGTACATGTGTCATACAGTAAGTCAGTTTTGAACCCAGTTCTTGCAGAAATAGATGGCTCCTTCTTTTATGTGCTTTTTATCACATCAGAGATCATTTAAGCTTGATAAGCAATAAGAAAAGTATAATTAAGCATGTGAGGAGCTGATACTGTAAACCTGTGAGGGATCATCTGTTTGAGATTATCCCTCAAAGTCCCCTAATTTAGTGGGCTGGAGGGTTGTTTGTGAAAATCTGGGGAAAGAAAAGGAAGACGTTTTAACACAGTATACATGAGCATAATTTTTGACATGTTGAATTCCTTACTTATAAATTTTTTAATATGCCAGCTGAAATAAAGTGCAAAGATTGAACCAGCCATAACTTTTTCCTAGTAATTCATTGAGCAGAAGGTGTTTTGCAGTCTGCACCTTCACGTTGCTGGTAGGAGGGAGACTGAAGGTGCTGATGCCTCAGTATACTGCTGTTGCAGAGGTTTATCTTGCCCACACAGATGATTTTTCTATCCCATCCTGTTGTCAAGGTAAAGAATTGCTACTAATCATACATTTGGTAAGCTATTACAGCAGTTCCTAGCTTCCTATCTTTCAGCACAGGTGGCATTTTCCGTGAAAAAGGGGATAAATATCAGCTGACCGCAGATGAGGATGTCCAAGAGGTTTGAACTGTGTGCTTGATGTGCAGTCTGTATGTTTACAAAACCTCAAAATAATTGCTAGCTCTTATTATAATAGATTTCCCACTTCCTTTGTATCCTTCTTTCTTTAATTAATTTGTCCATTTGGGGGAGGAAAATATTTTAGTTTCTCACAAAATCACCAGAAGGAGAGTAAAATCACCAGGGGGTGAGGGCAGGAAAGGCTGGGACTGGGCCAGTAGAGTCTAGTCTAGCTGTGCTGTCCAAACCCAAGTTTCTTTAGGTTTAATGGCCAGATTCTGCTCTGTGGTAAAGCCATGCTGGTAAAACCATCAGCAGAGATTTCACTCTCTTCTTTAAAAATTGAGAAGATGAAATTATTATGGCACTGATAGCTGCCTTTCAATTAACAGGCTCTTTCCATGACTAGCAAGGACAAATAGATAAAAACATAACTTTGCTTAGAACCTGGCTGCTGAGTCCCAGGGACAGCAGGTGGAAAGAAGATGAATTGTCTTCTTTCTGAGACTTGGTCTTGGATTTTATCAGTGAAGTGCAATTTGGGCCCAAATAGCATATCCCAGTAAAAAACCATTTTTTAAGCGTTTCAGAGGTCAGAACGAGACCAGTGCTTGCAACATGCTATTCTCACCTGCTTGTATACCATTCAATTTCCATTTGTGGAGGTTTTTCCAGGCTATTACTCTAGCTCTGTTAGAAATGATCAGGCAGTGTTGTGAGAATTACTACACAAGAAAACAAATTTGCAGCACAGCAGGCTAGGACATTCAGACTTGCTTCAGACAGGTAGGTGACGATGTCCTAACTTTTTGAGGGTTTCAGATTTGCATAGAGCTTTTTATTTTACCTTCATTTGCCAACAGTTCTGGAAAATCAGCTGTGCAGTTCCCCTCAGATGCGCAGAATTCAATACTGTGCATAGGCCATTGTCTTCTTTATCTTATATACAGTCAGGATAAAGGAATGCTCTGCCAAGACCCAGGACTGGTCCCAAGGGCCTGAGGTAGAGAAAGGTAGCAGAATTCACAGAGGAAAGGAGTGAGAACAGACTTCAAACCTCCAGGTCTTTCAAAGTATTAGGACTGCTAGGATTGTACTATGAATCTGGCAGCATCCATCTTACTTCTTCTTGACTCCCTGGTGCCACAGTTTGGAGAAGGTACCTAGATTTTATCGGAACACTAGGGACAAAATTCACAAAAGTCATTTATATCTCTATTGCCCCCAAATGTGCCTGATCCATCTGACTGAACCCCTTTCAGCAGTGGTGCAAATATGCACAAACTTACCAATAATGAGGTTCTAAGACCATAACTGCAGCTGGTTAGTCTAGCTAACCATCTCATCTGTAGGTTGGGACTGGCTTCCCAGACACGTCCCCCTGCAGACCCTTTTCTGAAGATCTCAGTGAAGCCAATGTATTCAAATAGACTGACTGTCTTGTCATTAGATATGCCACTTGTTGATATATGCTTTTCAAAGGAAAAGAGCTGCAGTGAGTTTGGACAGAAAGAAAATCACGGTGACTGGTTCTGTCACTTTTGGGAAAGCAGATGGCATGCTATGTGACAGATGTTTTCCATGACATCCCACCTGACAGAATTAGCATTTTTCGATACACTCAGCATCCAGGATGATACTTTTCCATGCCAGGTGTGTATCCCTGGCTAAATGCTATTTAGAAAGTTTCAGTTGAACCTGCTCTGCTGTTTTGAATGAGACTTAGAATATCTTCATTGGCATATTCCTGCCTGATATCCAAAAGAAATGGACTAACTGAGAAGGGAGAAGAGTAAAGAGCAGGGAGAAGAGTAAAGAGAAAGGAGTTTCTGGTGAGAAAGTACAAGTGTATGAGATGTCTGATCCAGATGCACTGGATAATCTGGAAATAAACTATGGATGTACCTGGGGCCCATAGACACTAAACAGCCAGGATTCCTTTCTCCCACCAGCTTTTGTACTGTCAGTTAATAATTGTATCAGCAACAGCAATCAGTCTCAGACATTGCTTCTTGATACGGCAGAAGATACTTCCAGGTCAAATCAGAGATTGCTTTGATAGTTCAAACAACTATAAAAATAATCACCAATTTCAGAGCATAAAGGAAAATTCCTGTGGAGTTCATTTCTCAATCCTGTAATGACTAGATTGAAAGAAGCATTGCATTTATGAATCGTCTGGAAATCCTCATAATCTTCCTCTGTTTTTTAAACTAATCAAAGTAAGTAATCTTCCATCCTCTACCACTGCTCTGTGTCCTGGCTCAAGGTGTTAGCCTTTTAGCCTTTAGATGTGCCATTCACATGGAAATTTTTATTGATTTGCTCCATGCTGTTTAAGTCCAAAGCTTGGTTTCCTGTGGCCTTGTAATATTAAAACAGTTACAAGGATAATCTAGTGCATCTATATGTTTTTTGCATGCACCGTGTGATTGCTCCAAATAATGATGGGTTTTGTTTATTATGGAAAAATGGCAGAGCTTCCTTTCCTATAGTACGTTAATTTCTCCCTATGTAAAAAAAAAATGATAGTTTTCTTCTTTAAAGATAGCTGTAGGGAAGAAGGGATGTGTCTTGTTTGTTAGTACGCCAGCAAGGGAAAATAAGCTAGTTGTGAAAGCAAATAGTTAACCAAACAGCGTAGCACTGCTCCTGGCTTCCTCACTGTCTTTCCTTTCCTCATCATGACCATGGCATGTCTTACACATTGCCTGCCCTCTCCACACGTTGGCTCCCAGTTCTGCCTCATGCAGGGCAAACATATCTAGCCCATCACCCCACTTCCTCTCTGGTTCTTCCACCCCATGTGCCAGATTTTTTCCTCCAGAGTAAGGAGGAAGAGCACAGTGGAAAGAAGGAATATGTGCCACTTTACAAACTGGCCATTATAAATTAATGTTTGATGTGGCAGAGACAACCAAGCCTCAGCTGTATGTCTCTGCTGCTTAACTAAACGCTTGCTGTTTTCTGAGTCTCCAGTGTGAAAGAAAGGTAAAGACATTCCTAATTTGCTGAAGGCTCAGATAAATGGCATCATGTCTCTGCCACTGTTGCAGGGAAAGGGGTTGGGATAGCCTGGGAAGAAAGTTTAGCTTTTTCTTGGCAAGAACAGCTCATTCAAGATGCAAGGTGACACAGCAATCAGTGTGATGGATTGTGACAAGTCTGGCAGACTAAAAATTCTCAGGAGGGATGCTGTGACAGCTTCAGGTTGTAACATTTGCCCATTTTTCTGTTCTGCTTCTGTTTTCTGTAAAGAGAAAAGTTAATTTTAATAAAAATAAAAGTTTCTTGAAATAAAAATAAAAATTATTAATGACGATGATGATGATGATGACGACAGCCTTTTTTTCTCTCTTCCAGAACTGCAAAGTATGAACAAGATACATTCCTCATTATGCCTTTTGAAAGGATATCTGTATTCAAAGATGAAGGAGAAGAAAGGAAAAGTCTGATTTCTGGACTTAAAAGAGCTCGCATAAAAGGCAGATATGTAGATCAGACTGAAATGGCCTGAAACCATCTTTATTATTCTGGCATTCAAGCAGTCAGCTTGCCTGCTTGAAATTCCACACATCTTACAGATGAAACACATTTCTTTAGGTGTGCTCAGTGGCTGCATGACTCCTCATCACGTAAACTTCTTTGCAGTCAGTGGGCTGGATCCACGCATTGGATCTAACTGGGTGTAAGATTACTCTGTACTGGTAATTTCTTTCAAGCCACTGTGAAGGACTGTTGCCAGCTATAAATCCCACCTATCGCCCACATTATGCAACAATAAGCCATCATGTATCTTAGAAGCTGTCTAGATACAAACTAGTCTCTGTAGAGAATTGCCAGACTCTTGTATTTGGGTGAGCAACCAATAAATGGCTGATAACCCCTATCACTTTCCCGAGGAGTTTCACCCAGTTTGCACTGGATTTCACTTTCGCTGTGGTCCCACCTGGAAGGGAGCACCCAGATAATGTGTAGAATAGCAAATTAGATGAATCTGGGCTCACAAAACTGAACAGAGGAGGGAATACATTTACAGTGGTTTGAATTAAGTATATAGAAAAAGAAGCTCCTAATAACTGCTAGGGATACAACTATACACAGACAGATAGAAAGCAATAGATGCCAAATAATGTAATTTGGGCCTAATTAGACAAATAAGTGGAACTGGCAGTTAAGGAGAAGGAATCCCTCAGCAATTTTCTACCTCAAAGGTGATTACCAGAACGGGTCTGAAGAACTTCTGGAATGAAGGGCCATTCTATACCCAGCACTCTACTTGTAGCCAGTGCTGACACCTTTTTGAAGTTATAAGCAGAAGCTGTGCTTAGGGCTATGCCTTGAGATCCAAATCTCTTTAAATGATCATCCCACTTTTTTTCCCAGCATTTGGGCAAGCATGGGTCTGTTGTGTATTTGAGTGCAGGGTCTGAGCTTAGAAAGAAGAGCATGTCCAAGCTATTACCCATTGCCACCTACCCCTACACACTGTGTGTTTCAAAGCCTGTAGGGGCCCATTCACACCAGCTGGGCCGAGTGTATTCCCCCCACTGAGGGGTTTCCTGCAGGTAGCAGCTGCAAGGTCTGCCTTCTCTTCCCCCCTCCAGTACTGGCAGTCCTTGGCAAAATGGAAGTAGTGTCTTCAGTATCTGTATTTTGGTGCTGTTGAAGCTGAGTAGTGGCAGCTTCCTGGAATACAAGGAAAATGCTGCTTTTTCTCTTTGGATTGG
The DNA here is from genome assembly GCA_013397865.1 of Struthidea cinerea. Classification (NCBI taxonomy): domain Eukaryota; kingdom Metazoa; phylum Chordata; class Aves; order Passeriformes; family Corcoracidae; genus Struthidea; species Struthidea cinerea. Next base: position 360,614 of record VZTI01002066.1, read on the forward strand.
TACTATTTTGACAAACTTATTGGCCTCCCGTTCCTTATTCAAATCTTGTTGATAAGTATCTAAGCTGATTTTCCTGGGCCAAAATGCTTCCAAAGACAGAAGATCTCAATTTCTGAGACAAATTATGCAAAAATTTTTTTAAAAAACTAAGAAGACTTTTTCTGCTGTTGGTCTGGCAGTTTGTTTTCTAAAGTAGACTGTTCTTTGAGCTTACATCTCCCTGTGGTCTTCCAGTAGTTCTTTTTAAAATTTTTTTTCTCTACTTCTTTTTTTATGTAGCCACCACCAGTGAGGTTCACCCAGTCGTTGTTGTTTGCAGCTAGTTCATACCTTTTAACCGGATCAACCTTCTCTGCCTAGCTATATGATGGGTCAGGCCACCTGCACATTCCTAGGCTTTCAAGAGAACTGGCATCAATAGGAATCATCCATCTTCATCCATCGTCAATCATCCATCTGGAGGAATCATCTCTCTATATCTAGAAAAGTCATTATCTACCCTAGAGGGCCTTTTCCCTTGCATGTCAGTGTTGTTCCCTGCTTGCTCTCTCCTGCTGGAGAGTGTCAGAGAGGGCAGCTGTGAGAGTTGGCAGAGGTAAATCTTAAGGGAGATCATGGAAACCTGGTTGTTTTCTGCAGCTCTCCTACTCAGCTTGTCACTAGAACTTAGAAGTTAAAGTTTAACTGCATAATTACAGGCCTGTAGTCCATGACTTTTGACATGGTCTGTTCCTCTATCCTCCTAAGACAGCAGATCCCACAAATTATTCCCCGCTAGATTCTTTCATTTCTTTAAACTAATTTCATACTACTCTTATGGAGTCTCCCTTTGCTCTAGGACTGCAGAACAGTCTTTCTCTGGAAGTCCACTACCTGATTGCCATTACCCATCCAATCCTCACTGTGACCCATTTAGAGTGGTACAGAACAGAACTGCACACAGTGGTTAAGAAATAGAGGTATCATGGTTTTATGTACAAAAGAATGATTCCCCCCATCTTCTTCTCCATCCTTCCCTGGTCATGTTTAGCATTCTTCTGGGTTTTTTTTTCAACTAATGCTATTGTATGCTAAAGCCATATTTGCACTGTCTGCAGTGACTCGGAGAGCTCTGTCCTGAGCTAAATTGCCAGTTCTGGTCTCAGTGCCACAATAACAGGGCTTAGAATTATATATCTGTAGACATATTGTTTATGCTGGAGGTCATCAGCCATTCTTTTGCCCACTAAATCGGTTTTGAAAGGTCATTCTGAACTGCCTCATCATTAACTGTGGCATTTGACTGAAAGGCAATCAGACTATTAGCAGCAGGATTGGGGGTTTCACTATTCAGCTCCTTCACAAGTTTTCAGATGAGAATGCTAAATAAAACCTGAGGGACATAATTACTGAATATTTTCCACTCAGCAAAATGACCATTAAGTTTCTTTTTCTTTAACTTGATTTCAGTCTATGAAAGAACCTAGTTTTCTTAACAACCCCTCTGATTTTGGGATGCTTTCCTCTCCTTCCCCGGTGCACCTTTAGGTAAGTGATCCTCAGGGGAATTCTGTACTTCTGGGCCTCTTTTTCTACCCAATTCTGGATTTCCAATGATCATGCAGCACAGGCAGGGCAGACCTCTCGTTTCTAAGACTAGCCCTGATTGCCTGCTGATTTCCTTTTTCTCCAGTGAGCCTGTGACAGAATGGGTTGAGAAGCCTTACAACCTTCAGTGATGTTGCACCCTCCTTCCATTCTTAAAACTCATAGATGGTGTTTGTTGGCAGCAAGATGCTGGCTGAGAGGTGAGGCAGGTAGAGGTGTTGGTTCACGTTGGCGGCCACAATGGTACAGCCCCCTCTGACACTTCCTGCCATGTCGCTAAGATGCTGCAGCTGCAGTGTTATAGATGCATGTAGAATATTACAGAATGCGCAGCCAGCACTTACACAGAAGACCAATATTATAACCTGTACCAAAAGAGTAGGTCTGTGAGACCTTAGCTATGTGCTCTGACTGAAGCTTCACTCACGATCATGTGAAGCTGATTACTGTGGTTTGTGCTGGCCTCCAGGTCACCTTCCTTAAAATAATTCCCAAGAGACACAGCAGGAAGACTGGGATAACCAATCAGGTTAAGCTATGAATTTCTCAACTCACTTAAAAAGCAAGTGCTTCTGGAGAGAAGAATGGTGAAATCCTGAAGGAAAGGCAGAGGTGATGGCACTGGGAGCCAGAGAAGAGTCTGGTGTATGATGGTGCAATGAATCTGAGCTGAGATGTACTGGGCTCTCACCTTTGTGTACAGAAGAGGCCTCAGCTTGCATATGCTCAGATTTATCTGTGTCTCTTAGAACTGTCCTGATCTTTCATCTTGTCTGACATGAGTTGCACAAGGACACTTAGGAATCCTGTGGCAGGACAGGACAACTTACTCATTCTCTTTGTACTCTCCTCTGTTTTCAGCCGCAATGCAATCACTATTAAACATTAATGCACAAACAATCTCAGCCTTCCCTGCTGAAAGAAAGAAAGCAAAGCTGTTGGAATCTCTGTAGATTCAAGAAGGGGGAGCATTAACTGTTAACAATCATGCAAAGAAATGAATTGTTATTCTCTGCACTAGGTACTTTTTCTATAGAGTAATTTACCATTTTTTTGCCCTAATAGTTGTTTCTAAGCAGATGAAGTGTGAATTTTCAGTTATTGTGATCTATATTTGCTGTGATTTGCCATTTAAGAAATACTGCTTTTAATTTTGCATGTCCTTTATTCTTCCTTGAAAGAAAAATTAATTTACCATCTTCATTCAATGCATAATCTTTCTCTCCTGCACTGATGTTCACAAAGCATTCTGAAAGGACACTGTTTTCTTCCAGCAAATTCTCTGCGTCTTCTCTTCAATGCTGTGCAAGTAAAATTTGTTTCAGAGGCATATAAGGAGAGATCTCTTTGTATATTCAGTGTCATTAACACGTGAAAGTCTCTAAATAATGGATATGTGGCAAAAAACACCTGTGTCATTCTGCTTTTACAGGGCTGTGAAGGGATGAATTGGCCGGAAAACAGCTTCTTGGATTTCATCCATAGAGAAAGGTAGCCAATTCAGGAGTCTGGAACTGCCAAGAGAAGGTCAGTAGGAGAGTTCAAAGCTTTTGGAAACACCAAGAACCACGATCCTTTTTCTACAGGAGCTGATAGATTGCAATAAACAAAGCAGGAAATAGTGGATTTTTTTTTCTTCTGTGGAATTATATGTTGCTACTAAAATATATACCAAAAAAACCCTGCAAAACAAAAAACAAACAAAAAACCAAACCCACACCAACCTAAAAAACCAATCCATCTGAAAGAACAAAGTAAGTATGAGGCATTAGAACCCAATTTTCAATGCTTATCTCCCATTTTCTTTCAGTGAGGAAGCCTGTAGTGGGAAATATATCACTGCACAGAAAAACTTCAGGAAATTATTACCACAAAAGGATTTCCATGTAAAATCCTCACTCCTCAGTCTGGGGCCAGGCTCACAACTCAAAGGTTCAAGGTCACCTGAAATACAGCTGAAGAACAGGATGGGAACAACGAGCTCCACATTAGTATTTCAGGTCACTTTGAACTTGTGTTTCAAAAAATCCCCTTCTGATATTTATTTCCCAAAGGTCTTCAGTGAATGAAGTGATAATTTGAAGGGATTCTTGGCCCAGGAAAATAGTATGAAACATCTGCACTTATTTCTCTGCTGCAGCTGGGAAGGCTACTGGTTTAGCTCTGCTGAGACAAGGGAATGCGTTCACGGAAATGGTGGTAGGAACATTCATTTCCTCACTTCACCTGCCTCGTTGACAGGACAAGGCTGAATTCCCTTTAAATAACAATGAAGTGTTTAAGAGTTGCACCATCATACACTGGGCTCTCCTCAGGTGTACTCTGCTAGAAAAGAGGGCACTTTACTGTTCTGGTGAATGGTGCCTTTAATAGTTATATTGCAATGCAGCAGTATGGAAGGAACGTATGCCTTAATTCTTGTGCCCATTCACAGAGACACACCTTCAGTGATGCTCATGCTTTCCAACTGCAGGAGTCTTTCCTGTCTTTTTCAACTGCAGGTGCAGAAGCTACCCCTAATAATAGCAAACTGTTCTGATGACTCGGTGGTCCCTGAGTCTTGGATGGAAGCAGAAGTCAAACACCAGGGGGACAGAAAGAGAAGAGCCATAACTGAGTTCATCATGTCCTCCTGTCTGCAAAGCACAGTTATTCCAGAACAAGACAGGGTTCAAATGTAAAGGACACAGGCAATCCCATGTGTCCTGTAAATACTGTATTTCACTGTAGTTACAGTTGTTGTTTAGACTCCTTCTATAGGTGATGGAGAAAGAGGCTTTTTCAAGCATGATATAGCCCAGCTAGGGTCTGCATAACTTTTGGGAAGAGGAGCTCTCCACAGGCCACATTTCCTGACATAAAATATCTACTTCCTCTGACATAAGATCCTCCATTTACTGCAATATGGCTTTGTGCTCCAGTGCGATCGTCTCCATGAGCCACAGGGGGAATCACTGCTCTTGGAAAACTTGGAACTTGGAAAACTTCTCGTTTTCTCCCCCTTCTCGTTTTCTGACCTTGGTGTTTGCAGGGTCATTTCTTGCATTTTTTTACCTCACTTCACAGCATTGTGACCTTTTTTAAACACCTTGGCTCAGAGGTGACACGAGCATTACTGAGGGGCTCAGCTATGTTCTGTGTTGGGCCTGTTGGAACCAGCTGGAACTGCCTAAAATCGCTGTGTCCAGCACAAGTTAGCCTTTGGCCTCTTCTCACAAAGGCCACTGCTGCAGACCCTCTACTACCAAAGCCTGGATACCTACATCAAATATTTTCCACCTCTTGTCTCTGTGAAGCTGAATTGTCATTAAATTGTATATTCACCATACACTCCTTAGAAACTCACTTGTGTCCACAAAAAACATTCTACACCTGAAAATCAAAGTAACATCATCACAAAACCCAACAAAGATGGACAGTTTACACACACAATGAAAGTCTAGCTCTTGTGCTTCCTTCAAGTTGCAACTACGAGATTATTGCGTTATCTAAAAACGTCCAGCCTTGTCCAGGAAGGTGGGGCCTCAGCACATGTGGTGGGACCTTGGGAAGACAAATGTTATCATCACAAACATGCCTCCTTCCTCCTCCTTTCCCCCAACTTTTATTGCTAAGCACAAGGTCATACAGTATTGGGTATCCACTGCATTCCCAGCTGTGTCCCCTCCCCATTCCTCACCCACCCACCGCCTGCTCTCTGCAGGGGCAAGTGAGAAGCAGAGAAGGATTTGTGCTGTTCAAGAACTGTTCAGAAATAACTAAAACAGCAGTATGTCATCGGCGTTATTTTATTCACAAATGCAAAGCACGGCCTTGTATTAGCTGTTAAGAAGAAAGTTAGCTTCATAACTTCCTCTCAGCCAGAACCCAGTACAGCAGTAAGCCACTACTAGTCCTGCTCTCTACAGCTGAAAAGTGGTTTGTTTCACAGGAATTACAGACATGTCCTTCCACCAAATAAATCATCTCACAAGAACAGTCTGCATAATTGATACTAATTAATTGCATATAGAGAAATATGTATTTCTTTGGTTCAAGGGATAAGGTAGGTTTTATCTTAACTGAGTTTTCCAGAATAAGTTCTTCAATTGCCATTGGGGAAAAAAAGTTCTGCCTAAAAAGGTTCTAAAAACCCCCAAGCCGAACAGAGAATGGCACAGTCATGCCAGCTGCAAAAGCAAACAAACAAAAACTGAGGTGTTCCATAGCTGACCAACAAATGGGAGAAACATGACCGAAATTTTCCATGTTAATTCTGCAAGCTTCAGTTAGGGAGAGAAGAATTTGTTATTTTAAAAGACACCACTGTGGCCAGTTGCTTAGATACTAAAAATGCATTCATTGTGTTCCTGAAATGTGTTGCTTTACTGAGAAGTGGATGGTTGCTCCATTTCTATAGGCAGAGGCATGTTCATGTGACTGGAAGAGTGAAAATCCAGTGTTCATAATGCTCTTTTCAAAGAATCACTGTAAATTTGCCTCCCTTCCCTGACTCTGCAAGGTGAAAAGGCAACTGTTTGTAGGCAAGGAGCCAGTGTCTCTCATTAACTGAAGTGTTCTGGTCGGGATTAATGGCTGTATGAAGCTGGGGAGTCCACTTCTTCTGAAGCACGTCTCCACAGACTTCTGAGGCAGCACAGGGGAGAAAGAAATGACCATAGACCATCAAGGGTGTTTCTGAGAGAGCGAGAGAGGGAGAGGGACAAAGAGATTCTTCTCAGGATTTATAGAATTAAAACAATTCAGTGACCAGGACAGCCCCTCTAAAAACACTTTCCACATGCTATGAGACTCTGAAGGGGTTTGCTCACTGTTTTGAGAAATGTATTGCATTCCATGGACTATTTTGTGTTCCAGCCATTTTCCTGTCCCATCAGTGAGAAAAGAGTTAGTGGAAAGGAAAGAATTAAAGAAAAACATGCTTGACATTTCTTAATTCAGTATTGGAGGACTTGCATGCAAAATTCTTTGAGGTATCTTTCCTGCATGATGTGCAGGATTCATTCCCAGTTGACAGGGTGGTAAACCATCTGGGCAGATGAAGTATTGTTGTCTTCTCATTTATGACTCTCTCCCCTTGACTAGGAACCTTGTCACACTTTTGCCCCGTAGCCTGTGTCCCTGGCCTATGGAAATGCTTTTTCCCTTTATTCTTGCTTCCCTAAGATGACTGAGAGCAGGCTGTGTTTCTCAGGGGGTCTTTCTGCTTTTGCAAAGGGCGTTTGACACATGGCATAAATTGTAAATGGGCAGTCACCAACAGAGCACAGCAAAAGCCCATGTTGTCAGAATATCAGTTAAATAATGAGTCCCTGTAATTGTGTTCAGTATCAAAAAGATGAAATGCAATTCCACGGTGGGTAGGCTATAAGCAGTATAAGTGCTCTGTTTGATCTTTCAAATACAACAATGTGTCTTCGTGTATATCTGCAGTGTGTCTTCAAAACATAGCTCCCTTACTGTAATTGCTATAGCTGAAAATTTGTAATTTTTCAGTTTATGTAAATTCAGTATAGCTCCATTGTTTTTTTAGTGAAGCAATCTCAGTCTGAAAAGATATGACTCCAGAAGGAGCATTATCTGCTGGTACATCGGTTGCCTAAAAAATGAATTGATTTTTCAAGCAGACAATGATGCAGCAGGCCTCTATGAATGGATTGTTTATGCAGTCATTTGCAAATGTCCTACCTGAATAATTTTCTTCCACAAAAGGCCATTTCATCAGAATAAAAACTTTACCAAAATTTTCTGATTAAATTTCCTTGAAAAGAAGAGGATGGGGTACTGTTCTTTGATAAGGTCAGCCCTTTTAGGAGCAAGCTTTCAATTTTCTGTGATGTACCATTGGTCTTGTTTGAATTTTTGGTTTTTTATAACAGTAAACACAAGCAGTTCGTATATGAATGCAGCATTGTGGTGATGCCATGGCATTTGACTTGTTCCAAGTTCCTTCTTTTCACCAAAATTTACTTCTAAGGAAGAACTAACAGGGTTGGTTTCTTTTTTTCTTACCTGCTTGTGATTTAAGACTCTGGTATTTCTAATGTCCTTCTTAAACACATAGCCAAATTATTAGTGGGTGGTCATGAGCAGTTTGAGTCCTGTCATTTCTTATTATTCACCCCTGCGCAGTGTTGTAGTGTTTCTAGGCAGTGACCAAGGGAAAGCCTGTATTGTGACCTTTCAACTCAGACCAAGGTTTAAGAAAATAATAATAATAATAATAATAATAATAATAATAATAATAATAACTAGATTTCATAATTTCTGTCCCATTCCTGAAAGGGGCTTGCAGTTGAGTTGAAGGAAAAAGTCTCATCCTGCTCTCAGTTGTTGCCAGCTAGAACTGAACTCTGGGGAAGTCACTGGGTAAGGTTCTCTTCTTGAAGCCAGGAAATCAGTTAGGAATCTACTTATGTATGAGTTAATTTTTTTCAGGACACTGGTCTGTCTGTTTCTTACTACATTGAAGAAAATTGCTGGGCAGACATGGGTGACCAGCAACATAGAAATGTTTCAGCCAGATTTGCAAAGTGAAGTTGGACTGTCCATTCCTAAGGAGAAATGTCCAACTGAGCAAGTGTTTGCAGTGGGACCAGGAAATTTGGAGGATGTGTGGTAGTTTTTTGATCCTTATGATATGATGGAAGTTAGAAACTGGTCTTATTTCAGATGTTTTCCAGTTTGCAATGCTTGATTTAGAAAACTCTCTTTAGTTTTAATATGTTTGTCTATCTTTAGGTAGGTATATGTGGGTGTATGTCTAATTATGTGGATTCTTTTAAATTATGCAGCAAATGAGAAGCCTTCCTATTTCATTTAAAGAATCAGAGTTCAACATTTGTACCTGAACTGGCTCACTTTTGGATGTTAAGAAGCATGTCCAAACCTGTCTTGAACAATTGTTTGATGAGGTAAATGTATATGATGGTCCTATCTTTTCCCTTTATGTATGAAGAAAGTCTTGATTAATTCACTCTCACACTTCAGAGTTCTAGGTAGCTCATTTAGGGCATATGAATCTCCTTTCATTGCTTCCACAGTCAAAACAAAAATGTGTGAGTGCTAGTGAGAAATCTGTTTCATGGCACTTAGCCATACGTTAAATATTCTGGCAGAAACATATGACAATTACTAGTTCATGTACAAAACTCATGAAATGTCAGCTACTTCAGTCCCACAGTAGCTTTTTCCTCAAACAACTATCAATTTCTATAATGACTGTAACAGAAAATCCTGATGTTAATCCCTTAACAGAAACACAGCATATTGTCATAGATTAACAGGATGACTTCTCAAATCAGATTAAGCCTTCTGCTTCAGTCTCATGACTTAGTTGTAAGGTCATGGTTAATGACTTAGAAATTAGTACTATGAGGTATGTGAAGGTCTTTTGGAACTATATGCAGCTAGTAATTCAGCTGTGCATCTCCTGTCCATTCACAGACTCATCGGCCAAGTTTTCTGTGTCATAACTCGAGACTGAGGAGATTTTTCATGTTGTAAATCTGTATAATTCCTGGACAGAGCTCCTGCTATCTCCACCAATTTGTTTTTTGCCACCTTCCTGGCAGTAAGTATCTTGTATGTACTTTTTTCAGGGCTGGGTGTGCATGGAACTCTCCCAGGCACTAACATAGACCCATTCTCATAGACTTCTCCCTTTGACTGGAAGACAGGCCTGCAGTTTCATAAATGAATATTGCATTAGTGTCTCTGTAGTAGATCCAATGCCTTACTGGACCAGGTGCAATACAAATAGATGATAAAGCCACAGAACTTGTCCGAGAGGCTGTTACTCATGTAGTCTAAAGTTCTTACCATCAGCCTAAAGCTGACAGTTTTCTTTCTTATATTTCATGTGATTTTTTGGTTCACTCCCTGGAAATGACACCATAGAGTCTCAGAATATCTTACGTAAGATGCAGACCAATTGGAGCTGTGTATAAGTCATCATCAGAATGATGGAGAAAAGCATTTCAACAGGGAGGTATGACCTAATGAAAATGCCTGTGCTATAGTTCTGTGGGCTTACCTATTCCTCGCACACAGGCTTTGGCAAATGTTGTAACAGCCCACCCTCCATATCTTCCCCACCCTCCCCAGCACCCATGACCCCATCCAACCAAACATGCATGAGTGAATGGTATCAAGTGTTGAGGAGGAGCCTGCAACACTGCCCAGCAGCAGAAGGGAGAAGCTTTACCTGCTGATAGAACCTCAGAAGCTCAAGCTCTTGAGAAACAGGACTTACAACTGGGGCTGCACAGTCACTCTTGTCTCATTCCTATAGAATTCACAGTTCAGGCTGAGCTTCTGCAAAAAGGAAGCAGAAGAAATGCAGTGCCACTGGCAGCTCAAACAATTTACATCATGCAGGGGACTGATGCAACATGTGGGACTTCTTGAAACTGCCTGACTAAGACCAAGTTTCCTCTGTTTCATGCTTCTTAGCACCCAGGCTGTTTAGTTTGGCTCTCTTAGGCTCTGTTTTGTGGATGGTGGATATACTTGTAATGCATTCAATGTAAATAAAGGCCTCCCCCACTCCTGCTCTCCCCATGTGTGACTTTCTTTTTTGACTTCTCCGTGTATGGGACAAAATGCGATAGCACTCACACTCTGGAGTCAGCGCTGCGTATTTATGCACATGTGTAAGCACAGTGTAGGAGGCTCAAGGGTGTACACAGTCGTATCTGGGGTTTGTTTAGCGAGCCTGCTACAAAAGGTATTTACTTGTCTTCCACTGTTTGGTTGGTTTCAGGTAGTATTTAGAAGGAAGATCATCTGTTTGCAGTAATGAAAGGCACTGTCTCACTGTAGTTGGAGACAGGCTGTGCCAAGTCTGATTCTTGGGTTGAGAAGGCACAACTGAATTTTTGAAAAGGATGAGAAGATAATCCCTTTTTATTGAAGTCATAGAATTTTAAAGGCAAATTTAATAAAAGAGAACCACGCAAAAAAGGAGCACAGCTGTCAACCAGAGTTGTTTCTTTGCTAATATTCTAACTGCTGCTATATTAGTGTGCTATATGCATTTATATATAAATTCTCATTAATTAGCCGTGAGATCTTTCTGAGATGCTTTAAGCAAATGAATCCTTTCCAGAAGATACTTCCTGCCTCATTGCAGCAATGCTTATGTGTTCAGTTATACCTTCTTCAGTTTAAGTTTACTTATGTGCTATTAAAGCACTGGAGATAAATGTTTCTTATTTCTTTTTTCTGACATTCCAAATAATGGGGTTTTTATGTCAGTAACCATACACAGTAAATACAGTATTCCTTATATTTTGTTTTTGTGCCTCTCCCTATTTCTTTAAATATGTGTCTTGGTCCTGGGTCGACAGAATACCAAAGATGTGCATTAATTTGAGCAGAGAGCACCTCATGGTCTGAATTGTCATTATCTCTCCAGGACATTATCTGCTCGTTTTTTTGAAAGACAAACAGAAAGGAGAAAAGTCTGAGTGTGAGCTGTTTTGTTCTTCCCTCTTGCAAGATTGTTAAATTCTTTTCACAAATGGATTTGTGGTTGTATGTGGTCCCACTGGCTGTACTAGAGACTCTGTTCCATTTGGTGCCTCTATTTTTGTAATGCCATTGCTACCTGACTGTTTTGAAAAAGCAATCTCAGAACACGCAATCCTGCTCTCTGTGCTGGCATTCAATTCAACCGGTTCCAGCTCTGGGTCATAACCCTGATTTTCAGAGCTCTGTGATGAAATGCACAGAGGATGGAGATGGAGTCCTCTGTGATCTCCCAAGTGGACTTCTTGTGTAACACAGGAGAACAACTCACCTGACAATTCTTGCATCAGTCCTGGAAATGGTGGAAGAAATGGGACGTGTTTTAGAAGGACCTTCAGCACAAATCCTAGCTCTGTCAGAGTAAACATCCTCCTCCTCAGCCAGCACGCTCTTTGACAGCTGGCTTCCAAGGGTGTTTCTCACAGTAAGTGAAGCTAGACACGCAAATGGCAGAGAGGATGGGTCAGAAGGGAAAGTGAGGACATTTCGTGAGAGCTAGACTGACTGCTAAAATCATCTGCTGGGAGACATAAAAATAGCTTTCTCTGCAAATCCAGCTTTCCTCTTACACAAATGTTCTCCTTCTTCTTTTGAACAGAAAGAAAAAGCTAATAAATTAATAAAATCCCATTACTCCTCTTTTGTGAAAGAGAAGAACAGTCATTTATTATGAAAGGGAAGCATCTTAGACAATTACCGTTGCAGATATAATTTTGGGATTAACGTTCAAGCTGCAAACTCTTCTATCTTATGACTAAAATGGCTTCTGCTTAGTGGTTCACTGAAATAGAAACACGTCAAATTAATTTCATTCAGTGGGACTGTGGAAACCTCATGCTGATTACTTATGCTTTGGCTTTTATTTTGATGATGCCAAATCTTATAATTTAGGCAAAATTTCCAATTGTAGGTATCATCACAAAGAATATGTAGACAGGAAGTCCCACTGGCCTTGAACTTGTCTTGTGTTTGTTGTTTTGAGTGAGAAGGGTTTCCTCCATGTAGCCTCTATTTTGACAAAGAGAACTTCTATGGGGGCCATCTTCTCTCTCCACATTTTCCTTGACACCGTTTCATTTACCGAAACAAAAACTGGAGGTTTTTCCTCTTTTGGCCTCATGACATTTTGTTTGGATTAATGTTGCCATTCCACTGAAGGTAAACTTGCATATAATAACGAACCACATAAAAAATTGTCAACCTTTTCTTTTTGGAATAATCAAGTATCTGTCATTACAGGCCCTTCCTTGACCAGCTGTCACAGTTCAAGTCCTTCCCTTTTAAGTAGAGCTCTTCACAGATGATTATTGATTTGCTACACTGAACTAAAATAGATTAAACCACATTAAATTGTTTAGAGACCTTGTCTGCTGGGTTGACTTTTACATAGTGTCCATCTGATGACATTCACACTGCAGTTCTTACTTTCTGCTCTAGAGGCCTACCTGAAAGTCACAGTTTATTTTAAAGTTTATTCAGGGGTTAGTTCCTCTCTCATACTGTTTTGTGCAGTTGTTTGGAGACACAGGGCTTTTATCTCATTAAGCATTTCAGCAGTGCTCTGTGTGACAGTGCAGATCCTTGGCCAGTTGCAACACAAACGTGATGGCTGCTGCCAGTTAACACCATGCTCACTCTGGGACAGGAGCACTTCGGCAAAAGCAAGGCCTGTCTCCTCCCGTCCTTGAAGCCTCTGCTCAGGAATCATAGGCTCTCTCTACCATGCTGAGAGAAAGAAGGCTGCATATCACAGAATGACATAATCATTTAGGTTGGAAAAGACTCCCAAGATCGTCAAGTCCAACCTTTGACTGAACACCTTCATGTGAACAAGTGCCATGTCCAGTCATCCCCTGAACACTTCCAGGGATGGTGATCCATCTCCTCCCTGGGAATAGGGAGTGCTTTGTTGCTGCCCATATTTGTCAGTTTGTGTCTGGAACTTCACTGTGGGACACTCCAGAGCATAGACACCCAATTAGCACCAGCACATTGCTCCTGATATGTGGCTGTGGGCGGAAACAACAAAACTGATCATCAGCATTACATCCCAAAAAACCCTGAAAACTGGGGGAGAAGAAAACAAGGCCCAAATAAAACCCAGCACTATGCACAGAGTCCTCATCTGGAACTGCTTCTTTAACCTCTGTTTGATAACTGAAAAAATCTGGGCTAAAACCTTTCTCATCAAGCAGTCTGATGAAATGGATGTGACTGTGTTCATCTTTGTTGGTTGGTGTTGTACTAGCTTTATTTGGGTTTGGAACCACCTGAAGTCAACAATGAATCACAAAAGCTCTGAACCAGAGACTCAAGTTAGTCAGTGTTATTTGGATTTAGAAAAGTTCAGATGTGCCAGGTGCTAAGGAGCTATATCGTATAAGGCCACAAGAACCTAAACTCCCTGTAGGAGTAGCCAGTGAAAGCTGACCAAGTCTCTCAAAATGCCCTAGTGTTTGGTAAGCTGAGTGGAGACTGAAGAACTACCCGAGTTTTCCTCTTTTAAAGACTGACTCGACGCTTGTGCTGGTACTTAACTTACAGGAATGGGACTTCTTATAGTGAATGCTTTTCAAGGGGGAACCAAGTTAAAATAGCTCGTTGCTGTTTAATAACTGGGAAAAAGTAGAACATTTGCTAGGTTTTTGGAAAAGTAATTTGTAATTTTTATGAATAATCCTTCTTGTTGATATATTGAGAGTGCAGGAATGGCCAAATTCCACAAGATAAATGCAAGAAGCCTAGCATACTGACTTTAGCAGGAGCTACTGCTGGTTCTTCAGGAAATAGGATGAGAAAAGAGGCTTTGTAGTGTTCATAAAGGGACCGAATCCCTTTAGGTGTTTTGTTAAGATCCCAATCTTTCAGACTGTTTGTTAGAATACTCGGTTTTGTTTATTCTGAAAGTTTTTCCTGGTCATAAGGAAGTCAAAATTCCTTTGAAAAACTGCAATAAACTTTTTGTGACAGATCTATCACCGCACAGAAAAGCTGCACTGAAATGAGAAGAGAGTCTACTTGGCCTTTTTTAAGGCTTACATATAGATACAAAAATTTATTTTTTTTTATATGAAAGGAGAGCACATGGGCAGTAAAGATAAAAACCAAAACTCTTGGGGTTTAGGTGATATGCTATGTCCTTTTTTTTGTGGTGCTTTATTGTTCCTCACTGCCAGAGTGCTTTTTTCTTATTGTTATGTTTATTATTTATGTATCCATGGCAACTATGAGTCTTTGTCAAGGAGCTATCTCTGTGTGTCTCCTTTTGAGAGGCTGTAATCCTAAGAACCATGCTATTTCTGCCTGAATGTTTCTTACATTGAACATGTCTTAATTTGTAAGTGTTCTGAAGTAAGGAAGAAGCATTTTTGCTTTTTTATATTATTCTTGTTTAAAAAAAAAAAACAACAGAGGAATTTGGGAACAGAGAGATACAGGATTTTTTTTTTTGTGGATTTAATGCTTCTGGAAATCTCATCAAGAGCACAGCAGTTCATATTGGTTATTTATGTTCATGTAAATAACCCTAATGTGTTAAAAATCTGCAGTATTTCAGATAGGCTAATACATTTCTCCCTCTCTAATATTCACACCACAACTGCGGGCTGGCAACTGAGAACAAAAACCCATCTGGTATAACCAAACTACCTTACAGACCACCTTTTTCCTGCAGCATTAAAACAGATGTCAACCTACATGTCCCCTAAGACAATGTCCATGCTATAGAGGGCAAAACTCATTTCAGTGGGAAAAAAGTGAATAGAGTTATTTTATTTTGGTTTCCTTTCTATCTTTGTGAAGTTTTGTGGATTTTAGTAAACAAAAGCAGTTTATACAAATATGCTTATCTGCCATTAAAATCTTTGTGATCTACAAATTGCATTAAGAGGAAGGCAAAAACACTGGTAGAAAGTTCTTGTCTGCTTTGACCTCATCCCCACAGCACAGCGTACACTGTCTGAGTTCTGCATAGCATGACATTGTGCTATAGGACTCCCTTAACAGCTCTTTAAACAGCCACAGACCTTTCTTGCAAGGTATATGGAACAGGTTGCACTTCCTTTTTACCTGGCCCACTTTAACAGGAATCTTTGATAAGTGGCTTCTTGAGATTTTGAACTAAAGGACAACTTCCCATACAAATGGGAAAGAACCAGTCAAAATCTTAACATTATATCCCAATGCGTCTGCATTTCTTCTCCCCTGTTTCATCATAAATCGCCTTTCCTGTAATCCAGTGGCTCTCAAAATACTGTTACATAGAAGAAAACTTTCTAGCATTATCACAGAAGATAGTAATTTTCTATATTGATATTATAAACAACTGAATCTTAAAGCAAACCCCCAAAATGTTGCCTCCTTGTAGAATTTCTAGGGGACAATAAATGTACTTATGAAATAATACGTGAAATGAGATATGTTTCCTTCATAAGTACACCAGGAAAACTTCTTGCTCTGGACAGTAAATTGCCCAGGTGAATATGTGTCTAACACTCTCGTAGATTGTCTGTTCAACACTTGGAAGCATCAGGACATTAAGCTGTGATATGCCCTGCAAATTCAATGGAGTATATTTCCTGCCTGCTGTGAGGTGTAGGTATAAAGGAAGGCCTTTAGCAGATCTCACGAGGTACTAATGGACACTGGGTGTTTGTCAGGATGTGGTAGAAGACTCCATTCTGTGGGAAGTCAAGGACTGTGGAAGCAGGTGTACAAGTTTGAAAACAAACCAGTGGGAGGCACCAAGTCAGAACAACAATTTAGTAAGGAAATTTTAAAAAATAAAAAGGCAGAAAACACTGGTTTAAACTGACAGAGTCAGGATACAACCTGACACCCTGTTAATCAGAGTGGTGGTAGCAGTCCAGTAAGATGGTGGCTGCAGTCCTCCTGAAGTGATGGGTCTGGTTCTGTTGAAGCAGTGATCCTGTAGAAGAGTCTGTTCTTCCTCAGAAGGTCCAGTGGTGGCTGTGTAGCTCCTGTCCTCTGGGAAATCCAGTGGAAAGGGTGTCTGTGGTGTCCGGAGTCTCAGATTATATCCAGGATGGAATGCTTGGTTCCTCCTTCTGGGTGGAGCATCTCACAATGGGATGATGAGTCATGAGGCCAGGTGTTGATGGGCTCATTAACAGAATATAGTCCGGGGGGAGTTATCTCTGAGTCATGGGCAAGGCATTGATGGGCCATTAGCAGAAAGATAGTCTGGAGGGAGGAGGCCAGGAAACACTGCCCCACCTGGTTTTAACAACTCATGAGAATGGTAATGGAATACACTGCAACCCAGGACAGCAGGATTTGTGGAGATACTTTCAGAAAGCCTAGAGGACAAGGAGAAGGCAGGATCACGCAGCCAGGTCATGGCAGTTCAAAATATCAGATAGTGTAAACACTGTTTCCTGCTGCCCAGCATGCCTGGAGTGCAGGGATGGAGCCTGGTAAGTGGCGGTGCGCTGAGGTGCCTGCTTCTGCATGCAGTCTCAAGTAGTCTTTACTGGGATTTTGCACCCATTCTCTGGACAGGGTCAAGTTGTCTTGCCCTCCAGATCCAAAGCCCAAATGACAATTCTTGGCTACTTTTCACAGAATCACAGAGCCATAGAGTAAGCTGAGTTGGAAGGGATCCACAAGGACCAGCAAGTCCAACTCTTATCCGTCCTATGCAGGACATCCCCCACAATCACATCATGTGCCCAAGAGCATTGTCCAAACACTTCTTGAACTCTGGCAGGGTTGGTGACCACTTCCCTGGGAAGTCTGTTCTAGTGCTCAACCACCCTCTGGGTGAAGAACCTTTTCATAATATCTAACCTAAGGACGTAGCAGACTCTTTCAGCTCTGCTGTGATCCTTGGAGCACAAGTATTGCTGTTTGGATGGCAGTGCACTCCCACTGAGTTAATTGCAGGAGGAAACAACCACTGCCAAGTGTTTTCATGTTGCTTCATGCACATGTGTGGATGGATCCAGTTAACCAGAGAGCTTCTCTTCTGCTGCTGGAGAACTGTGATGGAGGTAGAAAACATCCTGCAGCCAATCTGGGAACACCTTTGTCACGTTGGAAAGGAACTGATGTGGATCTACATTAAGGAACTCCATAGAGTGTTTTCCCAGGAGGAGTAGCTCTGGACCTTATGTTCTGACCTGCTCTGAAATGAGCATAATTTGCCCTGGCCAGGTACTTGAGCTGCTGAAGGGTGGGAGTTGAAAGAGAAAGGACCTCTCTGTGTTCATGCTTTGCATCCTATTCTCCTCATCAATAGCTGTGAATTATTTCTGTAGGATGCAAGATTAGCCTGAATGGACCACTGGACCAAACACAGATTTTTCTCTCTGCAGATGAACAGATCTGAGAGTGCTCAACAAGCAGGCACAGTTCAGAGAAAACTGCCAGCTCTCCTGATAAATGGGTCCCCAAAGCATCTGTGCTGCAGCAAGGTGAATACTGTGCTTAGGTAACTCCAGATAATCCACTGTGACAGAGGTGTGAGTGTCCTTGGCCACATCACCATCTAGTAATTCACCTTGGAAGGAGAAGAGTTTGTGAAGTTTATTCAGATAGGATGCTGATGTACCTTTTACTCCCAGGCACACTCCCACTATTGTCAGTGATAATTTTGGGAGGAATTGGCTACCACTGAATATTTAAAACTTACATAGGAATTTTCGAAAGTCCAGTGTTTGTGACCAAAGGGCCACAGTGCATTTCAATACTTCCCCAGGAGAGGGTGACTTCTGATATTTTATCTGCTGTCTACTCTCTGCTTGAAAGTTTAGCTTTGAAAGCCAGTCTGGGAGCAGAACTTCTTAAAAAATTATTCTTCCCACTCTTCTTTAATTTGTGATGATGAGTGCCTTGGCTTTAAATATTACAGTCATAAAGATTTTACTGACTTCTATTTCATGCTTAATGTGTACCCATTACTAGCTAATGACAAACTAAAGAGTGCCTCATGTAGTGGAATTTCTGCTTGGAGGTGAAGTCTAAAGATGCCTTTTGAATTAATAGTTTAATGATTCTGTTTGCATGTGAATGCAACCAAGTTCAGCACATCTGGTTTGCTCTTCCCAGCAGACTGAAAGTGTAGCAGGAGTGAGTTTAAACAAATTGCTTTGCCTAAGGTGCAAGGAAAACCCAGCAAGAAATTAAAGCAATGAAGCTGTGATGAAGATGTTGTTGTCATACCCAGGCTTCTTCCTTGTTACATCTGTAAGTGCTCTCTGGGTTACAGAACTCAGGAGTGAGTGGCAGGCAATGTGTGTTCCCTCATCTCTCTTCGGAACTAGTATTCAATCAAAAAAGTGTGCTTTACCACCTACTCACACCACGACTGTCTTGACTGCTTTTTTTTTTTCCCTTTTTTTTGTTTGTTTGTTTTTGTGAGAGGGAGATACAAAGGTTGTAATAATTTGGTCTCTACTGCTGAAACACAGTGACTACTGGTAACACTTGACTTCTTTGAATCTCATTTCTTCTCCCTTTGGCAATGCCTGCAGCTCCTCTCCCTCCCTGTCTGCCTGCCCCTCAGCTCTCCTTCAGTCTCCTTTCCACACATCACCTCAGCATCTCCCTGTAACTCATTCATGTCTTCTCTTTATTAAGAAATGAGGCTGAAAAAGGAGCAGAGGGAAAGTGGAGAATACCATAGGGCAGAGATGGACTTAAAATGATTTTTTGGCCTCTTCAAAATAGCAAACAGGTAATTTTCTTAATATTTGTTAACATAAGTCAATAAATTCCTTTTCCATCCCAGTATTTTTGTGTTTAGGCTTAAAAATTTCTTTGCTAGTGTTGCTGTAATTTCACAGCTGTAAATTCACAATTTAATGGCATTCTAATCACAATTGCAAATGTATAGTCCAGTTCTGGTGTAAATGTTTCTGGTGAGGCATCTCCTGAAGCATTTCTTTGCTTATAGTATTTCGGTTCTGTTGGAGGATCACAATGCTCCTTGTGTTTTAGGAGATACTGTTACAATTTATTATGCCAATGAACCCATTCTTCTTCTAGTTCTTATAGGGACAACTGGATGTCTGTATCAGCAAACCTAGTGGATTGTGTGATCATCTCCTTATTTTACATATAGTTTTGTTTTATGTATATTGAAAACATATAGTTTTTTTGATTTTCAGTCCTAATTCAATATTGCACACCACTGAACCAGATTTGGTCTGACTCACTGTAAAGAACAGAGACACTTGACTTTTACCTCATATTTTGCGGGAGATGAAGTGTGATGCCATCAGATCTCACCCTCTAGCTGTCCTTCTTGAATTTTAGCCTCTTCAGTGTTGCATCTTTTGGCACATCTAAAACGATGACAGATGCGTTGATAATACTGACTTCTAATCAGAGAGTTGGCAGCAGCCAACTTAATCTGTTCATATATGGTACGTGTTTTTTTCACGTGCAGGTACTGGCCAAGGAGAGCTCCTAAGGGCTGTGGGATGGGCAGTATTGATAGTAATTTTCTTGCCTTCCTGGCTGGTGATGTACTTGAGAAACTATTGTGTATAAAGTGCTGTTCTGGTACACCTGTGATGTGTTCTAGTCATTTCTTTTCATTCAAACATGCCATAACATAGAAGGGAAGTTTTTGCTCTTCTATATGCATTCACAGTCACTTGGAGTTTGCAATGTCTAGAGAGGCATCATGTATCTCAAAATGTATGGCAAAAATCTTTCCCTAATTTATACTACTGCATAATACTGCTCTTGCCTTCTGGTGCCATGAATTTTTTATTCCTTCCCATTATGTATAACGCTCTGTCCTTTGGCACTGGCTCTGACTGGTCTAGAAATCTAGATTTCAAAAATTTTATGAAACTTTTCTCTAAATGTGAACTCTTCCATTTTCTGTTGCTCTGTTGTAGGCAGGCACCCTTTGTTGCATTGTATGGTCTTTATTGTTTCCTGGATTCTCACTCACTCAATACTTATCTCAAGGTATTTATGAATTCTCCCTGAAAAATACTTTCTTTTCATGCTAATATTTGTGTGAGGAAAGAAAATAGTTTATGCAACCTATCTGAATCTGTTTTCTGCTTGCTTCCATGAAATATCAATTGAGGTTTATAGGTATTCATTGGCTTTTTCTGTGCAAATATGTACCAGAAAACAACCAGAACCTGGTATGGCAATTAAATCATTACTTTCGTCAGGCCCTGCCAAGCTTGATTCCTGAGTTTTCCACAGTACTTCTGATTTCATATTCCAAAAGCAAGAGAATTTTTGTGGCAGTTTTTATTTAGTCTGTTGAATGCCTAGTGTAACTCCAAACCAATTCTTCAACCAGTACCTCATCAGAGAAACAAGACCCAGTATTTTTTAGCGACTTTCAGTGAGACACATGCAGATCCAACCATAGATGGCTCAAGTTTTTAGGGTGTGCATGGCCAGAGTGAGAAAATGGCAAAAGAACTATGAAAGTCTAACATACATGTATAATGGAAGCAGCAGAAAGCAGAGTTAAAATTTCTGCTTTGTGTTTTTCTCACTTTTGGTCTGTGACTTATTTTTTTTAATTTTATTATGGTCAGTATGATTCCCAGTGCAACAATAACCCTTTTGAAAGTAATAGCCTCCATGGCAAGCAATAACTTTCTCCTAAGAATTATGATAAAAATAAATCTGCTAATGATGTTTTTATAAAAAAATCCCTAAGGCTCTCATATTCACAAGAAGCTACATAAAGCAATTACTGTATTTTTTACAAAGCAAAATCCAAGTCGTCTGTTTGTGTGCTAAAGGCAATTTCTAGAGAACAAAGCAATAATTAATGAAATGAGGGTACCAGCTCATCACAGCCAAACTTATTACAGTGATTGCATGAAACACCTTCAGAACAATGGGCTGTTCCTCACACGGCACAGAGCACTTACAGAGGGCTCTTCCCCATGCACCACCTCCTGTTATTCCAGATTTTAAATGCACACTGCAAAACTGGGCCTAGTTAAGATTCAGGACTAAGCTAATGGCATCACATTAGTGATGGGTAATTGTGAAATCCACCTTATGCCTAGTAGAAATCTTACGCACTCTATGTTAAAGTCAATGATTTTATTCTTGGCACATAATCAGCATGCAAAGAAGACATTGCTTGCTACAGAAGCTTGTGAGCCAAACAAAGCACAGGGTGGAAAATGCGGAAGAAGAAGAGCATAGAGTACTTATCAGCATGATGGCAAGAAAATCTTCTGGAGGGGTCCTTCCATGACTGGGCTCAGGAGACCATTGTGCATCAAAGAGTTAGTGATCCACACTACAGCTAACCTGAGCATCCAGGAGCCACCTAGTGCTGCACAGCCACGGGGTTCTCAGATTCTGCAGTGACGTAAGATTTACTTGCTATCTATATTTCTCCTTTTTTTCTAAAGCAACTCTTTCATTAAGCCATTTTTTGTCAGACCTTTCTTACTGAGAGCAGAAAAACACCTGCACCATCTCACTCTCTTTCATCTCACCTCTTTTCAGCTTACCTTCATCCTCTCACTCATGCAGAACAGGCCAAAACCTGGGCTACAGGGGAGAAGGTTCCTTGGTTTTGGCTCACTGTGCCTAATTAATTGGATGGAATTGAGTGTGTAATAGAGGTTTGTCTCTTGGGGGGGGGGGGGGGGCTAGAAATGGAGAACGGAGAATCTGTCGCGTGAGGGAGCTCTGTGAACATGGAGCATGAGGCCCTGCACAGGCAGATGGAAGAGCCATTGCAGAAGAGCAACTCTCCAAAAGTTGCATTATGTAGACTGGGGATTGGGTGTTACGGAGACTATGCTAGATATGGAGCTCAGGTGCTAGCCCAGTCAGTTCTGTGCTATTATTTTGCTAGCCTTTGTCGGAGGGGCTAGGGGGGACATCCTGGAAGTAAATCTTTTAACATTTTTTCAAAGACAGAAAAAAAAAAAAACCAAGATCAAGTGTTTGCAATGTGGCTTTTATTCAACATTATCCCTTGCTCCATTCTATTTAGCTGCTGAAAGACTTTTATTATGGAATGCCATTCCTGGCAATCCTGCAAAGAGTATTAAAGAGAGAGGGTGGAAGGCAAGAAAAAGAGGACTGTTTGTCGACTGGAGGTGCTATTGTCAGTCATCTGTTTTCTTTCAGACATACCCACAAAATTGTAGAGAAACAGTGAAAAATTACTGGGGCTTTGCCTGTGGTCATGACTTTATTTTGCAGCCTCACTGCTGCAGGTGAGGAGCTATTCCATGTGACCAGCCACTCTGCAAAGCAACACATCAATTGAATTGCCTTCTCCTGAAACATTTCTCTTGACTTGCCTTCAGATCACACCCTTAAAGCAGGGACAGAAAAGGTAAAATTACCAGGGCTAAATGGTAATGACCTTATGAATCAGAGACAAACTGAGAGAATGTGCCATAAGCAGTATTACAGCACTGGAAATCTAAGGACCCCTCACATAACCATGATGAAGAATGGGAAACATCATCTGCTTTCTTCTTGCTGATGGCCTGGAGGTGGGGAGAAAATCTGTGTGGGAAGGGAAGAATGGAAGCAGGGACAAGCTCCTTGCAGAACAATTTCCCACTCACACACGAGCAAAGATTGTGTTTTGTCAGCTGTTGATGACTTTGAAAGTATTTGTAAGACTACAGCCTCAGCTCTCTCTGTCTGCACAGCCCTCTGAACACTGTTAAGCTACAGCTAGAGCTTGGAAATGTCTTACTAGATTCTGTGGTCCCAAAGATCGGGGGAAGCTCTTTCACATCCTGCTTTAGGTTGCCTACTTCCCTCACAGGAATTCAGGTGGCCTAGTGGCCTTTTCATGCATTTGCCAGCCCAAAACTCATTGTTTTCACATTAGCTTCTCCTCTCAGCTGTTCTTCTCAGTTGCCATTCCAACTCATGCCTTTACAGCAGCATCCGTAAGAATGCTTTTAGTGCATTAAACCTAAGCAGCTCCAGCTCTGGCCCAGGCATCCTGCCTCCAGCTTTTGTTGATCCTCATAAAGAACTTTACAGAGCAGACTGAACAGAACTTCTGTTGCTATTGAAAATGTAAGAGGTGTGTCTTTGCACAATAGAGACAAAATAGAGCTTTTGAGAGCAAAATAATTTTCTTTACCAAACTGCTTTGCAATCTAAGGATTGCAAATAATGTTAAGACATTATTTGCTTTACAAAGCAGGTAGGAGTGGGTTTCTTCCTATGAGTTAGGAAGGAAATTAAGTGTGCATGTGAATATGCAGCAGCCTTTCTAATGGTGGTCTGTACAATGGGTCAAGGATGGAAAATGCCTGGTTGAAAAATAAGGTTAAAATAATTAAAAATATGGTTGCTATGTGCAACTTTATTTTACATTTGAATTCAAGCTACCTTCCTCTGATTGCAAATGAGAAACAAAAGCATCTGTCACTCTCTTAGAGGTTGCCAGCCTGTCTAGCACAGGGGCATTATGGCAGAGGAAGGAGCTGCCATATCTGGGGTTCTAGAAGTGATCACAGAGAGGTTTGGTCTCTGGCAGTTCCAAGGAGGTAGCAGGGCCTAGACCAGTAAAAGTCAGAGTGCTGCATAGCATGTTCAAGAAGACAAGGTCCTCAAGAAACAACTTTCTTCTGCAAGTGGGTATATCCATAAATAAGATTTCTCTGTGACTTTCCTAGGAATCAGACAACTCAGAACTGCTTTCTCCATTGCATGCAAAGAATGCTGGAAGAAATTATTTTTGTAGTCAGACAGCAATAGTCATATAGGAGGCATATAGGTTTCTCAGCCTGCCACTCATTTCAGTCAAGTCACTTCATCTCACAGGGCCTCAGTTTCTTGCTCTGTAAACTGCATAAATGGTAAGGTCCCTCTGTGAGGTCCTTTCATCTTTATCTGTATATAGCTTATAAAATAGTGATCCCTAATTGTCCTTCCGTAAGGAATGGGTTAGTGGGCTATTTCATTCATGCCAGGTCTGTTATTAAGGCAGAGGATTTATTTATCACAGGATGTCTGTTGGGAGAGAGCCTCGGGTAGAACCAGAAAGAGCTCTAGGACCTCTGACTCATTCTCAAAGAAGCCACTTTCTTTTGTGTTAACCTGTGAGAGGGGAGACTGGCTGCGAATCCATTCACTCTTTCCATTTCCAGTTTACTCAGGAACAGGTTCAGTTAGATGTCTGTCTTGATGCTGGATATGGCTTTCAAAACCTGTAGCCTTAAAATTATTCTGAAAGTGAAACATGTTTTAAATGTGGTGGGATTTTTAATAGATCTTGCTTTTTTTCCCCCTCTTAAGCATACATTTCTCTGTAACAACCTTTTATTTTTATTATCAACCTTGAGTGTATTTTTAGCTGTCTATATATGCATGCAGGATCACGAATATCTTAAATGTCACGTATAAATGGAGGAGTCATTTATCCCATCATATTGATAGCACAGCTGGTGGCAATCATTCCAACTTCAAGCTAACTAAGGTTGTCATATTTAAAATTCTACTGAGGATGAGTTTAATAAAGAAAGACTCTGGCAACAGGCAAAGCTTTGCAGAGACTACAGATCACTGGACGTCCTGTGAATTTTTTTTACTGGGATGAGTCTTTCTGTCTATTAATTCTGATTTTTATATCAATTTCCTGTCTGTGATATTTTCTCATAGCCTATCCCCAAATTTTTCAATAATCCTGATAATTCCTTGCAAAGATATCTTGCTAACTGCACTAAATTAAAGTCAAATAATCTGTGGCAAGAAAGAGGAACATAGTTAGAAGAAGTTTAATAATGGTATTCAATATTTACATTTATGTGTAGTTTTTTTCTGGTTTTATCTCTCCTTGTGAAATTCAATTTTTAATATCTCCTGAGGTGTTCTTCAGCATGATACAGCACAATATAATAGGACTTACTAGATGTAATTAAAATCTCACAATTCTGAAGTCAAACTTCTTGCAGGAAGATTGCCTCCCACTTATAGACACTTATTAAACATCCACAACAGCAAGTAGTCTGTTGGCTATTACAAATTGCTGTGAGACAGCTCTAATCCTAAACCTGCTACTGCCTCAGACCAAGGCTCATTAGCCTGTCAGGGACTTAGCTGGCTTTGCTAACGTGACACTGTCCCGGTTCACACACACACACACACACACACATTGGTGGATATGACAAGTACCATCATGGCCCCTCTGCCTACCCAGCATCCCTTCCCCAGTCTTGTGCCCCCTTTCCTGCCCTTGAGTGCCTGACCCACTGCTGGTCCAGCTTGGTGCTCACTGCAGACACACAGCACTCATGTACTCATCCCACAAGCACGCCAGACTCACGGGCCCCCCAAATCCCAGCAGGGGCTGTCCACACATCTCATACCCCAGCTCAGAACTGAGTCTGCCCTGCTCATCAGCTGGTATCAGCTTGAAGATTGCCAGTGAACACACACACACACACACGCACACTCTCCATGCACAGCAGGTTTTGGGGAAGGTACAAACACTCACCCCTTCCAGCAGCTGGTGCCAGCCCAAGGGCTCTGTGTGACCTGTGCTCCGACTCCAGCTGGTAGTGCTGAGCCATGCACTCACACTGGTCACCCGAGAAGCTGCTTTTCAGGGTACAAACTGTTCCTGCCCCAGTGGCTGGAGGTTAAAGACCCCCCTGACTCCAGTTGCTGGCACTGAGACCCCCCCTCACTCACTCTGAAGCCAGCACCTGAGGCCAGAGGCACCCACAGCCTGGTCTGGCTCCAGCAGCTGCTCCCTGCTCCTCACGCTGCTCCCCCAGCCCCTGGCACTGAGTCCTGCAGCAGCCACGTGCTTGCGATAGGGAGTGGGGTCATGCCGAGAGGTGGCTGAGAACAGGCAGGACGCACTGCGGTGATCAGGGGCAGGGCTCTGCCGGACAAGCCACTGACCAGCCCCAGCTCACAGGCAACAGGCGCCTTCTGTAGCCCTGTCTGCCCACCCCACCTCTTTGTTCCTCCCTGATCCCTCTTCCCTGCACATCTCCTCCTCGGCTGGCATAGTCCCAGTGACCCACCCCAACATCCTGGATCCTCAACTGCACATCCTCATGCTTTGCCAATTTCCAGGTTTGCCTACAGATTCTTATAGTTCATCAGCCGGTGTCACTGAACAGGTTTGTTTCTGGTTATTGTTTTCAGCAAAGATAATTGCCCAGATTTGAGTCTGATTGTCTCTTTTCCTTTATTTATTGCCACAGCTGAGAAAATAAACATTCTCACACTCCACATATCTATGCATAACCACCTAATTTATAAGCTTTCCTGTCTACCCCCATATTCTGCCCCTTTCCCCTGCATGTCCCTTATGTGTCTGTACAACTCTATTGATACTCTCACTTTCCCCAGCTGGTTGTCTAAGAGTAGTTTGGGTTGCAAGGGACCTTAAAGATCACTCAGTTCTTAGCCCTTTGCTGTGGACAAGGACACCTTCCACTACAGCAAGTTGCTCAAAGTTCCATTCAACCTGGCCTTGAACAATTCCAGGAATGAGGCATTCTCTAGGCAACCTGTTTCAGTGCCTCACCACCCTTACAGTGTTTTGCTGGTATAAAATTCTCAGCTCCACTTCTTTTCTTATCAATTAGTGCAACTTCGCAGGCTTCTTTTGGGCCTTTGTCTTTGTTCACAGCAGTTGATCAGGACTTCGGTCCTGTGAGAAAACTGTTTGCTCTCTTTCCCATCATCCCAAATTTGCAAAGCCCCTTGTTGGAAAATCATCAAGGAAAAAAGTTTCTCACACTTCCTATGTTCTTTCAGTTTTGTGTAGCAGTTGTCTCCAACCGAGTTGTCAAATAAATGGAAAAATTCAGGAGTAGGTATTCCAGCTATGCATCTGACCTGCCAGGTCAGGCCATCAGGTAGATTAGATTGCTACTTAGCTTGCGCAGTTCCCAGATTTCCAGTCTTCCCAACTATCTGACAACTATCTGCATTTTTTTCCACAAATTAAATTATTAAACAAATTCAATCCCACTGCAAATATTGCTTATCTATGTTTTCATTCCAGTTCAGGATAGAATAAATTGATATTTGAAAACTTGGTGTTTTTTCCAGAGAATTGAAAAGTCCATTTTCTAGCCTTCTCTAGGTCTTGATCTCCTTCATAGAAACTTGGAAAAGTGCTAACTGTGGTACGCATAGTCACATACTAAGGAATTAATTACATTTTGTTGTATGCATTTTTATCACAGACAAAATCTCTCAGCCATCAGAAATCTCTAGAGTTCTCTGTGTAATCTCACTGAAAATATGCAACTGAAAAATATTGAGGAAAATATCAGTCAAGGAGAGGAAACTAGCTGTGTATTGTCACACCTGGCAGATTGATGGCTGAGGGACGAATTAGGATTCTAACTGAGCACCTTAATAAACTGAGCTGGATTAGATGAAAAATTCTTAATTGTTAGGCATCATGACATTTCTAATGCAGTGAAATATTAAGCACAGAAAAATAACTATCCTTTCTGTATTCTTTATTTATCTGTCAGGGTAATGATCAGAAACTCATTGTGAAAAGTGGGAATGATCTTTTTAGCAGAAGTAGTTGCCAGGGGCCTTCTAGTACACATATTAATCTTTCTCTTGGCAAAAAACTCCGTATGAACTCAGCATACTATAATACCATAGGAGCTCTGGGGCAAAGACCATTTCTTTGCTGTAGGTGCCCCATAACTTGCATAGAATTTGGTTAATTAATGGCCACTCAATACATAATTTTCCTTTCTCCTCAGCATCCTTCTCTTAATAAGTAACTGCAATATTCATTCAGTTGGGACACCCATGGGACATCTTCTGTCGGGAACAGCATTTCTAATTTGTGTATGATTGATCATTTCCAAAGGAACTCTGATGGACTCAAAGGGCGCCCCTTGCCTTTGACTATCAGATTCTGTAAATCTAGACTGACGGGGATACCCAGCTGGAATTAAGAGTTGAAGATTGCACCCAGCTCCCTACACAGCATTTCTTCACAGTGTCTTGGGACAGTATTTAGAGGGCATCGTGTGACCCCTCTGCCAATCCCATCTCTGTATACAGAGATGCAAGTAGAGAACCTGACTTTTCCTGTGAGCAAAGGTGAAGATGTAGTCATTCACTGAGCACAGTTGCCATGTGAACCCACAGCATATAATGTGGACTCAAATGACAAGGCTTTGGTTTGGGAAATTGCAAGAGCTCTGTATCCAAACACTTTGAATCAACCAAAGCCTTAGGGCAGAAGCAGCTTCTAAGCATTCAGAACTAGTACAGTCAAACTGCTTCTTTCTAACCCTCACAGTTCAGTAAATATTTTGTGGAAAATACAGATTTTTAAAACGAATGTCAGCAGAGCCTTTTCTTCAGCACAAGGCATCCGTATTTTGAAAGAGCCTTTCATCTCAATTTGTCTTCTTTAAGCATAACTACAATGACCAGTATAATAAAAATGCTGTCTCTTGGCCTCTGCATTCTCATTTGTCTCTCTGTTTATCTCACTGCAGACCTTCAGAGTGGATCTGGACAGCTTTTCACCAATCAAAAAATGGCTTATCCCTTTCTAAATATTTATTTTTCTCTCAGCTTTTCTTTCTTTCTTTCTTTCTTTCTTTCTTTCTTTCTTTCTTTCTTTCTTTCTTTCTTTCTTTCTTTCTTTCTTTCTTTCTTTCTTTCTTTCTTTCTTTCTTTCTTTCTTTCTTTCTCTCTTTCTCTCTTTCTCTCTTTCTCTTTTTCTTTCTTTCTCTCTTTCTCTCTTTCTTTCTTTTTCTTTCTCTCTTTCTTTCTTTCTCTCTTTCTTTCTTTCTCTCTTTCTTTCTTGTCTGTCTTTCTGTCTTTCTTGTCTGTCTTTCTGTCTTTGGAGTAGCAAGATGAAAACTGTAGAAAACAGCAACAAAATTCCTGAAAAATGAAAATGCCACTGCTTTTCAAAGCTCCAAATCAAAATCTTATTGAAATATCAAAAAAAAAAAAGTTTCTATTTTTCATAGGTCTTTCAGTCCAGAAGGAGAACTGACAGGTGGGTGGGAATCTTTGTATGGTACACCATGTGTCTGATCCTCTGCATGCCTAATACACTTCGGGTGGTCCCCATTCTTGTTCTTTCTCTGTCCCTCTCATTTACATGCAGCACTGTTTTTATTCCTATGGGATTTTTTGTTCAAGTCATGTTTTGGACCCTCCAAATCCATTGGTTTTTTTGCCTCCAGTCACTGACCTGCAGAATGTTATCATTGTGTGTGTATCCTGGGACATCATTATGATTTCCAGTAGTTTACAGGCACTAAGCCAATTCAATCAGCTTTAGAACTGATTTTATTAAAATGCACAGATACAGAGAAGTGTATTTAGATTCCCCAGTCGTGCCTACTTGAAGCCATGTGTGGTATCTGTCTGGTTCTGGTGTTTCCAGAACAGATTCTGTCCGTTTACACAGAACACCCTTTCATGTTATATTTCTGCCTTTTTAATAACACTTAGATTTCTTTTTACAGCTTATTCATTTTCTAGACATTCCAGTTGTTCTGCCTTACATTTTAATGGATTAATGAAAATAACAGGACCTGGTGTCATTGTGCCCTCTACTTGTGAGCATTTCAAATGTCCTTAGGGATTTCCTTCATGCAAATGACAATCTTTTTTCATTTGGCTTTTATAGCTCGACTTCTCCCTAATGAGATGAAACTTTTTTATACTGCTTTGGGTTACTTTTTAGCATTTTTGTTTCAAAGGTTATGATTCTGTGGCTGATTCAATTAAATGGAGGAAAAAATCAGAGAATCTAAAGAACAAGTGTTTTGTTTCCTAAATGAGAGCACAGATTCTTGTAACTTCAGCCTGTCTTGTACAGATTTCTGATGTTTCGTAAGAATTTGAATTATGTAAGCCTTTCTATAAAGCATTATTTCTGCTGTTAATTGAAGATAGGTAAAAAATGCCTCACATAAATAAAGTAATATCTTTTACTTGCACTAAGAAACAGGAAGACAGAAAAATAATTTCATTGACTGAAAACAAAGGCTAGCTTAGAAAACATAACGGGTGATCCTGTCCCTCTACTGAGTCTTAGTGAGGCACATCTGGAAAGCTGTGTCCATTTCTGGACTCCTCAGTACAAAAGAGACATGGAGCTTCTGGAACAAGTCCAGAAGAGGGCTACGAAGATGTTTGAAGGACTGGAGCATCTCTCTTACAAGGAAAGACTGAGGGAGCTGGGCCTGTTCAGCTGAAGAGACAATGGAGAGGGGACCTTAACAATGTCTATTGGTATCTGAAGGGAGGGTGTCAGAGGATGGATCCAGGCACTTCTTGGAGGTGTTTAGCAATGGGACAAGAGACAATGAGCAGAAACTGACACACAAGAAGTTCCACTTGAACATGAGCAAGAACGACTTTACTGTGCAGGTGACCATGCACTAGAACATATTGCCCAGAGAGGTTGTGGACTCTCCCTCGCTGGAGATATTCAAGAAACATCTGGGTGAGATCCTGCACAATGTGCTCTAGAAAGACCCTGCTTGAAACTTGAGCAGGGAGGTTGGACCAGATGGCCCACTGTGGTCCCTTTCAATCTTACCCATTCTGTGAGCCTCTGATACATTCATAAAAGAATTGGTTTGGAAAAAAGCATTTGTTAAATTTACTTGCTTTTTGTCCTTTAAATCTAAACACATGCTCTGTTCATTCCTTTTGCTTAGCCAAGTTCTAGTTACATTCTGTCCTCTATATACTGTGGTATCTTTCTGCTGATGCAAGCAGATTCCCAAAATATTCATTACTCATATGAAGGTGCATTTCCCATGTCTATCCTATGCAGTATGCTTTTCCTCTCAGTTTTTAATATATTTGCTGTAGCCAGTAGTGAGAGAGCCATTCTTGGGCCACTGATGGAGAGCACTGGGGTGGTTTTATGCAGTTATCCTGAGTTAGAGGGACTTAGAGACACAGTGTTTCCCTTCCTGCATGCAGTAAAGTAGTTCTCCAGCCAGAGATGGAGTTCTCTATAGAGGGTAGAAAGTGTAGTCAGATGAGATGAGTAATGCACAAGCCTCCCAAGGTCTGAAAGAAGGAGTAAAGCTGCTGGGGATACTCCAGTCAGGGATGACTTCTCAAGGGAGGATACAAAAAAGCCCAACATGACAACAACAACATGACACAGGATCTACAGATCCATGTCTGAGACATATTTGATTCACTCCAGGCAAATTATACAGGAATAACCTGTGGTCCCAAGCTATTTGAAAGGGAAGAATGGCTTCTCTAATTATCTTCAGAAGGAGAACATATTTTCTGAAGTTCGCTGGGAGTTGTGAAAGATTATTAAGAAGAGACATACCAGGATGCATCGCAATTCCATGTCAGCTGAGAACAGAACTAAATTAGAAGAACTTGGGAACATTATTCTAATACACAAATGTTTGAAATGTTGATTGTTGTGAATGAGACACAGAAGATCATTGACTGAAATATTACCTCAGGTTGTGGACCTCACCTGTCCTGGGAGTTGAGAGGCATATCTGTCTTTTGTGTTGATGGGTATGAATGAGGCTGGAGCTAACATTGTCACCCTTCTTGTGGTGGCATTGCTCCACTGTACAAAACTACCCCAAAGAAGCTGGAGAAGGAATCAGCAGGCACAATTGGCTGAGTGCAGCACGATGGACCAGGATAAGTTTCATACTAAGTACTCATGTCAGTACCATTTTTCTCCAAGGATGAGTGAATGATCACCCTTCTTACAGAGGAGGCGATATTACTGATGGCAAGTCCTGAAACTCTTTTGAAGTTCACAGTAGGTAAAAATTGCCACTGTAATATTTTTTTCTTTCTGTGCAACAAACCATTCTATTTTACTACCTCTATCCAAATGTTATATTTCAGTTCGACCTGTATCTCTATGCAAGATGCTGTAGCACCAGTACCTACACTGGGACTTTGTGCAGCACGTCACATAAGAACAAAATTAAGCCTAACGTGTGAAGTGTTTAGTGTGAGTCTTACGAAGACTTAGTTAGGAATCATGGTAGCAAGAAATTATAATACACATTATTATCGGAATTCCAGCCATTCCTGGACTTCTTGCCAAGTCATCAAGACTCAAGTAGAATGTATGGTTATGAATAGATGAGACAAATTTTGTTTCAGACAGAAAAAAAATCCACAGAACTGAAGTATTCTATGTTAACCAACGAGAAGGAAGTAAGGAAGTGAAAATTCACAGGCTTACTCCACTAATTTCTGAGTTGGAAGGTGCCTCATTATCAGCAATTCCTACAGTTTTGAAAAAATGAACTAATATTCAGCTGCTGGGAGTCATTTCCCATACTTGCTCTCAGCATCAGAAAAGACTGGTTACATTTGGCACTTGAATGTGTCTCTAGCATTCACTGTAGCTGCATATATTCTGCATGATGTTGATTAATTAGATTTCTGATAATAAAGGATAGCAGAAAACAGATGCACAACTACTGAACTCTATATGAAGGGCAACTGCTCTTGGTAAAAAAGTCCTCTTTTTTGCTCTGGCAAAGCCTTCAAAGTTGTTCAAAAGCCTTTCATTTCATGATGGGAATATAAGATTTTTGTTTTCCATGACTGGTTATAGACTGGGAGAAGAATTTAAAAAACAAGCAAGGAAACAAACCCACAGAAACCCCCAAACAAACAAAAACTGAACAACAAAAAAAACCGTAGAGACTTTCTGAGTATCCAGCTCTTCTTCCAAGGGAAACTTTGTCTGTGATCATGCTCAGCTCCAGGAAACAACAAAACAAAATTATGGTATGTTATTAAAAGGAAAACAAATCCCAGAAAGATTAATTGTCTAA
The DNA here is from genome assembly GCA_013397865.1 of Struthidea cinerea. Taxonomy (NCBI): domain Eukaryota; kingdom Metazoa; phylum Chordata; class Aves; order Passeriformes; family Corcoracidae; genus Struthidea; species Struthidea cinerea. The sequence goes on from VZTI01002066.1 coordinate 393,499, forward strand.
CAAGAATAGAAGAAGGCAGTCTCCCTGACCAACCGGCAGAGTGGCTTTGAAATGCCATTGAAGTTCTTGCTTCTACAAAAAAACACAATCCTTTATTGGAAGTGGAATGAAAGTGAAGCAGTGGAATTGTTTGCAGAAAAAGAAGTCATAAAAGACACATGTGAAGGGAAGAAGAGACAAGCCATTTGAACCTACTTGAAATGTACTTGCCTTAGGCAGACACAAAATGCATATCGCTGATCATGTGGCAAGCAAAGAGTAGTGTTTTGCAGACTTCTTTATAGGACACGGCAAGACTCAGAGAGAGGAAGGGAGGGGTGCAGAATGCAGAGGCCTTCCAAGTTTCAGAAAAACATCTTGTTTACTGAAGCTTGCAACCTAAAGACATCCTTATTCTAGATGCAAGACTAAAATGATCAATGATATTAAAAACATGTCCAAAGATGTACAATCTAGGGAAGCAGAAATATTGTATTTTGTCAAGTCTTATACCTGTGGATTGCTATATGACTTCAGGCCAAGTGGGGACTGCAATGTCTTCTAATATCTCTTAAGTCATATTTACAGACAAGAACTAATCCAGACAATAATTCATTTTTCTCAAAATATTGTGGTCCATTCTGGACGCAGTACTGCAGCTGAAACCATTCCCCTCCTGTGGAGTGTGTATTCAATATTACTATTACACATCCCAGAAGAGGTGCAGCGGAATCTTGCTGCTCTTTGCGAGTTAGTTTCACCCTGCAACCCTTAACATTACACTAGCCATCTGGTTGCCTTTTTCATATGTGACACTTGCTTTTTCCCCTCAAAATATATCACTTGTCTCTGTGGCATTTCATCTTGTTGACCCCAGGCCATCTGTCCAATTTGTAGAGATCATTTTGAATTCTGGTGCAGTCCTCCTGAGTGCACCTTTTGGTTTGTGTCATCTGCAAATACGGTAAATTCACTTACTCTTCATCCTCCTCATCATTAATGAAACAGTTGAATAACACAAGGCACAGGACAGACCCCCATGGGAACCAATTTGCATCTCTCCCCACAAATAACAGTGAATCTCCAATAACTATTCTGTCTTCTAAGAAACAAATAGACCACCGCCCAGCCAGCTCTCTGTTCCCTAGATAACTCCCAAGATCCGTAGGTTCATTGTGTGCTAACAAGGAAGTGATGCGCAGGTTTACTGAAACTGATATGTATTACACCCACTTGTACCTTTACAAGTGAGGCCAGTTACTCCATCCTTGACAAATGCCTTCTTCCTGTCTTTTTCTTCCTTTCCTCTACGGTGAGCTTTATTTACTCCCAAATTCTGTGGTTTCTGCAGCAGAAGCTAGAGTGATTACCTCAGAGCGCTCAAAGGGTCAGTTTTTCCCTTTTACAAAAGTGGATGTATGTTTGCCCTGCACTTTCACAGGGCTTCACATTTCCTCTACTGCTTCTCAGAAACAGTAATCTTTATGATTGCTTTGGCTGCTTCCTTCACCTTTCTCCAAACTTGGCCACTTTCACAGTATTTTTATCCTGTTCTTTTCCTTACTTTAGCCAGTGTTTTTTTGCATTGTAATGTTGTCTGGTGAAAGTTTCATGAAGATTAGAGAGAGAAAAAAAAGAAGTGCAGTATTTGTTTGTATCACCCATTGTTTGCTCTCTTTTCCCACGTAGTAACAGATCTGTACTTTGCTTTCAAATATTCTGTTGTTCTTAAAGAATATTTTTTCATGGCTTTCTCACGTGTCTCATACATATTCCTCCCTGTTTATATCATGGTATTGTGGCTTTTGAGCCTCTCGGGTAACATTTGTAGTAAATTCTGTAGTAAATGCACTTTTCTCCACAGCTGTGAAGAATTCCATCAGTGGAAAGGAAATTCTCCTGAAGATGAGATTACCAATAAAAATGCAGATGTGATGCTATAAAAATGCAAAATATGAGGAGCTGATGGGGCAAATATTAAGTGTGGTTGGTAAGGTCATAACAGACTAGTAGAAGAGATCTCTGAGAGGCAAGATAAGAACATACCCTCACTATTTGCATTCCCTTTGTGTTGCTTTATTACCTACTTTCCCCTTGTTAGAATGTGGGCTGATATGATAAAGAAATAGATGAGAAAATAAGAGAACCTAGAGAATCTGGACAGTACACTTATTTTTCTGCTCTTTTGGTGTCATGTTTCTAGGCTACAGACTCAGCTCCAGTCAGTTCACTAGGAATAATCACATGTAGTTGCTCTCTAAAGACAGCTGAATATCTTAAATGGCTTGATAGCATAACCATTTTATATGTCTCTCTCAATGTGATGTTTTAGGCTAACGCATATTGCAGACTGTGGAACTCCAAGTATAAATTGTTAATCAGAGTAACTGGAAGCAGTTTAGGACAATGACATTGATGGAGAAGTAATACTTGCAGTTTTTTCAGACTAATGTAAGAAAATTAAAGACCAATTTTGTTGTTGGTCCAATCTTAAAAAGTAAACGCCCACAAAGTGACAGCACAGATGGCTTGCAAGTCTTACATGAGAGAATTGGCATTAATTGCAAGGCTGAGCTGGAAAACAGTTTAAGATGCCTAGTGTTCAACAGGTTTTCCTTACTGCAAGATTAGACATTACATATCAAACTGGATGTGAAATAAATTTCCACTGTCTTAGTACCTAATGGGCAGAGGGATGAGTGACAGTACCTGACCACTACAATGCTAATTTCCTAGCTGCCATCATGTCTGCAGATGCTACAGGTTCATGAAACACCAGAAAACTGTTTTTATCTTAGTGAAGGTGACTGGCACAGCTTCTTGTGCCGTGTGCTTCATTAGGTCAGGAATTCTGACCTAATGGCTCTGATCAGCACATACCACAGTGGTGATCTGGAATGACTGCATGTGAGAAGATGTCTTCAATCAGGTCTGCTTCTGCTCCTGTGAACAAGAATACAGAGGCAATGTGGTCATACTCAGCAGGGTCATGTCTGCCTGTCTAAAGAGCTGGTAAGCTGACCTTTTTGTGTTTCTTTGGAATAAGTATGGGGATTCATCCAGTTGGCCACCTTGAGGGTTTTTATCAAGATTCTGGTCATCAGACATCCATGTTGAGTAGGCAATAGGCAGCAGATTTGTGTATATACTTAACTGACTGAGGTTGTGTGGCCTATTTGATTTAAGCAAGTTTGGAGATATTATGTGTTTCTAATTTGGAAGCTACTTCTCTGTAGAATTAATTTTTTTTGTAGATAAGACAAGAAACGAGCAGTAACAGATACTCAAGTAATGTTTAGATGTAAGTGTAACTGATCTACATTATGACAGAGATCATTCTCCTACAAGTCTACTTTCAGTGAAGCAGTATTATGTGTAGGATATCTTTTGCTGTCATTGAAAACTATTAAGCATATACAGCATGCCTGCTTGGAAAATATACTCTGAAGTCTGAATTAGAAGAGCCCTGTCCCCATTTTGCGGCATTGTGTTGAATATGAAGCCAACTGGTTCCTCCTTAATGGGATCTGGATAGTGTGCACAGGAAGTTAGGGACAAGATGCAATTTGATGCTGTCCCACACAACATCCTTGTCTCCAAATTGGAGAGACATGGATTTGGTGGATGGAGCATTTGGTGGATAAAGAACTGGCTGGATGGCTGCGCAGAGTTGTGGTCAGCAGCTCATTTTCCATGTGGACACCAGTGACCTGTGGTGTCCCTCAGGGGTCAGTACTGGGGCTGACACTCTTCCGCATCTTGCCAGCGGAATGGACAGTGGGATCAAGGGCACCCTCAGCAAGTTTGCCACCAGCTGTGTGGGGTAGTTGACATGCTGGAGGGAAGGGATAATGTCCAGAGGGACCTGGACAGGCTGGAGAGGTGGGACTGTGCAAACCCCATGAAGTTCAACAAGGCCAAGTGCAAGGTCCTGGATCTGAGTCAGGGCAATCCCAGGCACAGCTACAGGAGAGAGAGGATTCTGCCCCTCTGCTCTGCTCTGGCAAGACCCCAACTGGAACACTTCATCCAGCTCTGGTGCCCCCAGCCAGAGAAGGACATGGAACTGTTGGAGCAAGTCCAGAAGAGGACCACGAATCTGCTGAGAGGGCTGGAGCACCCTGCCTATGAAGACAGGCTGAGAAAGTTGGAGCTGCTCATCCTAGAGAAGAGAAAGCTGTGTGAAGACATCATAGCAACCTCCCAGTATGTGAAGGATCCTACAGGGATGCACGAGAGGGACTCTTCATCAGGAACCGTAGTGACAGGGCAAGGAGTAATGGGTACAAACTAAAATAGGGAAAATTTAGGTTAGATCGTGGGAAGAAATTCTTCACTCTAAGGGTGGTGAGGCACAACAACAGGTTGCCCAGGGAGGTTGTGGAGGTCCCAACACTGGCAGTGTTGAAGGCCAGGCTGGATAACGGTTTGAGCAACCTGACAGAGTGAGAGAGGTCTCTGCCCAAGGCAGCAGGGGTTGGGGCTAGACAATCTTTGAGGTCCCTTCCAACTCTTAACATTCTATGATTCTGTGAATCTAACCTATTCAGCTTTGCCTCAGTTTTCTGTACAAAGCTTCATGTCTCCTCTCCTAGAACTTCTGTCGATTGAAATAGTCAGTTTGCAGTCCTGCGGCTTCTCTTTATTTTCTTCAGCACATCTCAGCACTGATACCTGGTGCCTCTGCTTTCAGCAAGTTCCAGATTATTTTATTTTAGTCTGGAGAGTACGATAAGAAATCATAACCTGTAAATTCTGGCTCTTCCTGCTCAACCAGTAGGCACTTCCTTTTCTGTCTTCTGTCAGAAAAAAACCAAAAGGAACCTGAGTCTCTGGTCCTGACTTTTTCTTTAGGAAGTCTTAATTTTTCTGCAGTTTTGAAGGGTGAGACCAACAACAGAATGAAGCAAGACTAAGGAAAACATTTTTTTTGCATGCTTGCTGCCTATAGGACACTCCCTCCAGTCTGCAGCCCTGAAGGGTTCATGTTTTTCCCTTTCTTCTCCTTTCTTTTTATTCTGATTGTTCTCCTTTTCTTCCATCAAGCCCTTCGTTATTGCCAAGAATTTATGCGTTCAGTCCCATTCACTCCGAAGCAACTGGATGGGAATGTGTCAAGAAGGAAAAACAGTTTTTGATGACAATATCATAATAGAAGAAAAAAGAGATTATTCTGGAAATGTTCTTCTTTATCGTATTTCTTCATAACATCTGTGAAGACAAGCTTCATTCCAGGTTCCCTGAGGACAAATTTACCGAGCATGCTTCAACAGGAAGGGAGGAAATTGAGAAGTAAATTTTGGAGTTACGGAGAGTCCTGCCTTGCAGATTAGGTCCATGTGGGACTATTAGACTATCTTTAGCACCAAACTAAATGTGAGGTGTTCTCTTTATTACTGGTGAACAAAAAGTCTTACTGTAAGAAAAGTGCAGTTTCCAAGGAATAAAAACATCTTCATGCTTAATTGACAAATATCATTGTTTAGAAAAGAAAAAAAATAGTCAAGAGAAAGGGTACGTATAAGATTTGAAACTTTATTTTTAAGCTATGAGTTTTCTTTGAAGTTTGACTTTAATATCAGAAGATTGCACAATCAAAGAGAGTATTAAAGTCATTTATTTGTTTGTCAGGCTCAGCACATCAAAAACCCAGACACCTTTGGTCATAAAAGGTAGAAAAATTAAGGGGGATGAAAATAGTCCTGCAATTCTACGCTGTTTGCTTCTGCGACTGAATGTGGATCCAATGTTCGTTTATAAAGGGAGGTTTGCATTTCTCTGGCTGAGAGCATTACACCAACACATGCAGATGTCCAGCACTCCCTGGTTGTGTATGCTTCACCTTTCACAACAAACAAGTTTACACAGTTCGGGACTGAGCTCAGATTATACTGGACTATTTATGTTTAGCACGGGGAAGGCTCTTCAGAGCACTCATGTGGTAGGCAGTGCTAAAAATGCACAGTAAGTAGAAAAAGCAATGCTGCAGATGTTTTCTAAGAAAGAAGGCAAAATGGCAGGACCCTAGGGACAGCTTTGGAAAGAGATGAAGGAATTCACAGGGATAAAGAGCTGAGGAATGTCTTGGAATACCAAACTCTGAAGAGGACAAGGTAGAAGGATCAGTATTCGCTACAGAATATGTTGACCTGGTCATGAAAGCTTCATTAATTTTACAGCTGCTCATTTTTTAGTACTGATGGAATGCATCCATAAATACATAAAGTTAAAAGAAAGTTTAGGGTTATCCTTAGAAAGATATGAACAAGAAGGTAAATAAACCATCTCTCGCTCAATGCTCTGCTTCGGCTAATACGTAGGAAAAAATGGCATCACATATTTGCAATGAAATGGGATGAAGCATCAACGTTTTTGAGATGGAAGAATTTAAAAACTTCAAACATTTTAGGAATTCAGTTTTGCAGCAGAAGTGGTTATATTTCCTAGTGAAAATTGCTTCTGAATAAAAAATAGGTTTCTATTTATGGAAAATATTTTCTGAGAACAACTTCAGAAAATTTTATGCCTTTGCTAGAGGAAGAAACATGCAGTCAAAAAATTCCCGACCAGGAGTAGCTAAAAAATAGTGAGATTGATTTCTTCTTCTCTTCTATACTATTAAAACAAAATGCTATTCATGTAACTGTGTCTTTTGAACACTGTGCTCTCACTAACAGCATAAATTGCCACATTTCCATGTCTCTTGAAGGTACAGAACAATGAAAATGAGAGGTCAGCCTGAGAGTGTGTTAAGTATAATCACATCAAGACATAGAAAACAAGCCTGCTTTCCAGCCAAAAAGAATTGGTCCAAGAGAGAGAAGCGTTCACATACCTTTAATCACAGAACGATGCACAGTGCAAGTTCTATAAAGAGGCTGTGCAGTTGAGTCTTGCTATCTGATTGTGATAAAAACAGCTAACAATTGTGCCAATTAGACAGCCATAAATCACCATTTGAGGCTAGGTGTTGGTGGCAACAGTACGAAATAACTGATCATGTCTGTGCAAGCAGTATGTTATTTCCTAGAAGTGGGTAAATGAAAATGAACTTGAAGCAGGCTAGTCAAGTGTGTCAGGTGTGGTGTGGAACACTGTACCAGTTGCTGTATTGTGTATCGAAACAGCTCTCCAGAAAAGCTACAATTTTTTTTCCTTTCTGTCATATATCTACTGGTGTCTTCTGTCAAATGGGAGAAGGCAGGTCCTGGCCTCTGGACAATTACCGGATGTTCTGAGGGTGATTACTGTTTCGGTTTTGGTGTTTGCTCTTAGCATTCCCTGTTAATGGAGCTGCCTGAATAAAAAACTATTTTCTCCTCAACAGTAAAGAATTAAGTATTACATTGTTTGTGTTTTTTGTATAATGTCTTGATGAAATTAGCATTTTCTTTCCCTGTCAGTTTCCAGAGGGGAATTTCATTTTGCTCAAATTTATGGGTAAAGAAACTTTTGACTGGCAAGTTTCCTCACTAGAGAGGACACAGTAAACCCTCAAATGGCATGAAATATTTACCAAAATAAAGCTGAAATATTTACCAAAAGAGCAAGAACTCTTTTGATGCTGCTACTGAAAAACTGCAACAAACACATTCCCTTTTCATGTTCTTTCATCTTGTCAGAAAACTCAGAAGAGAACAAAAAGTATTGTGGAAGTATTCTCACTGCCTCTGATAAGATTCTTTCTACTTATTCTAAAATCCAGAAGATTCTTTCGTTCTAAAGGAACATTTTTTATGAGTTCAGAGCATTCCAAATACATTGATGTTTCTGGGATAAACCTGCTGAAGTGAAAGGACCTTCCCTGGCATTTACTTTGTTGAGCTAACCAAACTACCTATGGTGCTAAACCAAACAATAATGCATGCACTCAGCTGTCTTGCATCTGAATTTTTGAAAGAGTGTAAGTCCCAGTTTATTTCAGCAGAATGAGTTCTGCTGAAAAATGCCACAGCAGAGTTCCAGAAATAATCTCTGTCTACCTGCAGTTCCTCATGTACTTCTTTGACTTGCTCCATCTTCATAGACACCAGCTGAAGGAGACCTGAAAGGTACTTAGATAATTATGCCTCTGCTACAAGATGACTTCTCTTGTCCCCAAGTTCAAGCTTCACTGAGGAAGGCACTCTACCATGCTTTCATGTCTTGAGAGAAACCTTCCTTCTTGCGCTCAGCATTGCGCGTAGTACGTGCCCTTTTACTAGAGTCTGGGAGGAAGCCTATCCAGACACCTTTGCTGTTTCAGGTTTGTAAGGTACAGTGGTATCCCATGCAGGAATCAGGGGATAAGTACCCACTGCTTCTTCTTGCCTGCATGAAAATGAATGCCTAGAATAATGTCACTCAACATGGGCTCACCAAGCCCATCTTCTTCCACTATGGAATTGGGAAATGAAAACCGGCTACCCAGGAGTGAAGGATTTCTTTTTTCTCCAAGCCACCTCTTCTTGCCCACAGATCAGCTTTAAGCTGAAGCTGCTGCAAGCAAGAAGCATGAACTGAAGCAATGGGAAGCATATCATAACGTTGAATTGGGGAGCAGATGTCCCACTTGGCCTGCAATGGCCCTGTTGAGCATAGCAGCATCCCTACGATAATTTATTATCCAGTACAACTGGGATTTACAAGGATAAATATCTGATGAAGTCTTTTTGTGTGAGCTAATGTGATTAATTCATTTGGTTCCCTATAAAGCCTGGCACGGGCCCTCTGAGACCAACATTTTTGAGAACTTTTTCCTGTGAAGTTCTGTGATGGTAAGTCATTAGGGAAGCTATCAGGAACAGGTGGCAGAAGCAGTTTGTTCAGCTGTGCTTCCAAAATGCTTGTGTTTAATATTACTTTGATGTAGCAGGTTGTTTCTTTTTGTATATTAACTTTAAGAAATATATGGATCTTGATGAGTGTTCTCAAAAGTCTCATACCTGAGCTGTTCCAGTTCAGGAGCTGAAACTGAAAAAAGTACTTGGATTTGAAGAACAAAAAAACTCTTTAGGCTATTGTCAGAACCTTAGTGGGTGGTGACAGACTGACATGTACATACTGTTGGAAACAATAATATTGCAAGCAGAAAAGCGTCAAATATCCCAAACTGACATGAAAATTATTAAGGTCCTAAAGCCTGTAAAAGCTTAGTTTATCAGGGACTCCAACTTACAGTTTCCAGGGCACAAAGCAATTAATATTTGTTCAAGGAAGGGATCAGCCTTCTGCTGCAGCTGTACTTCCCTGCACTGAAAGATCAGAGCAAGCCACAATGACATTAATGTCAGCAAATGACCTAGACTTAGTTTAGACTCACACTTCACTGCCTCTGCATGTAATGCTTAAGGGTCAAAGAATTAGCTGTATTCTGTGCCAGATGAACTAAGCAAACAATTTTCCATGAGTGCTTTTTAAGTACTAATTTTTATAACGGCTGGTATCTTAAAATTATTTTTGCAATTTTATCTCCTATGTAGTGACGAATCTGCCTGCTTTGCACCACTATTAAAACCACATACAAAACCTGCACTCTTGCATCAGGTTTTGGTTGTGATGTCATTCATTCTTGTTAGTCAAAAGGTTACCAAATTAATGAATGGGAATAAAGAATGGCAACAGAAGGACCAGGAAGTAACTTCATCTGTCTGAAGAAGCAGGCCTGGTTAGTAGTCTGTGCTAAACCAAGATTAAGGATTTTTCCACAGCTGCCAGATAGGAAAGCCCATGCTTTGTAATCCTGTTCACAGCATTATTCTGTGATGCCCGAATACAAGATAATCTTTGATTAGCAGCTGCACTATAAGAACATGTACTTTGAAAATGTTGCCAGAAGGATCTGGGCAAAGCTCACATGCATCACAAGAAATGCCTTGATTTTCAGGCCACAGCACAAGAGCCCTTGTCTTTGTCTAAATCTGAATCACATAACCACGAGTATTTTTATTTTACCATCCACGTAGACAATGCTCTGCCCAGAGTGCTGGCCTAGAGAATATGTTCGTGTCTTTTTTTTTTCCTAGTCTCTGGGGCTGCTATGAGAAGAAATCCAGGAAGATAGTTTACCTTCAGTCACTGCCCAGTGCAGTCCACTTTTGGTTACAACCTTCTTACAGCCTGCCTGTTTGTAGTTTTACTTGTTAAGCTCCTGATGGGTAAAAAACATCTGTCTCTCCTAAGTAACTCCCAGTCTTACAGGAAAGCAAGCACCCACATTAGCAGGAAGAGAAGCAATTCACAGACAACATAGAAATGCACTGTGGTCGTCATGATGCCTGTCACAAAAGGAACTATTGAAAAGGACTCAAAAAGTGAAAGAATCAAGGAATTCTACAAGTGAGGCTTTAATTCAGCAGGAGTATAGCAAAAGGCTCAAAGCTGAGCCTTCTCTCCTCACTGGTCCTTTGAATACTTCATGTCTTCAAGAAAAATGCATTCATTTTGATAGAAACAGATTATTCATTGTTTCAATTTACCTACAAAGGCTACAGGTAAATGCAAATTATAAAGAGAGCACTAATGTGAAATGGCAACTTCATGTTACCATCTATAAAAATACCTGGAGGCAGTAAAGTCCATTCTGAATAGCATTTCAAGGCTGTAATTTCCAAAGCCATCTAAGAAATGCTGAAACTTTTTTCTTGATTACCTTGTCCGAAAATCTGTTCAGCCTTCATTCAAAATCTCAGTGCTACCACTTAGAGAAAAAGTGTGAAACAAGACAGAAATTAAGCTAAACACTACTGTAAAGTGGTGGATTTTCACTCTTTCTCCACATCTGCAAGCAGGAAGAAGGGTGTCAGTGAAAGTGTGAGAGAATAAATACGAATTTCTTCTGGTTAAGGGAAGAAAGTAGAACAAGGAAATCCAAGGTGAAAAGATCTTTTTCACAAAGCAGTAGCTTGACCAGCTTTTTTACATGAAGTCCATGGAAAACAAGTTAACAGAAATACAATATCCACTGGTCTCCAGTTTCCAGAAGACAAGTGACTAATGACAGGGAACAGTTTTTCAGAGTTGATGGACAGTCCACTCAGTACTGACTAAGAACTATTTACAAAACTCATTCTGGATTAGCTTTCAATTTTTGGATCAAAGACCTGGAAAGCAAAGAACTATGTAGGTCTGAAAAAAAACCCTTTATCAGACAATGAAAATATCCTTCCCTTTGATGGTCTTAAGACACTTTAAGTTACTTTTCAGCTTTAACTTTTGCCTTACTATACCTGAGTTGGAGGATTAATACAGTGCACATTTCATAAAACCATATATATTCTCTTCTGGGAAATGTTGTCCCTGCTGTGCCTTCCATAGCCTGCTTTCTCCTGGCAGGCCCATTCAGATGATTGATTGAAAATGAGTCATTCTAAAAATACATTGGTTTTTAAATCTTCTTGCAAATTCAAGAAGATTTAATAGTGCAAATATATCACTGTGACAAATTTAATTAAGAAAGAAAAAAAAGGCAGATTAAACCAATGTCTTTCCTAAATGATATGAAGTTACTTTCAGCCAATTAAATGATGTCAGCTTTTGCTAACCATTTTCTTGAGAAAAAGTACAATTAGAAAAAAGGCCCCTCCAAAGACACCTGCGAACCTGCAGAAAATGTTCTCATCTGTGCTGAAACAGACTCTCTAAACTCCAATTTAAAACTTTAGTTCTTAGAATACATGCATCTTTTTAGGACAGCCACTGCTGAAACCCATTCATTCTAAGAAGTAAATGTTCAGCTGGAGTTACTTTTCACATGCTAGGAGTGTAGTGATTCTTTGTATCCTCAGAAAGTTGTCTCAGATAGGTGAGATTATCTTGGGAATGATGCTGATCCGAATTTGACAGCATGCCATCTTAGTTTGCTTCACAAGAGCTTCCCCTTCTTCTTTCTGCTGTGGAATGAGAACTGAGCACAAGTACTGTTTGGGACAGAACTGGCATAGTCTCCACTACTTCGTCTAGCATGAACACAAAGCAACGTTAAATCCCCTGCAAACTAGGACTGGAGGAGGGAGAGAACAGAAAATGACAGAAACTAGATTTTTAGTAAGCCATCAGGCTATATCCGTGAGGAAGAATGACTGAAAAAGGATTCAGAAAGAGCAGATAGCAGACCTGAAGGCAGCAGGGTAAGAGGTGTTGAAGCAGGAGTTCAGAGTTTTACAGACAAGGTAAGGGATGTAAGGTCAGTATCAATCCTCCACCAATTTTTTTTTGCAGACAGGCAGCTCTGAAAAGCAATGAACTATTAGAATTCTTAATTGATTAGAAGCTTAGAGCAGGCACTTAGCAGCAACAGGGCTTAATAGTATTCTTAACCCCTGCAAACTTGTTCATGTTTTTAATTCAGTTCATGCACAAAGACATGGAAAAATACTCTTCTGCTAAACTCCTCCATGGAATCTGTTAACATCATAAGCCACACTTAGAAAAGCTGTAGAAGGAAATTTATCCAAGGTTTACAAAGTTTGGAGAAGGTCTCAGTTTTATATAATTTGCCTTACTACCACAGGCAGATGTTTATAAATTATATCACCCCCCAAAATTAATATTTGACACAAAAATTAAATACAAATCAATTAGTAAGAGGAAAATTTCAGTAAGTTACTGTCTCTCTGCATCATTAGAAATGCAAGATGTTTTCTATTTCCATTTTCTCACCCCATACTCTATAGCTCATTAACTCAAGATCCTCTCCTTGCTCTGCTGAAGTTAAGCTGTGTGACTCTATCTTTATTCTGGTATTCTCATCAATTTAAAAGAGTCACCCCAAGACACGCTGTCATTTCTTAACACGCAGCACACTGAAATGCACAATAAGCATGTGGTCAAAACTCAGTATTGCCCAAGTTTTGTCAGACAAACTTTTTGCTGTCTGTGCATCTCTCTTTTTTTTTAAAAAGTCTTGACAGTTATTGATTATACATCCAAATTTCATGCTTATTCTTTTGTGTAAGTCCCATCTTCCAGCATGTAACATAAAGATGAGAAAACATTTCTCTAGATGTGGAAGCATCTCCTTGAGCATTTTGATAGCTTTAAAAATTTGATACCCTCATGTATTTTGCATTTATAATTCATGCAGATTTCAGCCTGAAACAGGCTCTTTCTGGTAGTTTTTGCAAAAGGAAATCTCCTTGGAGTCTCAGATGGTTGCTTTTTCCTTGCAAGAGGAATCTAATAATTAATCCATGCCATAGGATATAAATATCTGGTTTCTGTGGATTTCAATTTGTCTTATGTTTAAAGCAAGTTCAGTTCTGCCTTGGCAGTTTTCTTCTTCAATGTAAATAAATATCTATATCATGATTTATATTCTAGGAACATCTCATAGCTCCAGACACCTGAAGCCACAGTGGCACACAGCACCTGAAAAAAACATCAATGCAAAAATTCTAGATTCGAAGTGAAAGTAAACAAAAAGAACAGGCAGAGAAAAGCCACCCAAGTCTGGTCTGGTGACCTAGCTCCTAGTCCACCTGTTTTTCTCAGTATGTTTTTCCAGTATTCTTCCTCTGGGATCCAGTTCACCACCGCAGGAACAAGCCAGTTTTTCCCCAAGGCATGAAGAAGAGAGTATTGTTCATCTGTCACTCTTGTACTCATTCAGTTTGGTTTTGCCTCATCCACAGAGTATCCTAAGAGCAGAATGAGACACCAAATACTGAATCTTCATCTTATTACAATGATACCTTTTGCTAGCCAAGGCTCAAAGACAAGAAAATGTTCAAGGAAACGTAAGCACTCGTGTCATGTTTGTCAATGAGAAAGGAGAATTTTGCTAGCAAGAACTCAGTGTTTGTGACATAACTTTAGCAGGTTTTTTTAGTGGGCTGGGATATTTTGTCTGGCATTTGTGTGTATCTATGTGTGTTTGACTGATTGCACATTCTATAGCAGCATTTTCTTCCAGGAACTCCACATGCCTTGTGGACTTTCTGGACAATTTGAATAGGTCAGACTCACCCTTAGCCAGCTCTAACAAGTGCTCTCATCTGCAGCTTCCTATTAGCTCTGCAGTATTTATTTGAGTCTTTTCCTTGTATGGGAGCGAGGTTTTCAAGGCTGCGTTTATTGCTGTGGGATTAGCTCCTCCACTGCTCCCATCAGTTGTAATTGTTATTTTTACACAGTTCCTTGACAGTGACAAACCTACACTTGCTTACAAAACTGTGACTGCAATTAAACCCAGACCTCAATTGTTGGTCTGTCCTGCCTTTTTTCCCTCCCCTTTTTCTTGAACAGTTTGACTTTTGCCTAGCCTCAGAAGTAACCGGAGTTCTTTTAAAGTACTGGTAAACTGTAATGCTCCAATTCAAAGTAATGCCTACCTTGAACGTTGTGGCCCTGCCGGACTCTTTTCCATGGTGATTGCTACTAAAATATCAGTGCTTGGTAGTGACTACTGCATTTAGAAGTTATTTTCATGTAGGGTGGACACCTACATGAAAATACCTTCTAAATGCAGTAGTTATTGTGTTTTATCCAACAGTCTTGCTGTGAGCAAGTACTGCCTCTTTCAGCAGTGGAAGAGGTCAAAGAGGTCTAAGGCAGAGGCTAAAAAGTAAAATTTATTCATTTAATTTTTACCATTTTACATGCAATGTTATTAGAAATCATCCTATGCTTTATAGCTGAGCTTGAAATTAAGAGAAAATTGGTGAGTAATTGCCAAGTAAATTGATAGATGTGGTTTTGTGGAAATGACGGTAAACTTTGCTAACTGGGGCTTCAATTTGTTACTTGTTCTTATCTTCAGAGCATGAGTTCACAGATAATGTGGAGGACTTCAAGGAAGGCGTAACCTTGTTACTTTGAATTTCCTTGTCCTGTGCTCCGTCCCATCTCATACTCATTTGGAAGACATCTGCTACTTCAAATTGGGATGTTTGGTTGCTCTGTTTTTTCAAGATCTTCTTGACAAAGAAGATCCAAGCTGTATCTGGTGACTCACAGAGGTATAATAGTGTATTCTCCTCTTAAAAAGACATTTCCACAGCAAGCCTGACCACAGGGGGAGATTAGAAGAAGGGAGCTATGGAGGGAACAGCAGTAATGACGCAAGGGCAAGGACCTTGCTCATCAGATGGAAAATGCAAAGGCCTTTTATTGTGCAGTCAGAATTCCTTAAATACCAGCACCCAACAGGATATAACATCCTATAAACAGGAAAGATGTTCACCACAGGGTCTTCCAATCACCTCGGGTATTGCACAGATTTTACCTATGATGGTAATAGGCAAACAAGACCCTATAAGGCCACAAATTACAATTAACACTTCTCATAGGCCCAGTCTGTCCATAATCCCACAATCCTCCCTCAGTCCATCCCCGGTGGCCTGGATGCACTCCCAGGGTCACCTCCGGGCCCCGGATAGAGGCTTTCTCTCTGATCCTCAGGGCCTGTCTCTCTACCACCACCTAGTGCACTCCAACAGGGAGCCCCTACTCTGTGGAGTCAAGGCTCGGTGGCGTACCATAGCCATTCATCTTCAGCCTTAACCCTTCACAAGAGCTCATGACACAGTTGGAATATGTTCACTGGCAATATGTTCAATGTCCTTGGAAGGCAATTCGTCTTTAGCACATAGACTGCAAAAGCTAGTAGTTTCCCAGTGCTGCCTGGTCCTCCCTTTTCTTGTCTAATCTCAATGTTCTTTGTACCACATTCTGCCCACGCTTCTGCCTTGCAGCCACAAATCTTACAGCTTCTATTTGGCACAAGGGTATGCTACAGTCGCATGGCACCCATGGTCCTGCAGGAATGTGTTCCTCCATAAAGTCTCATCTCAGAGGATGAGAGAGTAACATAGTCATGTTGAGATGATGCCTGCTCACATGACCTCAGTGCCACTCAGAATCGCTTTGAACCTAAACACCTGATTTTGGATGCAGTGCATTATTTGTTTACACATTTCAAAGTTTTAGGCATTGGAGGGTTTTGTCAGATAAGTATCTCTGATCCCACTGGGAAATGGTAGGAAGTGTCCATTGTTTGATGAATCAATTAAAATTAATTTCCCAACAGCCAATCCATTTTTGGGCTTATTAATATGGGTAAATTTCTTGTTGAGCTGTCATTTTTCATCACATTAATACCATCCCAATAGCATGGAAAGCTTAGTATAGTTAATCCTCTTGAGGATGAGAGTTGCTTTTCTTTCCCCTCCCTAGAACATGAAGGTCTTCTTTGGAGAAGCATAAATAGAGTTTCTTCACTGTCAACTGCCAAAGTCTATTGGCAACAGCAAGGCAGTCTGTGAAAGATGTAAGCTTACGTCTCCACCAATTAATGAACCAGAGCACTGTTAAATGCCTGCACAGACTTAGGATGGACCAGAGCCAGACATTCTCTGCCAAACAGCAACACACTGGGGAAAAGTGGATGTGCACTATCTTCAAATATGAGCTTACAGATGTTGCTGTTATTTTTCTTATTTAAACATTCCGTGGTGACTGCACTTAAAAATGTTGCATGAGCCTGGGTGAAGCTCTCACTCTTGGGAAAGAAATGGAGCAAACCTAGCAGACAAATATGTCTCTTAAGCCGACCACTCACAATAAACAAATCCTAGGCTCCTAGGCAAAAGGAATGTCCTTGCATTTTAACCCAAAAAGCAAGGAAGTTCAATGAGAGCTCAGGTGTCCTATTTGAGGGAAAGGATCTGTTTCAAATTCCCCTTTTTGGCCCACTAACACCCAGAAGTTGGAGAAGGCCCCAGGTTCTTGACAAAGATATTGGTAACCAAATAATCAGAATGCCAGTAGGCAGTAGGAAAGAAATATGGAAGCAGAAAGCAAAGTATGAAGATGCTGCATGTTGTCACTGACCTGTGTTCCAGTGGCAGCTGGGGAACCTGCTGGCACAGTGTGCAGTTTCTGGGGTGGTTTCTCAGAACAAATGTGGACATCAGCTTGCCAAGCTGCCCTTGAAGGCCAGGCTGAACTGTGTGCTCCACTGCCTGAAACTTAATCTGACCAGCTTCTTTTCTGCCTGGGAAAAGCTTCAGGCATGCCTGATATGGCTGGTATAAGGGACAAGGGAACAAAGAAGTTGTTGGTGAGGGTGATTGGTGCTGGTGAGGGCAGAGGTCCCAGCTCCACATCAACAGACAGACACAGAAGCAATGAATCCTGCAAACGTGGCAATGGAGATGTGAGCAATTTAATGCAAGGGCGGAGCTGGCCAAAAAATGTTTTCCCCTGGAAATGTCTCATCCTTTCTCTTTCCAGGTAAAAAGGAAAGAGGTTCGGAAAGCCAATTATGTGAGGTGTAGGTCTGTGATTTCAAGTAGGCCATGCGTTGCTTTGTGGTCACTAGGCAGAGCAGAGAACAGCTTTCTCTGCTAGGCAAGGAAGGCAAATGTGTTTTCTGGCAGAGATTAGTTGACATGAGAGATCAACAAACAATGCCGCAGCTCTAGGAAGCTCTTCCAATATTTCCATAGCCAAGCCCTGAGTTTCCCAGGTTTATGAAACCTTTCCCCTGGCAACTGCAAGTCCTTTACTGTCAGCAAACAGGAGCACTGCCAAGAGTGACTGTGCAGAGACTCACAAACTGCATAAAGGAGAGATACGTACCTTAGCCTTGTCTCTCCAGAACATTTCAAGGGTCCCTCAGCCTTGCTGAGCAGCCATTCCCTGTTCCATAACATGCCACATTATATTAGTTTGTGTTTGTGCCCTTCCTCACACCTTTTGCTTTTATTTCTGTGTACTCTGCAGAGAAGCAAGCCAGGAATTTACAAGCCAGGGCAGTCAGGGCTTAAGAGGTCTTTTAGGGTCATCACTGGAGAAACATGTTTTAGCACAGTAAATCACTTTCTCAATGCAGTGCTCTCTCTCTCTCTCTCTCACTCATTTCTGCCCTCTTGACCAGACAGTAGTGTGCTGGCACACGAGATCTGCTGGGCAGTAGGCTCCTTCTGGCAGACCTGTGCTTCTATCGCAACAGCAGCTGGTACCTGATATTTGATACCCTGGATGCAGTCCAGCCTGCTTCCATGGGGAACTGGTCTTCACTGGAGACTTCCTGTCACTTGTCTGACAGTGACCATGACCAGTCACGGGACTGTGGAACATCACTCACTATGAACCTGGCTTTTGTTCAGCCCTAAGCATTGTTTTCCATGCTGACTACAGCCTCTCTTGGGTCCTCACTCAGAGCTACTAATGGCAAAGAGGCAGGAAGGGGTCTTGCAAAAGTTCTGCTCTTTGTTATCTCTTACATTATTTACTAATATGTAAAGTCTTTAGAGTTTTACTTTTTATCTGCTTTGACCAGAAAAAAATTTTTAAAAGCCAAGAATTTTGTCTTCATTGCTCTTCCTGGAAGATCCTTGGCCCTGACCTGGAAGAAGAACTCATGGTGAGGTACTTGATATTCTTCTGCTGAGACTTAGTTTAATTTAACAACCATGCAATATCTGCTGAATTCCTTGAGTGATGCAGGACTACCTCTTCTCAGCATTTAAAAGAGGAAATGAGGAATGAAAGAAATTTTTTGAGTGGAAAACACTTGTAGTCCCTGAGAAATAAAAAACTTCTCAGTGAAAGATGGTCGCTCTCTGGTCACCTTTAAAGAGGCTTAGATCAGCTCATGCAGAGGGGAAAAAAGTCACCAAGAGGTAAGTTTTACCATCAGTGAACATTTAATTGTATTGAACTGACTGTGTCTCCCCTGTTTGCTAAGCTTCTTTAAGGGGACATTCCATGTGCTCCACTACATAATTATGTCGTAGAATTTACAGCAGGTAAATAAATTTCCATTTGAAAATATATGTATTTAAATATCTGACTATCTTCTAGGTTGCTTTAACTAATTTTCTTGGTACTATAACCTGCAGCAACGTTTGGTAAGTGATATCTTTTTAATCTACCTAATCTCATCATTCCCAGGAGTCTTTCTGACATATATTCCTTTGATATTGTTGACATCTGTTTCAAGATTCCTCAGCGAAGGCAGCTTATGTAAAGGACAATGTGTCTTGCTGGAGCAGCTCAGAGATGGTTCAGTATTATTATTTTCACTTCACCAGTGGGTGAAAATGATTAGCTCTGTTGCTCTAGCTTCCCCTACTCAGGCAAGTGAACTAGACAATGGGCAGTGTTCTCCCTTGTTCCTTCGCACGGGGGTGGATCTCCACAAACTGTTCTTGTGCACGATGTTAGTGTTCATGCTGAGCTGTCCTTCATAACCACAGTGAATAAGTGAACTTGCATAGTCTGCCTAGGAAATTTCCACTAAAATATTCTACTCTCATTTTTCTCCCCTGAATGTAGTGCAGAGCTGTGTTGAGTTGACCAAAAAAAACCCAAGCCCATGAGCAATCACCATCTGCTTGCCCATTATTTTAAATCTGTTGTGGGCATTTTATTTTTCCTCTCTTTGTCACAGCCTATTAAGTTAGTCTGGCTCATGTCCACACTAAAAAAGGCTGCAATACCACAAAAAAGGAATGATTTTATTTTTTAGGTAAAAACATGAGCTTATTAGGAGCTTTCTAACACTATACTACAACAAAATGTGAAAAATATCCAAATGCCTTGCATCTCATTCCCATTTAGCACTGAAACCAAATTCTTTATTTAATCATCTAAATGAGAAGGGCTTTCAATCTGTAACTTGATTGTCTGCTAACAGTTGGCAATATATGTGTTGGAATTTCTTCAAATATTACTTTGAAAGAGATAACAACGGGTTTTGTCCCCAAGTGTCCCAGATGAGTTTCAGTAGCAAGATATTTTTTCAGATAATCAATGTCTATTAATCTATTTATTTCTAAGATCATTCACTCTAAAATGTTCAGGTTTAGTCTGAGATTCCCACAGCATTCTCCTGGCGAAACCGTGTTTCCATGGTGTGGGCAGGTGCACTGTTTACTGAGTAAAAAACTGTCTGGATGGCCAGGCCCAGACAGTGGTGGTGAATGGAGTTACACCCAGCTGGGGACCACTCACAAGTGGGGTTCCTCAGGGTTCAGCTTTGGGGCTTGTCCTCTTCATTGACCACGTGGATGAGCAGCTCCAGAGTAGGGCAGCCGCTGGAGGGTGTGGAGCACAAGTCCCATGAGGAGCGGCTGAGGGAGCTGGGGGTGTTTAGCCGGGAGAAAATGAGGCTCAGGGGAGACTCTATCACCCTCTACAACCACCTGAAAGGAGGGTGTACCCAGGTAGGGGTCGGTCTCGTCTCCCAGGTAGCAAGCAACAAGGTGAGAGGAAATGGTCTCTAGCTGCCCCAGGGGAGGTCTAGACTAGATATAGGGAATATATATTATTATTTTCCAGAAAGAATTGTATAACATTGGAACAGACTGGAACAGAGAAGTAGTGAGTGGAGTCACCATTCCTAAAAGTGTTCAAAAAATGCCTGGATATGGCCCTTGAGGACATGGCTTAATGGTAAACATAGTGGTGGAGTTACATTGATGGCTGGACTCGATGATCTTCAAAGTCTTTTCCTTCTATGATTCTATGATTTGCCATGCTCTGTCTTCACAAAAAGGAGGTTTCTTTGTGGCTGAGGGGTGAATATCTGAAGAGCATCTGCTCAGATCTTGATAAGATATGGAAACAAGAATAGGTGTCTCAATTTCAATAATTTAAAAGCAAGCTGCTAGATATTGGGTTCACATGTGCAGAAAATTCACAACTTACCCAGCTATGAAACTGATAGTCCCATATCAGCCATGCACCGGTTTCAGGTTGATGAGATACATAAACAAATTTGAAGTGATTGTATGCATACTTTGGCTATTTTCAGAAAAAGTAAAGGGAAAACTGAAACAGAATATGAAGTATTAATACCTTAATTATATTTCAGTACACATTCTCCCTTTTTGTGCTGACTGGCCTTTTCTTGGGTTTGACTTTTTTGACCAGCAGCTGACAAATTGGAAAGATGTGTTCTGCTTTGTGTAAATTTAAAAATATTTTTTTATTAAAAATCTAATAGAACTTAACTATATTTTCAGTCAGACAGTTGTTGCTTGCGATGGTCTAAACCTGTCATAGCCCAGCTGGAATGTTCACCACACAGGTTTTAAATAAGTCGTTTTCTAATTCAAAATGCTCAGCTGCTGCAGCTTCAGCTTCCCAAATATAATGTTATATCTGACCCTCTCACATAAAAGTAGGTTTTCTGAGAAAAGCAAATCTCAGATGAAAAAATTGTTTCCATCTCACAGCACTACCAGGATTCAGCTTCTAAATAGCAAAGGCTCAGGAAAGCCTGGGTGCTTGACATCACATGTTCCAGCCATTTGTCTTTTTCAGATGTACTTTTACCACCTATCTCAAATTACCTGTAAAATCACAGGTGACAGGCTGTAGCAGAGTTATCTTCAACAAGGAATACCCCAGTGCAGTGTGGGTTTTTGCTGGGTTTTTTGGTGGTGGTGGTGGTGGCGGCTTTTTGTTGTGGTTTTTTTTGTTTTATTTTTTTTTGGGGGGGGGGGGGTGGTTTGGTTTTGGTTTGGTTTGTTTGTTTGTTTGTTTTTTAACTGGAAAGGGGAGGGTCAGTTACAGAAGAAGTAAAAATCTCAGAAGCCTTCATTCAAATCACATTTTCAAAGAGCTTTATGGAGCCCAGATCATCCATGGCACTTCAGGAAGAAAATGAAATTAAGACATTAAAATTGACTTAATCAGGACCATGGTGAGTATCTTTGCACCCAGATTTTCATTTGGAAGTTTAATATCTGCCCCAAGTACATTGCCTGTGCTGCCACTGCTGTCAGTGAAGACTGGGAGCTTGTAGTAGGGCTAATCATTGCATCCCAGGATCAGTGTCTGAGAAATAAATCGCTAATGCATCTTCATAACTGGAGTAATTTTTCACTCCAGAGGCACTCATGATGTGCCTGCTGGTTTCTTTTTTTGTTCTCCTCTGGAGAGGATTTTACCTGACAAAGTGTACTTTTAAAATGGGAAAAGGTAGATTGCACCAGCCTAACCACTGGAATTTATCTTTCTGTACTTTTTTTTAATAAGAAAGCAGAAGCTGTTGAAAAAGAATAATTTATCTCCATTGCTAAATGAAGCCTGTCAAAATCACCTGCTTTCCTTCTTCAGTATTTGGAACTTGTCCCCAACACTTCTCTGATATGATAATTCTGGTTCCCTTAAGCTGTCTGTTTTTTGGGGAAACCAGTGAAAAATATTTTCTTGCCCTGTCATCTTCCTCAAACCTCGCCTGGAATCTGAAGTACATGGAGAGCCTGCCCTTGAACACTCACTCTGCAGCAGCATTAGCATGTGTTAGTTTTAGCAGTGTTGGGCTCAAATTCTGAGTAGGTGTTCTGGCATGTAAATAATATGGGTTGATTCTCTGTGACAGTCCTGTGGCTGCTTCTGTTAGTTAAAAAAAAAACAAAAAACCCTCTGAATGTTCATACAATGGTCCTAAGGAAGGGTCGGCAAAAGGGTATCAGCTTTTCCTATGAGATGTATGGTAATATCTGATTCTAACATGATGCAACGCTTTCATGCTGAATATAACAACTAATGATTTGTGCCTGAGCAAGTAAAATGAGGCTTAGCTGTGTGGAATTTGCCGTTCAAAGAGTTTTGCATATATCACGAATTCTGGATCCTGAAATGCATTTTGTGTCATTGCACATCAGTGTTTTATGTATTTTGTCTTAAGATCCAAACATGTTCTCACTAAACCATAGCTAAATGTCTGTGTTTCTTTCAAAGGAGTGTTGTTCTGCTCCTCCTAAGGAAAATTAATTCCTAGTAGCAAACTTATTTAAAATTTGATAATCACCTGCACACATTAAACCTCATCAGTGTTTTTGACAAATGAAAAAATGAGCTTATTTATTCAAATAACATCCATGTTGCTCCTCAATTCTGTTACCATTCCATTTGTATATGAGCAATCATATTTGATTTCTAAGTGTAGCCTGGAAGGAATTTAACAGGAAAGCATTGCAAACAATTTATGAAATCACTGGGGTTTTTTATTGGCTGTGATTCCATTTTAAAAGAACATCATACCATTTACCCACATCATGCAGGAAAAAATACCAGGAAAATAACAAATTAAAATCACATTCACAATGTCTCTACTTTAAATCATCTTCAAGTACTGCATGCATCTGAAAGAAAGCTGGGGAGCATTTCTACTAGAAAATGCATGGCTAAGTTAAATTTTGCTCTGTGTGTGTGAAAGAGAGAAAACAGGCAATTTTTTTAATGACAGTACTGAAACATTTTACTAACTCAGTGCATGAAGAAACAGTTATCTTGATAACACATATTCAGAACAAATACAGACAACTTTCAGATACATAAGACATTACATTTAGATCACAACAGCTAATTTCTAACAATGCTTGTTCTAGCACAAAAAGCTTGGCAAAAAGATGTATTCAGCAGCACTGGTATGGTCTTTCTTGATGAAGGAGAGAGGCTGGGAGGGATCTAGCCAATGTATGATACTAGAAACATAGACAGAGGAACTCCAAAGTGATTAAGCACATGATCTTATATTTTGTTTTATTAATTTTAAACACAAGAGTAGCATTGATAATTAATATTGCAGTCTGATTTCATATGGCTTTCTCTACATATAAATGTGAGTTCACAAGGTCAATGGCCAACTAAATCATTTACCCTCCAAATGTGAAGGCCCTTTGACTATTTTTTTACTAACCAGTCACGTCTTGGAGCTGTGAGGGAAAATGACTGCAGTGTCTAGCCAACAACCTTTCTGTGTAAATAAAAACCAGTTATAAAACTAAAATACCTCATTTACCTGAGATTGAACAGACCAGTGATGCAAATAAAACAATGTCATGAAAGACAAAAAGACATTCAGAATCCAAACAATGAACCATGCTTCTCTTTGGTCTCTTGTTTAAGTGCTTCATCACCTGCTTGAGTGCCAAGGGGGAAAGTGTGTGAGACAATGCTTTTAACTTCCATACGTGAGCCAAAGGTGTCTGTGTCCCTTGTTACCCGTTCTGAGTGGGAAGGGCAATAGATGGGCAGAAGAGAAGGGAGAGTGCCTTGCTCTTGAGTCTGTTCAGCATGGCTTAGGCACTTTGGGACCATGGAATGACTTGAGGAATGCCAAAAGTTATGTGAGGCAAAACCAAGCAAAACCTATCCAGTACCCATGGTAGATCTTCCGACATGTTTCTTATGGCAAGAAAAGGAAAATGGCATTAACTCTCTGCTGTCAATGGAGGAAGGGCTGCTGCAGGTGTGGCGAGTCAAGACACAGAAGTGATGAGATGGCTGAGCTGGAAAGCTCCCACAACTAAAAAGACTGACTAAACATTATTTAATAAAACATCCTCCCTTCTCTCCTGCTTTGTGAGCCTGGAATGAGGCCTACCAGACTCAGCATGGAGATTCTTTGGCCCTCTTCAGGGGTTCAGTCCAGATGTTCACACAGCTCAGGAGCTCAGCTCACAAGGGCAGTATTCTTAGTGCTCTGCGCCCAGGGATAGCAGTACATGCTTAAGAAATTTCAGTACAGGCTACACAGGACCCTGACTTAGACCAGTCATTCAATGCCATAGCTGCTGAGGCACAGCTATCAAGAACAGTACCAGTCTTCCTGTCTCTCTCTCTCTTCTCCCTTTCTTCTCCAGTTTCCTCACCTTCCACAGACGGGTGCACAGACCTGCGCATCAAGCTGCCAGAGAGACTGTGAAAACAATCAGTACTAACATTCTGCAAGGAGGATGCTAGGCAGAAAATTCTGATCTTAGATAAGGAACAGTATTTGGTTGGATGAGGAAGGGAGTCAGTGATGGGGTTAGGGAAAGGTCAGCAAACAAGTGGTAGAGAAAAGCCAAAGTAAAGTGGAATAAGATTATCTTCTCATTTGTTTGTTTGTTTGTTTGTTTGCAGAGCTCTGCAGCACAAGGCCAGGGGAATATACAAATGGACACGTTCCTTTTAGCACAGGCACACTTCTGCTGGCCTGTAAAAATCCAGGATTCCAACACTGGTCCTGCTAATGCATTAAAGGATGCATGCCACAGAGATTAGTCAAGGCATTTCAAAGGTATTGATGTCTGTATGTCAGTGATCTAGGCTAGGAGATCTAGCTACCAATGAGTGGCTGAAGTGAAGAGCCAGGCTCTGCCTTTTAGCCTTTCAGGGATGTCGGATACTCTGTGGCAGAGCATCAAAACGAGCTGCTCCCTTTGTGTCAGAAAGAGAGTTTTCAATTCTGTCAGATTTACTTAAATAGGCTCAAATTACTAGTTGCTGAATTTGCATGGGGTGAGTAGGACATTTTTCCTAGAAAACGGTAAATTGTTCAACACTACCATGCTATACCCAAGCCCTGATTCATAGTGTTCTGGGTCATTAAAAGTCTTAGGAGGGAGACACTCATCTTGCTTTAAATGAAAGTTAGGGGGGAAAAAAGTTCCACTGACATTATCCAAATGAGTAAAACCTGCCTTCTCTTTCCTCTGGGTGGCCCTTGGCAGCTTGTACTAGAACAAACAAGTCTTGTTCATAGATCCAGCCCGAAACGAGTTGTATCTTTATCAACTTGTTCTGACTTGTAGATCAGTCAAACCTCTTCAGCCTCCACCTTGGATTCAATAGAAAGATGTGTTTGAAATTACTTGAGAAGACACAAGGACTGTAACACCTGAATAAAAATTGTGCAAGGAGAGCATACTATATTTATTCTCTTTCAAAATACTTTTTCCCTATTAAAACAGATGCTACTGGAAGGTACAGAGCTCTCATGCTCAATTCCTTAACCATGGTACAGATTTCTTCTGTTTACCTGAAAAGGTGATAAATGTCTTCTAAAATATCTTATTCAGGAAAATACTGAAATATTTGCCTAAACTCAGTTACACTGAACCAGTGCAAAGAAGGTCCATTGAAATAAAATGCTTAATTTAGGTACACAATGAAGTGTCTGAGATTATCCTCCTTTTCTTTGACAGCAGAAAGAGTGTATTTGCTTTCAAACCTCATCCATGTACTTATGATATTTTTGTTTCTCCCAGGACAGGGACAAGCAATGCTAGTTCTGCCAGACAAATCCTGATTTTCCTGACAAGATTGTGAGACCTAGATGGCATGATGGTCTCACAGCATCAACTACAGAGACCTAGCCAGATGCAAAATTTCAGGATTAGCTCTTCAGATGACAAGTCAGATACCTGATCATGAGGACTTGTGTTCAAAATAGGTCTACATATGTATTGAATCTGTGTATGTATTAGCAAGTCAACATCTCCCATAGAATTTGGATTTTTCTTATGCAGTTACGGGATACCTACAATGTTTCATTAAGGAGACCTCTGTACCTGTGTCTGCAAAAGGCCACAAAGATAATGGTGAGAAAAACATTTTCTCCCACCCTGCTAGCATCAAGGGATACCACACACTGCTGTAATATTCATTAGCTCCTGCACAGCACTAGAGAAGCATGCTCACTTCGTGCCTTTATCGTAGGTAAAGACTGAAACCTACATTTTACAGGTGTAGAAGCTCAGTGGAGCAGAAAATAAGTGACCTCCCCCAGGCAATGCAGTAATTTAGCACAATAAACATCATGGATATTTATGGATCTGCCATGACTCACATTCAGGCCACCACACACTCCCACACACTGCAGGAAAGGGTGGGCAGGACACAGCTACTACAATATGCTGGAACCCAGATGTCCAACCCACAAGCACTGCTGGGAATGGGATGGTTGAATATAGCAGAAAGATTGGTTAAACAGAGCAGCAAATACACTTGTCATTGGCTTCAGAGGGGGTGGGGAGGTCTTCTACCAGAGCACTGTGCACTCTTCTATGGTTTCAGCTCTCTGTATGGCAAGTGCCTGACCAATTTGCTCATTCAAGGTAAATGTATGGCTAATTCCCAAAGTAACATGACTCTTGCTTAGATTCTGAGGCATTTAACTTCTACAGCATCTGAGGGCAGATGACTCACTTCTTCCACAGTTCTAAGTGATGTCAGCTGTGTAAGTCATGCATGATTTACTTTCCAAACGATCTTTTATTTATGTCATGGATGGAATTAAAACAGAAAAGCTCTGCTTCCATGGGAGAACTGAGATATCCCTTCCAAGAGCAGATGTGCTCAACAAAAAATGGCTAATGTGACCCAATCAGTAGGAACATTATAATAATGACTAATTATTATCAACAATAAAAATAAGGTAATTTTAAAAAATTAAAGAGGCCACTGTTCATACTTAGTGAACACTCCTTCTTGCATTAGATGGAAATGAGATTGTTCCTTTTCTATGCCTGATGTGCAGTTGCCTTATTTAAGATACATAGTACTATGGCTTATAATAAAAGTTGTGTAGTCTGCAGCTTTTTAATCTTTACATCCATTCAGAGGCATCTACTGGATGTGACTATATACAAAATAAAGGAATGGATGAGTCTGGGGGGCGGAGGAAAGGGAAAGAGGCAGTCAGAAGGGAATGGGAAGCAAAGGGACTCCTAGTGAGCAGTAGAGGGCAGAGGTGGGGAGGACTGAGGGATGAATGGCAAGATTGTAAATCCCCATTGGGCAAAAGAGAAATCCTTTGCAGTACTGTTTATGCCCATCTAACAGTCTGCAGCTATTACTTCTTGAACATGTCCTGCAGGGGCCCTGGTAAGTATTTGATAACTGTGTCTAGGATGCTCTCTTCTTCTTCCTCCTCCTCATCCCCACAGCCAGGAGGGATCGCCTTCTTTGGGCGTGTCAGACTCCCTTCAGCATTAGCTTCCAGTGCGGCCTGCGCCTCTGCTTCCTTTTCTTCCTTCTTCTTTATCCCATACTGCAGGGGAGAGATAACACATTGTCTGAATCATAATATGAGAAATAACACATCTGCTGAACAGGATGGCTGGTGAAGCCAGCCATTGCATGTGGTGCCTTATATTCTGCAGTAAGAACATCCCATATTCTCCTTTTGCTCTTTTACACAGACACCAAAAATATCCATCCTAACAACCCTCTGCTAAGTATAGCCCAGTGGATGGACAGCCTTCACAACACAAGATGCTCAGATCACTCAGAAACAAGCACAGGGGAGAAAATGTGACTATGCAGCTGTGGGTCTCCAGTAAAGAGAACATAAGCTCTGTGTTAGTAAAGTGTTAGGGTGACATTCTACTGACATCGACCTCCTTGTCCTGGTTTAAGACTATCATACAGTCACCTCAGGACACTCCTCCTTTCTGTTAACAAGTGTGATGCTCAAATCCATCATCCACAATGATTTTGAGATTCCAGCTGCAGCATTTTATAGTTAAGGTTTACAGATGTGGCAAAACTTCAGGGAAAAACTAGTTAACAACAAAAGAAAGCAAACAGGTCAGGACAGACAGGATGGCAGTGAAGACAACAATTTTATGTATTCTCATGTAGGACATATCCTATACCATTCATCCATGGTCTCATTGTATAAGTGGGACAGAAATAGCTCTGGGAAGATAAACCTTCACGAGAAAATCAGCTGATTCATACTATTTGAAGAGAAACACTCTTAACCATGTGAGTAGAATGGGTACTTGAAATTTGCTACTTCCACTAAGAATTAGAGGCATACCACTAAGACACTACATGAGTAACCAGAATTTTATTTTATGATACTATATATGAAAAGCTAGATTTAATAGAGGACTAAACATATGCATGTGCTGCTCTTTCCATAAGTGTTTGTACAGTTTCAGAGATTCATGTGATACACAACAACAAGAAAAAAATCAACTCAAGCTGTCACATGCAAATCTAGAGCAACAAGTACACCTTCAAGCTACCCTCTGTATTATCAAATCTTGTAATGGTTTGGGCTGGAAAGTACATTTCAAGGCCATCTAGTCAAAGCGATGAGTAGGAACATTTTCAGCTAGGTCAGGTTGCTCAGAGACCTGCTCTGTGTATTCAGACCAATTCAAGTTTCCCAGACTGTTTCCACTTTTTCTGATGATAAATGGAGGTTAAACTTTCTTGGTACTGTGACCATGATGCAAACTCAGGAACTGTCCCATTTCTCAGTGTCCAGCTGTGCTTTGAAGAGGTCAGCTGTACATTTCAAGGATGCTTGTGCTCCCCAGGCTCACAGCTCCCTGTCTGGCAGCAACATTCTTCTGCTTATCCTTTCTACCTTCTGAAAAGCCACCTTCATGGCTGCTCACTGTCAGCTCCTCAGCCACCAGTCACCTCACAGGCACCTACACAATTGCTTACAATTCATTTTGCATGAATACGCTTGAAAAGAACATTGAAAAGAAAATTAAATATGATTTCAAAAACATCAAAGAATTATGCTGGTACCATGCTCTCAGTATTTTCAAGTATCAATAAAACTTCACTGCTGAAGAGACATGAATTAGATGTTATTTTCATCCTTTTTTCTTTTCATTTTTTCCCGCTAAGATTAGTACAAATTGTTAACCAGTAAAACCAAAAGTGCACAGCTGCTTTCATGAGTTTCTGATTTCAGAGGGATGTTGGGTTTGACTTTTCCTCCTAAAAACTTCTGAGCAAAGGCATTATTTTTGATTCCTTTCTTCATCATCATTTATATTTAGGATGACAGCCTGCAAAGTTGAAAGCAGTGACTTCGAAACACACTAGTTCTCTAAATCAATTCTCTCATGCCAAAATGTTCATTAAGGACATTTGTCTTACGATTTTTGTACCCACTGGGTGCTGGTCACACCTGATTTCATGGGAAAGATATTAAAGACAAATGATGTCTCCATTCACAAGTGAGACAAAGAAAGAATGTGATCAACTTATAGTTACAGGGCTGTACACTGCAAAGGAGATTGAACACAGGACCAGCTAACACACAGATGGAATGACATGCAATGCTAGACAGTGGTCAGTCTGTAGGGCTGTATTAACCCCATTCTCCCTCCCAGGCCACAGGCAGATGTCTCTAGGTGACTCCCAGTGTAATTTATGTGCAGATTGTGCCTTCCTTTGCCAGCTAGAGAACAGTAGTGGAGACAACACAAATCATAGTACCCTGCATGCTTTCAAATCCTCCATCACAAGACAATGTGTTGATCCTCTAGCTCAGGAATGTGTTGAACAAACATCCAGCTCACAGGAAAGAGTGGAACAAAGTCAACCAGTTACGAGAACTCGCTATTATCATTCAAATTTGGTGCTACTTTGTAATGCTTTGCATTAATAAAAATGTAAGCTGTTAAGATTCATAGGTGAATAAAATGGCATACTTTTGGTTTAGAGGACATAAAATCATAGAAAGGAAAGTCTTAATATAAGCAAAATTTTCAAATAGTGTCTTCAAATGAAATAATTTGGGTGAAGTCAACAATTAATTTTTAAAAATATGACTAAAAATAATCTTTCTGGTGCTCTGGTTTTCCTGGGGATAGGAAATACTGCATTGCTTCAAAAAAATTTGAAGGATGAGAATAGTTTCATTTTTATTCAAGGTTCAACCCCACAAAATTTAATATCAGAACTTGTATCATTACCTGCTCGGCCTTCAGTCACATATTCGTATCTTCTACTATATGCAGAATTATGGTCCTGACCCAGGAAGATTCTGAAACATTTTTAGTATATGTACCATCTGCCGCTCCTAGAGTTATTACTCTGCTGCCACATGAGGATTGTTGTCACCGGGTCATGTTAGTGAAACACTGTCAGGCTGGAGTCCTCAGTCATCAAGTGAGAAGAGTAGAGAAAAAATACCCTTGGCCCTTGGCTTAACCCACACTCACCGACTGCATGTCAGGAAAAGACCAGGTTAACATACTAACATACAACATCAACTGCCTCCCCATCTCTTTTCTTCCCTATTCTTCCAGTTTTTCACAAAAAAAAAAAAGTAGGTTCATGAACTAGAAACACTCTGGGAATTTGATGTAACTTAAATGACAGTTAGAGTGTCAGGGAGTAGAGGACTGTTGAGCCAACAGGATCTGCGGTCTAAAATGTGAACCTACCATAAATATAGCTACAATTTCTTAAGCCAACAGTTGCTACTAAAAATGAACGTATTTATCTAGAAAATACCTGTATTCATGGAATGAATAAACAGTAACATAGTGTAGTGGGTTGACCCTGAATTGACAGACAAATTTTTAAACCAATAACGCTTCTCTAAATTTCCATATTTAAACTGCGTGGGAAGGCAGGAATTGGCCTTCCTTTCCACCTCGCCTGCCGGAAGGTAGGGGGGGCCTCGGAGCCTCTGGGCCCCGCTGGGCCAGGCTGGGGTCCCTGCCCCACACCCCCCTTCTCCCAGTGCCGTGGCACGACCCTGCGTCGTTGTGGGGGGAACTATCCCTGAGCCGCAGATGCAGCTGAGCCCATCCAGCATGGCTTTTTGGGACTGGCAGGACCCTCTTCTCTCCATGCTGAGCCAGCGGGAGCCAGAAGGAGCCTCCTGTCTGCAGCCAGTACACTTTGCTCTGAACCGAAGAGGATGCCGTGCAGCCAGCAGCGCAAGGAGGGCAGGGCTCTCTCCACCGTGGAGCCAAGCAGTGACATGGCGGTTTCGGAGCCAGAGAGAAAAAGTGAGTCACGTCACGTGGGATGGAGCTAAGATGGCTTCGGAGGAGAAGAGAGGGCGGTGCTGCGCTTCTCGCACGCAGCTTAAAGTACTTCTTGCATGCTGTGGTAAAGAACTGTAATATCGAACTGTGCATTTCTTTAAACCATCTGAAGTACATGGGGGGATGGACATTCATGTGTGGCCCGTGAAGGTCGTGAAGAGTGCCCATGCCAGGCTGCTTAAAGGCAGAGAGAGAGAAAAGCTTTTAAAAGACTGGTGGCTAAAAAAAACCTTCATGTTCAGGGCAATATAATTCATCCTTAAAAAATTAATAACCCCATGTGATGGTCCATGTCTTGCAGTGTGAAAGAACTGTGAGTTTCCATGGAAGAAATGTTCTACACCACAGCAGTTTTTTCCTCTTTCTATAGGTCTGTTAATAAACTTCTTAATATTCTGTAAGTTTTGTGCCTTCTTTGCTTTCTCCTAATTCTTATCTCACAGAAGGAAAATAACTATGTAATAGAATTTAAACTAAACTTGCAGAAGTAACTGTGTATCTTTGGGTCAGGTGTGGAACTGACTCTGCAGGAAGACAGCTGCAATCAATGTGCAAGTGGGTGGTTTTCCTTGGATCAGATTTGGAACTGCCTACTTAGAAACAACAAGTGATTTACCTGAAGAAGCTAAAGAAATAACAAAGGAGTTTTGGGGGGGATACAAAGACAACTCAAAGACTGTATGGTGGGACCATAGAACTCAGGAAACAACTTTTCCTCCCAAGGTGCTCTGAGAGCTTGAAACTGGCCCTCAGTCCAAATATTACTGCATATGAAACAATACTGCATGAAATAATACTGCATATCATGTAATTCTCAGCTTTAGTTTCCGGGAAAATGTTGGCATGTGAATTATACTGGTTACATCTCTCTTCAGGGAATTTTACTTCTCAGTACAAAAAAATCTCAGGTTTTGTGTAGCTGCAGGTAGTACGGAAACTATGTCTGAACAGCTGTGGCAGATACAACCATCTTTGGAATTACTATTTTATTTACTAGCTAAGGTTTGAAAAGCCACTGAGAGATTTAAATGCTTATTCCTTATCTTGCTTCATATAAAAGTTATGGGAGCCTATACTAACAGTTCTGTCAGTTAAATTTCATTCATATTCTGAACCTCAATACAGAAAAAGAAAATAATTTTCAGCCAGACTTGAAAGTATATGGTTAGAAAACACACTGGGAGGGCAACAAGCACATCATTTTATCTCAGGAGTTAACTTGACCTGAACAAGTCCTTTTGTTAGAGACCTCAACTATTGAAAACCTCTTACCTGTTCTGGAACTTAACTACCCTTTGCAATAAAATATTTCTCCTCATGTCTACCCTGATACTTCATGAAATGCATTCAAAAAAAATCTGGAAAACTGAAAATATGCAGCTACTGCAAAAAGATTTATGTTTCATCTCTCCTTTTGGACTTTATTTATCAATTGTGCAAATTTCTTTTTTTCTCTTCCATTACCAAAGAGAACATCAGCCCAATTTAGATCTTCCCACCATTAATGCATGGAATTTTCGGCCAGGAATATATGTAGGACTGAAACAAATCGAGAGCAATAGGCAGAGTTCAGCACTGACCTTTAGTTCCACAACTGTGAGAGTCTAGGGTACAGAAAAAAACTCCCCTTTTAATTGATTTATACAAACTTGAAGTCTTTCTACATGATTTCTTTCATCTCTCTGTGAGTGAACAGGCTGCCAAACACAGGAGGTGAGGGTGCTGAAACCCAGAGCCCCAAGTACACTGTTCTCACCACTGTTTAAAGCACAGAACCTACTTTGATGTAGATCTGGCCCAACAATGTGTCCTAGCTTTTCTTTAACCTCAAATCTGCTGATTTCATTTGGTGTTAAATTTGGCTCTTTTTGCTTGTTTGTTTTTGTTGGTCTACTTGTCTTTCTAATCAGTTCACTTATCCTGAGCTTGATAGAGAGGATTAGTCCCCAGAAAACGTGTGGGGAAGCCTTTTAACACATATGAAAGAAGGACACTCTCTTTGTCTCTCAATTTACCCATTTAAGTGCAAGGTCTGCCATGCACTGTTAGAATTACAGATTGTTTCAGGCAACTCAGACACGTTGACCCTAGATAATCTCTTGTGCTTTGTGAGGAGAAATAAACAAAGAATCACAAGCTTCCACATGGGCAATCATGCAAATTTCAAGCTGTGGCAAGGAATGAAAGGGATGAGAGAGAATGCTGGGTGTCTCAGTCCATGCCACACCAGCGGGGGTCTGCATGGGGGGTCTGTGTGGGTTGAGTGTAGGTGTGGGTGTTTTCTTGTCTCTACATGCTGCTGCACAGCTCTGCTGACCCTGTCAGTGTGCTAGTGGAAGACAGCTGATTAATAATGGAAAAGAACAAGGCAAAGTCTGGAAACTGCAGTCCTAAATTACATTGTTCAATTGCGTGTGAGCCAGACAGGGGCACAGCTCAGGAGAGAGGCGGCAAAGAGAAAGGAAGGAGGACAATTAAACTTCAGGTAGAGGATACTTGAGATGCAAAGGCAGGGCCTTATCTCTCCTGGAAAAGATGTTCCAAAACCATCTCCGTGGGGTCCTCAGAGTTTTTCAGGCAGTTTTCCAGCAGCAGTTATTTGTAAACCTGGCTCGTGTCCTTTGAATCCTTTACCTCATCCAAGGTTCCATCTCCCCATAAGTTCCCTGTAGCTACACATGCCTTGCTACTCTGTGCTACCTCAGGCTTTCAGCTCTGTCAAAATCACAGCGATTCTTCATGCATGACCTGTCTTTTTTCAGGTCTTCCAGTATGCTCTTCAGTTTTATCCCTGTTTCTCTCAGGGGGCTCCCACAGCAAACACAGAGGCCTGTGAGTTTCCTCTTCCACCACAAATACCGATCAGATGCAGCTGCAGATTTCAAAGGACTCATCTGATCTTCATCTGCTCCCCATCAGCATCTTCTTCTGGTGATACTGGGTGAATCTAGCAGTCCTTTCCTTCTCCCCCATGGCAATATTGCTGGCTGAGAACCACACTCCTGGTTTCCATTCCAGTCAGCTGTGGGACTGCAAAGCATTCCTATGGGAATACCGAGTGTCCCAAGCATCCAAGAGTAGTGCTACCCTAAACTAGGTATGAAATTTGCTTTTCTGCTGCTCCACAACAGATGGAGTGCAACATAAAGCACTGCTCTCTGGAGGAGATCAGATCTGTACTCAACAAGCCTTGGATTGAAAACAACATCACATCTGTCCACTTTTGCTGTTTAAGTGAAAAACAAAACTGTATCAGGTTCCTGGTTGCAGAATCCATCTCTGAATTTTCTGCAAACTCAGATCAAGGGAAGTCTTTTCATTTGTTTCTGTGGAGACCAGCCCAGACAAACCTAGTTAAAAGAAAGGGACCATACAATTATAGAATGGCTTGGGCTAGATGAGACCTTAAAAATATCTCCAAATCATCCCAAACCCCCTATAGCCAGGGACACCCTCCACTAGATCACTTTGCTTAGAGTCCCATCCAGTCGTGGGAGAGAGGAGAGGTGCTCCAGCCCTCTGATCATCTTTGTGACCCTCCTCTGGACTTGCTCCAACAGGTCCACATCCTTCTTATGTTGAGGATCCCAGAGCTGGACACAGTGCTCGAGATAGGTCTCATGAAAGCACAATAGAAGGATAGAATCACTTCACTAGATCCGCTGGCCACGCTGCTTTTAATGCAGCCCAAGATGGGTGATTTTCTGGACTGCAAGTGCATATTGCCAAGCCACGTCAAAATTCTCATCCACCCTCAAGTCCTTCTCCTCAGGGCTGCTCTCATTCCATTCTCTGCCCCGTCTGTATTTGTGCTTGGGATTGCCCTGGCCCAGGTCCTTGCACTTGGCCTTTTTGACCTTCATAGGGTTTGCACAGCCCCACCTCTCCAGCATGTCCAGGTCCCTCTGGATGACATCCTTTCCCTCCAGCATGTTGACTGCCCCACACAGCTTGGTGTCAGTGGCAAACTTGCTGAGGGGGCCCTCGATCCCACTGTCCACGTCACTGACACAGATGCCTAACAGTGCCAGTTCAACACTGAACCCTGAGGACACCACTCATCTCTGGTCTCCACTTGGACACTGAGCCTGTAACCACATGTAGAATCTGAGGAGACAAGGGGCCTAATGTGTATGTCTCAAACACTGATAGCCCAATAGCTGTGGAGCCAACCATGGATTGTTGGTAAAAACAGCTAAGAATTATTGGTAATAACATGCCATGGGAAAGAACAAGACATGACTGGAGATGGGGGGCCATGTGGCGGTAAGGACAGAGCTTTTCCAGGACAAACATCCTTGTTCTGGCTCCTGTAGATAAGCCCAGCACAAAACAAGCACAAGAATGAGGTTAAGAAGTGGGCGTGGACTGTAAGGGGGGATCAAGACCACCCAAGACCCCTGACACTGGAACCAGTCCCTGGCGATTCCTTCCTTCCTTCCTTCCTTCCTTCCTTCCTTCCTTCCTTCCTTCCTTCCTTCCTTCCTTCTTG